>CM034149.1:715894584-716277084 GCA_019776745.2 Taxus chinensis | reverse complement strand
TATTCCCACATTTGCAAGGTAGAGGATGTAAGAAACCTTTAAATGCAAATGTGATTTAAATTCATGGTGGAGCAAAAGCCTCACAAGACTAATCTTTTGGGTGAAACAAAAATCACCTAGGGGGATGACCCCATAAACCGCACACCTTAACTTTAGGGGTGTGTACATTCATGTAAAGGTTTTGTTAGTGCAAAAAAAATCATTGTGTAGTATATGACCATGTCACATCACTATTTTTCATTTTGTGTATTTATTTGGGGGGAAAAGTGTATTTTTAATTGATTGTTACACAGATAATTTTTATAAAGCATTTGAAAAGTGTACCAATAACTGAGCACCCTATGTGTCACATTTTGGTTGGCTCTTAAAAAGTACCATTAATGAAAAAAGAAAAACTATTGGTACTTTTCCATCAAGTTATGGTGAAATCCAATGCACATGTTTTGGTACATGAAAAACTATGGGGTAATCTCCCCTAATGCATGAAGAAAATTTGAGGGGCCATAGGATGATATGTGTCAGGATTACAACAGTACTCAAAGATCATCCTGAGCATAGGAGAAAATATCTTGGAATTACACATAATGGTGTCATGCGACATGAATCTAGAAACCTTAACTCTATAAAGTTTAGGAGACATAATTTTTTTTGGATCTTGAGAGCATAAGATTAAGAGATGTGTCATGAATCAATTCAAATGGAGAAATAGAGAGGAAGAAGAAACCATTTAGAGCCTAGGGACACTAATGGGTGTCGTATGGAAGAAATATGAAAACCAGGGGTAGCATATATAATAGCTTAGAGTGTAGAAACACAATTTCTTATCATATTAAAAAAATCTATAAATATGAATTCTATAGGGATTTGAAGGTGGGACAAAGTAGAGAACCCTCCAAGGTTTGGATGCATGTGACATGAATTTATAAGTATGCATAGTTTAATCCCAATTTGTGGTCAAGGGTAGAGATCTTGTAGATGCATGAGAGTGACACATGGAACTGGATGTCCAATCAGAGAGAGATAGGTGGAAAATATGCCTTGGGGTTAAATTTAATGGCCATATATTTTTATACATGAGGTCAAATTGAATCAAATTAGGATCACTATATAGCTCGAAAGGTGGCCTTTCACATGATGGTATATGGATCCATTCCACGTCCAATTTCTTAGAGCATGCTCCAACAAAAAGTCATAATCAATGTTCTATATTGAATGGAAAATACCAATCAATACAAGGCTCTATGGAATCCATTTATTGATCCCAATACCTCATTTTAAGCTTACAACTACATTTGAGCATATTTTGGCAATTAATGCTCAATTTTCCTCTTTTCTTCTTTTCTCTCTTCTCTACTCTATAAAGGGTAAATTATTTGTAATGTAAATGGTTACCCTCCTTCAAATGCATAATTACTTAGCTCTTTTAATTTTCTAACATTCCCTTATGTCTATGACCTTTGTATTATACTGTTGTTATGCAGATAGTGCCCCTTTCTATTTCTGTAACATTTTGTGCATACTTCAGAAATAATATAGTTTTGATTATGGCTTGTATCTACCATTTAATAACATGTTCGTGGCCCCTTCCCATTTTTATCTTTGAGATATAGTGTGTATGGGTTATATTTATAAGGTTTTAATGCACTGTGTCTATTCAACACAAAAAGAAAGTGTTCCACTTTCTATTTTTATGCATCACTGCTTTTATTTTTAGTTCTCCTTCACCCTTTTCCCCTCGATGTGTTAGCTTAATTTAGAGTAATGATAACAATAAGGTAGATATGATCAAAGTTGTATGTATCTCGAGGTCCACCTCAAGGAGTTGAATTCCCACACCACATAGGAATTTTCATCATTACTACTAAGACACCGACCTCCAAAAGTGTTTCTTAGGCAAAAAGTTCAACAATCGACAATTTTTGGCATGCTTGATGGGAACATTAAGTGTGCTTGTTTTGTAGAGATATTGTTCATACAAGAATGCTCATTTTGTTGTTTATAGCTAAGTTTTGGTGCATTCATAGCTCATTTTATTTTTTGAACCATATTCCCAAGTATCTAACAAATCCACTCTTTCACAAACCCATTATTTCACCTACAGACCATTTTCAACCAATCCCTTCCTTATTCTAATGTGGTTACATTTTCGTGACTTATACTTTCACCCATTGGATCTCCCTCCCCCTTTTCAAGAGAAATATTGGTACACACCCTCTAATCCCTACTATGCTCACAATCAAGGATTGCCTTGATATTAGGGATATGAATACATTCATGATGGATATACATACACACCATGTTAAATTGACACATATAGATATCCTACTAACTATGGTGTATTTTAGGAGCAAGAGAATGTAGATTTTAAAGAGAACTTTCTCCCTGACCCTGAGTTCATAAGGAAATGTCAAGCTATGGAGGAAAAGATGAGTAGATTGCATGCGTTAATGGATAGGATGGAGGCTAAACAATGCATTCCTAAGTAAATCTATCTATAGGGTATCACCTCACCATATTTACATAGTCCTCCCACTCAATCATTCAAATCCTTGTAGCCCTCTCAACCTAGAACACATGCCTTCCCCATTTTTTAAACCATTTTATCCCTCTCCCTTTATAAAATCAATAGAATACCCCTCCTCCACCCCTTGTTTCCAACCCAAGCATACCAAATCATCTTAAATGGTGCAATACTAGTGTAATAACCCTTTCCACTCCTGCCAAATTTGAATAATTCCAAGCACATGAAAAATGTAGGCCTACTCCCATTGTTGCACATGGGTTGGAGGAGAGGCATAAAGAGAAACATCTACACAATTTGGAGAGGAAACCTAAAGAACTAAGGTGTAGCCAACTAATTTCAAGAACTTCATGTCCTGTTAAGAATAATTTCATCAATGGGAACAAAGAGTTAAAAATATTTGATCCGTAAACTGTTGAACTTACAACAATAAACAAATCATCGTGCTTGTGAAAATGAATGAAAGATTTACTCATTTCTTGTTACAATATAACGTGAAAGAATTAAACACTAATACATTACAAAATTGAGAAAATAGAGACAAAGGAGACAAGATTTATCCTAGAGAAACCCAATGTGGGAAAAACTCTAGTGGATAAGCAAGTTTGCTTGCTTTCCACTATGTAAATATAAAAAAAAATACAAAGTACTGCCAATAATTGGCATTTAAGAAGGATTCACACTGATTCTAATTGTATTTTCATACTCACAACCTCTTAAAAATGAAGAACTCACTCCCAATGAACAAAAAAAGAAAGAAATCCAACTTATCCTCTTTTCACACACTAGAATTCACTTAAAATCACTTGCTAGAATGAAGAATTGAACTTGTATTTATAGCTAATTTTCCCAAGGGCACATGAAAAGATGAAATGAATTGTTTTGGAAGCTCAAAAATTTACAACTATTGAGATCCCAAATTCTAGAACCGTTGCAAATAGGACCATCATTGAACGTAAACTGGCGGTTGCGTAACTACCTTAGTGGCTGCATAATTGTCACTTGTAAAATTTATCGAACAAAAAAATTTATGGTATAAATTGTCATGCGAAGGTGTCTAGGTCACCCCCAACTTGATTAGACCATCTCCTGGAGAAAAAATAGGTTGAGAATCTGTATATAAAGTATTAAATATGGAGAATACATAGAATATGTAATTTTCACATCTATTTTTGGATCAATATCTTAGTGTAATGAATATGATACTAATGATGAATTATGTCTTTTCCTTGCTTAGAAGTTTATTATTGAGGAAGATCCAATAAAGATAGAGAGTGTAGAGGAGAACTTATTTTAACCCCAAGTGTAAATATCCAAGCTATCAAGGAACATATATCCCGTGGACTTAGAAAAATTCATAGAGGAAGAATACATCATGCATGAATTTTTGGTTGCACTACAACATAAAGATGACTCTTTTTCCCCATTTATGAATCCTTCATTGATAGATATTATGGAAAACCTAGATGAGGATTTTATTTAGGTAGTTGGCTCACTTTGGATAAACACCAAGGAGGAGGATTCCACACAATCTATGGATGGGGAACTTGTTTCTCCAATCCCTGAAGGGGAGAAACCCAAAGATTCAGAAGTTTCATCACAATATAAAGTTTTGGAGGATGCAGAAGAGGAAGAAGAAGATGAGGCCACAAGTCATGTCTTTGGGGTTCAGGAGGAAGATGAAGATGTCAAATTACTAAGAAAATTTTGGCCTTTACCTTTGATAATTGGGTTTCCTATCAGACACCTAACTATTGTAGATCTTGATTCAGAGTTTCTTCATATCATGATTACTTCTGAGCATAACATGCCTTCAATAATAAAACACAAATAAGGGGGAGGTGTATACTTCCAATGGAGATGATATTTTAAAGGAGGAGAATAAAGGATTGTTTTCACTCCTCTCACTTGTTAGGGCCATTGTAAAGCTCATTACATGGCCTAAGTTAATAAAAAAGGGTGTTAATTCTCTCAACTAATATTTGGTTTTGTATAAAAAAATTCTATGTTCATTATTAGAGTAGGTTAGAATAGGTTTCTTTTTTGCAAAATAAGAACTATGTGTACCCTACATATTTCACTTGAAAAATGTATGTGTTTTTCTAGTGTATATGATTTGTAAGACACTTTTGTAGGATTTGTTTAGAGGTTGTTTCTTGAAGAAAATTCAAAATAGAGTCAGTGTAAAGCATTCAAGGAGTTTTCAGGCTTCAAGTTTTTGAGATTTTAGGTGTTTTTATGAAGAATCCATTCCCAATATATGTAAAGGCTATTGGTATTTTAATTTAACAAGAAAATTACCCCTGTAAGTCACCAAAAATGTTGCCAAAATGAACTCCCTGTTTTTTTTTTCAAGCAACCAAACCTTATAGCCACATTTTTTCACATTTTGAATGCTTTTTTAGTCATTTCTCTGGTGCTATTTGATCTGAAGAAGATTTTAGAATTAGGTGTAGTCATCCTTGGATGTTTTCAAACCTCCACATTTCCTTACAATCGGGAAGAAGCCTTGGGAAACTTCGTTATAGTTGTTTGGAGAATTGTTCATGTCGGTCCTTTGTGTTTTACCTTGAGGGAATAATACCAAAATCATAGGGTAGAGGATGTGGGAAATGTGTAAATGTAAAAGTGATTTAAATGAATAGTAGAGAAAAGGCTCTATGAGACTAACATTTTGGGGAAAAGTAGAAATTTACTAAGGAACCAAGTAAATATGAGGGGCCATAAGATGATGACACATGTTGGCATTCTAACAACACATAGATATCAACCCGAACATAGGATAAAAGAGCCTAAAATCATGTTAGATGGTGCCACGTGACATGAATATAAAAAATCCAAGTTCACATAATATATCATAAATGTAGAAAGGTTTCTAGAGCTTGAGACTATAAGATTAAGACATGCGTTGTGAATTAGTGCAAATGGATGTTGGGAAAATCAAAGAGAAACAAAGGAAAAATATTTTTTTGAGCCTAGGAACACTAATGGGCACCATGTGGCATAGATATGAAATCTACAGGGAACAAAGAAAAGAAGAGACAACATAGAGAATAACTTAGAGCGCAGAAACATTAATGCTTTCCACGTGGTGAACATTCATACTTTGGAATCCACAGGTTATGAAGGTAAGAGTGGAGAACCATCTAAGGTGTGAATGCATAGATTGGTGCCACGTGGCTCTAATTTATAAGTTCACATAGTTTGAGCCCATGTGGTGGTCAATAGAACAGGTTTTATGTGAACATGAGAGTGTGCAACATGGCACTAGATGGCCAATTAGATAACAATAGGTGGAAAATGATGAGGGTCATCGTAATTTTTCTTGTTTAATTTAATGATTGTCAAATCTAGTGTGATTTCCAAAGGTTGTATGGAATAGGGAGGAGATAATATTTGTGTGAAATTTCCTCTTGCTATGTAAATTGACAAATTTTTTCATGAAACAAACTGTAACTTATCTTCTACTTAAACATGAATGATTGATATCAAATATAATCTAATCCTAAGAACATTATGTAAATAAAAATATAGAAATGATAGTTGAAAGCATAGTAATAAAAATAATGCTATAAATAAACTAATTAAAACATCTATATAAAATAATTCTTCTTCCTCATGCCAAGAAGGCCCTTACTCCCCCTTGAGATCATATTAAAAAATTTATCATTAAAATGTTGATAATGTTCTTAAGAACTTGTTGTTGTATTCTATTCAAAGTGATGTTAAAATTCAATAATCAATCCCTCCCTAACTATGTGTTTGATAGTTACATTTAGAGGATATCTCTTCCTACTTTACCCAATCAATTTTCCAAAAATTAGGATCTATTCTTGAGGAGGCATTTATTATATAACTAAAAATCTAACAAACTCTAACTATATCTTCCAATTTTCAAGAGATAAGAATGAGAAGAAATTACATTCAAAGACTCCTTAAACACTACTTATAATTATAGTCAACATCCAAGAGAATAAACATGCATTCCTATCTTGATATTATGAGGACGTTAACCTTTATTAACCACTAAAAATCCTATCAAAACACAATTGATTTCAAACTCTTTCCCTTTTAAATAGGCCATCATGCCTATTTTTTACCACTCATGTTTACAACATAACATCTCATCCAAAGACATATACTTTGAAGCTGCCATCTTGATCTCAAAGGATTATTGTGAAAATGGAAGGGAGAACTAGTGTTAATAAGAGTTGATGCATCAAATTTTGAAAGTCATGTTGCGGTGCCCCTGTCCAAATGAACTTTTCCTTTAGTGCTTCTTTGGTCACTATATATAAGACACAATATGCGGGAGAATTCCAAGGCATACCTATGGCATAAGTTTTCCCATACCCAAGAAGTTATGAAACACCGTGAGTTTTCTAGTTAGGTCCAATTTCGGATTATTTAAATTTTATTTGGATCCACGTGTACTATGTCCCCATCAACAATGTATCTTAGATATTAGACCCTTTGCATGTAAATGAGATTTTTTCCATGTCAACACATAGTATGTGATATCACAGGGTATCAAGAACCTAATAGACATGCTTCAAATGCTCCTCCCATGTTTTTCTGAAAATGAGTATGCCGCCTAAGTAGATAATTGGTGAAGGGCCATATGAAGTCGTCCCTCATTTTCATGAGTGTTATAGGTGCATTAATCAAACTGAATAACATGATCAACAATCTCACGAATAACCCTTACTTTGCTTTGAATGTGATCTTCCACAAGTTTATTGGCTCATTTGATACCTTGTTATATCTTGACTCGAGATCAATTTTAGCGACCGAATGTGCACCTTTGAGGTATTTGATACATGGGTTTCATAGTGATTTTGTTTAGTGCTTGGTAGTTAAGCAAAGTATGTGTCCTATTGCTTTTTTACACTAACACAATCAAGGTTTTGTAGGGTGAGGCACTAGGTCAAATATGACCTTCTATAAGCTCTTGGATTTGTTACTTGTTATTATCCTTGTCCAAAATAAAATGTCAGCACAAGTGGCCATTTGGAAAAGGGGTGTAGGGAAGTTACCTGACAACACAATTAAACTTATGTGAGAACTATCAAGATATCTCTATACTATTTCATCACTTGATTCGTCCATCTCTGACATGTTTGACAACATTCTCATGGTGGCACATATTGGAGATGAAGTTTGGTTGTGTGCCTTTTTGGCGATACTATGAACAAGCAGATATTCAACGATGAGAATCCAATGAGGATTTATGGAAGATAGAATAGTAGTGTTTGCACTGAAAGGATACATTGCTATGATACCAATCACATTGGGCCATAGAGCAGTACAATATTGAAATTTCTATGTAAATAATGTAACAAGTTTAATCATGAAAAATCTAAGTTGAGGTGATAATTTATATTTATATTTTTTAGTTTTGAGGCATGTTGTGGATTGACTCCTCAGTGTGTTGTTTTGTTTGTGTTTTATTTTTACATTTATGTTTATAGTGTTATAATATGACTCTGTAATTTTTTCTCAATTATGCTCTAAGCTCGTGGGTTTTTGAGAAGGTTTTTTATGCTGTCAAATTTTTTGTTGAATTAAAAAATTAAGCTAATAGTGCAGCTAGTTGTCAATTTGCATGAGCTCGAGTGATAAATCAATAGAGCTTTCATATAAAAATCCTAGGTTCAAATCTCTGAAAGGAATTTTTAGGTGTAATATTGGGTTATGTACCTCAATGGACCAGGCAATTCCTATTGAGTCTGATGGAAAAGACATTGCCCTTGATCGTCACATCTTAGCTGAAGGTAATTCTCAATTGCAGTTAGAGAAGTGGGGAAAATTACCAACAAAAGTAGTAGTGAAGCTATTGAAGCTCATGAAAGTCTGCATTCTTGATTCTCTCATTATAGCTGTTTGGAGTCACTATGAGGCGATTGCCAAAAAGTTTTAAATTTCTCGTGGTCTGTCTAGCTTTGTGAAGAGTACCATTGGGGTCAAGTAGGGATGCCCTTTCTCACCGACCTTCTTTAACATTTACATTGTTGATTTAGAGGATTTTCTTCGGCATCATACCCATGTCGATGATGGTTACATTTTACGTTTGTGATTATAGTTCGACTAATTCAGTTGTTGTCATTTTTTATGGTGCTTTAGATATTAGTTCAGTTCTTGATTTGATATCAATGGTCAAATCAAACTCGCATCTAGGAGGAAGTCCAAGTAATTCCTTTGGAAAGACATCTTTGTACTCTTGTAACAATGTATAATCCTCTAAGGAAGTCTTGCCTTCCTCACTAAAATTAGAAATCTTTATTACATACAACATGCAACCCTTATTTTTAGCTTTCTTAAGCTGCATAGCTTGCATAACAGAAATGTGCCTTACTTCAAAATTCCTTTTTTTGTCTTGTATGCTAGCTATTTTTTGCATGTCATCTAGGCATTTTATTCATTTTTCGAAACAGTCTACTATTGCTTTATGTTGGGACAACCAATTTACACCAATAATAATGTCATAGGACCCTAGAGGAGCTACGTAAAGGTACAATTTTGTAACAAAGCTAGGTAACTCCAATGTTGCATCAAACAGACATTTGTCTATAATTCGAACAACATTATTCCTATATTGTACAATCCATGTATTTTTCATATAACCAATTTTCTTATTCAAATTTTCAGCTAATTTACTAGATACAAAGCACTCGATTGCATCAGTGTCAAATAATATAGTAATATGAAGTCCATACAACTTACCTGACACTTCAATGGGAGTAGCTTATTTCTCAGCTTGGCGGTTTGCCACTGCAGTGTGAATCCTCTACTGCTGATTGTTCCCTTGATGCTTCTGGTGACAGTTATTGGCATAGTGGTCACCACCACATTTAAAACATCCAGCGAAAGGTAATTTATTTTCAAATTTGTTATCATTTGTTGCAACACTATTCTGCCCATTTTTCCTTGCATTTGCAGCAGGTTTAGCTGTTGTATAATTTCTGGCATTCTTTGTTTTTTTGCCTACCTTCTTCCACAATGTTTTTCTAGGAGCTAGTGGTGAAGGTGAGATGACGCTCTTTTTACGCTTTTCATCTCTATGAGTAGAAATTGTTTGCAATTTTTGCTCTTGCTTAATGGACTTTTCAAATAAAACTTCCATAGTAGAAGGCCCATGCACATCTACTTCTCTAATTATTGGGTTCAGTCCCATAATAAACTTATGTATTCTAAATTTTTCATCCTTCTAATATTGTGGTACATACTTTAGCAACTTAATGAAACGTTCCCAGTGTTAAACAACCACCAGTTTACCTTGTGTTAGGTTTTGGAACTCAGACATTTTCTGATCAAAGTATAGCTGAGGTAACCAACATTGACAAAAGTAAAATTTGAATTTTTCCCAGGTGATATTTGTAGTATCAACACCTAACTCTACCTTTTGGTTATCCCACCAAGAGGATGCCTCATTGGAGCCGAAAAACACCCCAAATTGCTTTGGTCTCTTTAGAAAAGGCTCTAATCTCAAAATATTTTTCCATTTCGCTTAGGTAGTTCTCAGCTCCATCTCCCAAGGTTGTTCCATCAAACTTGGGTGGACTGATCTGCTTGATATCTCTTGACAGTTCAAGTTGCCAAGTGGGCTCTTTTGTTTCCTGGCTAATTTCTTGCATTAGGTTGTTCTTCCTCATTTAATACAGGTTGTTCAACCTCAGGTTTTTCTTCTTCATTCTCACCCACAACCTGTTGCTCCAAGGCAGCTATACAGTTTTGAGTGTCTTGAAGGACTGATAGGATTTCATCTAGCTCTTGGGCCATTGTATTTTCAGCCTCATTGTTTTCCCTTCTCCTAACTATTGTATTTTGTTAAAAAGAATAAGATGTTCTGTTAGCGTATGAACCCATTAAATCCAAAAGCTAATAACCTTCAACTTTGATACCAAAATGTAACACCTATGTTATTAATTATCTAAATTAAGGGATTTAAAAAAAACAAACCCCTTAATCCCAATTAATGCCTTAAATGATTTTTAACTTGTAACAAATGAAATCCAACATAATTAAATGTTTACAATCCATCTGATAATAAATGATAACCATGTGCACCTGTAAGGGTCAACCGGATCTACCCGATCCCCCTTAATACACTCTAACCGAGTGTGTATAACATGTATACTTTTGGTTAAACCTTTTTAACATGTCTTGAGAACTATGTGCAACTCTTAAGTGTTAACTTGGAAAACATACAAGCTGTAATTCATCCTGTATTAACGAACCAAAAATTAGGGGTATGGTGAACTAGATAGTGTAATCAATTAGCTACACCACTTGGCCAAGTTTTCAAGTGTTGCTTTGCAAGCTTAGTTTTGTGACTACACACAAGTAAGTCAAAACTTGTCTTTGTCACTGCACAACCATATTTTCACAGTTATTTGGATCTCATTTCGTTGTTTAAGAAATTAAGTTTCAATTTTTGAAAAAGTAGGAACAATGACTAATCCTTCTAATCAAAAGGATCCTATCAGTCCCATCTTAGGATCCCTATGGGAAAGATAGTGACCACGTAATGAATTTCGTCATTAGGTACTCACTATCCTTCCCGTAGCCAATCCTACGCTGGCACGGTGAGGACTCTTTTGATAGGAATGATGATTCAAGGTGTCTACACTTCGTTTACCATTTTAGTTATCCATATAAGATAAATAAATAAGTTTGTTTGTAAGATATGTTGTTTTGTATCATTACACATCATCTATTCCTCGTTAAAAGGTTATAGTAACTCAACGAGTTACTATCATTTACAAACACCTTTTATGAATAGTACTATCATAACTAAAGGTTGTCGTTTAATATAGGTTAATTTAACCATGTCTCGCATTTAAATGATCCAATCATTTCCTAGTTAGTATTGGTCTTAACCTCATAGGTTCATCATTTAATCTGCATAGTTCACTTAACATTTGATCATCATTTGATATGAATTGTACAACTTTATTTGGTAAGGTACAATATTAATATAACACAATTTACACTGTATCATTTTTCATAAAATGTATTATGTTCATTAATGACACATTTGTTCCTCCATAATGAATCTATAAAATTAGTTATGTTTACTTAAGAAAAATCAATAACTTATATTTATACACTGTTGTTAAAACATCAGTTAAACACTTTCATTTTAATAAGGTACAATAAAGATATAAGTGTTGTTTTCATTGTACTGCTTTCCATATCATACTATGTTTGTTGTAAAACATATTTGCTCATTCAAGATGAAATAATAGAACCCGATATAGTTGCATAACATAAGATTAATAAATTTAATTCATTCTATGTGTTGTAAAACAACATTAAAACACCTTTATATTTCACAAAATGTGATACGAAACAAGTATTTTTATTTAAGATTAATAAGGATAAATTCTTATTTTCTGAAATAATGACATACATTTAATCAGGATAAAACAATAGACAAAATGCCTTAAAATCACTTTGCGAAGATAATACTTTCACATTACAATTAAATATAAATAACCCTTATTGGATTTTTAAACAATATGCATGAAGAAATCATGCATATACAATCCAGTTAATCACTTCATAAAAGTCATGTCAACTTGGTCTACACACTATAGGAGAGAAAATGTATACACCGTTCAGTTCTATGAACTACATGAGTTATTTAAATCAAATTCTTGTTGTATTTAATTGAAATAAAAAATACATGTTAAGGTTTACTTAACTGATAACTAATAAACATCATAGTCCATTAATTAAGTATATATGTCACTAATCAATTGAAATGCTACTACACAGCAGTTCTGAGAAAATGTGAAAAAATTTACAAAAACAAGCCCGGGCCAGGAAAAATCACGAAAAATGGCTAAGTCCTAGTCCTAGAAGCATTTGGGACAAGTGGGACAAAAAGGCGCGGATCGGCCGAAATGAGCACAAGCAGTCCGAAACAATTGGGACATCTGGGACAAAAGTACGCGGCGGGCGCGAAAAGCCGATCTGGCCAAAAAATTAAAAAAAAAATCAACTAACTGCTGAGAGGGACAGTCTGGGACATTTGGGTCAAATGGACCCGAACCAGCCGGTTCGGCCGAAATCAGTCAAGGCAGTCCAAAACAAAGTGGGCCAAGTGGAACAAAAATACCTGAACCGGGCAAAATGGGAACAAACAGTCCAAAAGCAAATGGGACATCTGGGACAAATAGGCCCGAACCGGCCGGTTCGGCCGAAATCAGCACAAAGAGCACTATACCAAATGGGACAAAGGGACGCGTGGGACGCGAAAAGCCGAAATGGCCGAAGGCAGGGAAGAAAAGTCAACGTTTGGTCCGGAAACTTCAAACGGCCATAACTTTTGACTCCGAGCTCCGATTTTCATAAAATTGGACTTTCTGGAACGAGCACGACGTCCTCTACGCCACAAAAACTAGATTTCTTAATTTTAATGAGGGTAGATATATTTAAATAAAAGAACCATATTCGGCTCCAGTCAGTCAATGCTCATTCCCGTCAAATGACAGAAAACGCCTGCCAGACCCAAAATTGCTGCCCACACTCAGAAGGCCATAACTTTTGCATTTCTCAACGAAATCGCACAAAATTGGTACCGTTGGAATCGTGGTTCTGAGCCCGATGCACAGCAATCAAGAAATTCCAGATGTGATCAGAAATTGATTGAGTTTTTTAAGAAAACGTGGCCGGGTTCAGAACAGTGTTTTATTTGGTAGCTGAGAGTGCAATTAAGAGGCATGGTCATCATTCCTTCTCTGCTGCAGCACATGGGATAGTATGGGGAGCCTTTTGCAAAGAATGTATACCCATTCCAATCAATTTAATGTCTCTTACATGTGGTTGAAGGACAGATTTCAGGATTTCCATTTTCCCTTCTCTTCTCCTTCTCATTTTTTCTATAAATTGGAGTGTTGGGCTCATTGTAAAGGGAGAGTTTTTGGGTAACAAAGCTCTGTCAAAATTGCTTTGTGAAGCCAGTGTGTTGCAGGCCCTTGTAGTGGACACCTTGCATGGTGATCCAGGCCCTTATCTTGTAATAGATTGAACTATGCATATCATGAAGCAATAAAATATCAGTTTGTGGATATATCTTCCCCTACTGTGTTTCCTTGCATTCTTCTTGCCCCTTTAATCTTTCTACAAGTATATTGTGTCTATTATTATGTTCTTGCAGGAATTCATTATCATTGTGTGTGCTTGAAATATTACTGTGAATGCATTTTGCTAGATTATGGAGAACTGTCATCACCTCTTCTAGTGTGCACTTTGCCTCTGTATTTCACACATTTGGAGACTACTCTCCCATCCTCCTTTTCAGGTGTATCACCGCTTTAGTGTAGGCTTTCATTTTATGTATTCTCTTTCCCTGGTCCCTTGGAAATTTAGATTAGAACAGTTAGCTTATCCTGCATTAGAGTAGATTGTGGCAGGTAGTTTAGGAGCAAGAACCAGCTTTCTCTGGAGGTCTATCTCAAGTAGCAAGTCCCACAACTTGGAGATAGTACCCATGTTATCCAATCACACTGTGAGTTCAAATACATGCACAGGGGTGCTGTGATTCGGTGATAACAGTTCTGGCACGCCCGGTGGGACTCTAGAGGTCTTCCACTTCATCTGATAACAGTTGGTGTGTTCCTGTGAAGATTTCAGCCTTTGGAGGCACTTGCAAACACATCTGGCGACTCCATCTGATCAGCAACCCATTTTTCTGAAGTCGCAGACCTGTTTCCATCCATTTTCATTCATCCTTCTTTCCACCCCTTCCATTCTTTTCCATTCTATGAAGTTGTGCAATCATGACTTCATTTCCATCATGGATTTCATATCAACAACAGCAGTATATTCCACCTCCAACACGTTTTACAAATCCTCCAGATCAGCATGCATTCTCATATGAACAGCAGTGCCAAAGTCAGTTCGGCAATGGAGCTTTCCAAGAGCAAGAGTGTGCAGACAATGAAGACCATCAGATCCAAGATGCTGGTCTGTTGGAGAAAATCCAAAAGATGGAGGTGGGGATGGTGCATTCCAGAGCAATAGCACAAATGAAAGCTTTTGGAATCGGTTGTGGAGCACCCTGTCCATGGGTGAGACCTTTTCCAAGACATTACAGCCCTCAGGAGAAGCTTGACTTCATGATTGCAACGTTGCCTTTGCTTGCAAAGTGGATTGAAGAAATAGAGGTGTATGAGAGAAGTATTCAGCAACCTTGTCAACGGGTAAGCACATCTTCTCATGCCTTTTCTTTTCCTCTTTCCCAATCTGTTTCATTTCAGCAGTGTCAAGTTTCAAACCCTCCATCTGCTGCCCCAAGTGTTGAATCCATTTCTCCACCCCCCAGTCTTCCACCTCATCTCGATTCTTCTTTCCTCTTCCCTTCCAAACAGTCATTCCCTCCACAAGAGCTAAGAGAAACACCCCCTCCTCCAAAGAAACAAGAGGTTTCACCTCCTCCACCACCACAAAAAAAATGTAAAAACGGTTGAGTTTCAACCCATCCCTCCTCTTGCATTCCCAAATCCATGTTGGGAGGATGAAAATCAGAATGCCAGTCAAGAAAAACAGCAAAAAGAGAGTGCCAACAAAGATGAAGAAATTCAAAGTCTGAAGAGTTGGGCTCTTAGATTTGGGATGACAAAGATCCCCTTGATGGTTAAGCCTACAGAAGAGGCTAGGGTTGGAGAAAAAATGGTGGTCAGGACTGATTCTGTTGCAGCAGAAGAGGAAGATCTTGCAGTCCCAACTTGTCCTCTAGAGCAACAAATTGAAGAGTTTGACTTGACAAACTTCATGTTGGAGGAGGAGTTCAATCAAGAGCAAGATTCTCTTCAAACATTGGAGGAAGGAGAAGCTGCTCCAAATCCAAAAGAAGAGGAGCACATTCTAGCTGTGGAGGAGAAAAGTGCAGATCCAAGGGCTTTGAGCATAAAGCAGGCTACAGAAGAACCTTCAGTTCTTCTTTCCACTTCATCTCTCTCAATTTCTATTACTGAAAAGGAGTTTGATCTCTCAAACTCAATATTGGAGAGTGAAGGAAACCATGGTGGTCAAGTTGCAGATCAAGAGGACACCGTGGAGGAAGTTGAACACGAACAGCGGGACAACAATGAGGCAGTTTACCTGTCAGATTTGGAGGACTATTTTGATGGAGAAGAGCCGGTTGAGTTTTCACCATTCTCTCTTTCATCATCCACATTCCAAACACAAGAGCCTGCTGCCATGAAGGAGAACTTTCATTTGCAGCAGCCTGCATCTTACAACAGCCCTTTGGAATCAAAATTGGAAGATTCTAATCTTCCCTGTTCTTCATTAGAGGAAGAGAAAGGACAGAAGAATTTCACCATTTCTTCCACATCATCCATTCAAGAGGGTCTACAAGAAGACTCCATTCTTGGAGTTGAAAATCAGAGCTATGGGCATATCAAACGGATCAGACCTTGCCCAATCAGGTATTTGGCTTCATTCGAGCCAAAAGAGAAGCCACAACCGGTCATGCTTGCTTCTAAGCATGAGGGTGAGTTACAGAGTACCAAGGATCAGCTGCCATACCTTTTCAATCCAAATGCAGAGCAACTAAAAGAGGTATTTGATTTGTTTTCAGCTGACACCTTGATGATTTGGGTGGAAGACCAGCTTCTCGTTGATTTCCCACTCATCCATTTACAGCCGTGATCAGTGCCAAATCGATTGCATGGCTGCCAATTTTGAAGAAAGGAAGCTATTTCTCACAACCAGTTGCAGGGTTTGTTTAGCTTGCCTTTGCTTCCAGCTAGAGTAGAGTAGGTAGATTTGCTTTCAGTAGAAGAAGTGCTCGTGCACACTCTGCATGTTCCATTTGGGGCATGTATGATTTTCAGTTTTGTACATAGTTTTTGCTGTTGCTGGTTTTGCTCTGGCACAGTTCATTTTAGTGGTTTTGGTGAGAACAACTCCATGCCCGGTGGTTTCCAAGTGGCTCAAAGGGGAGATTTTCAAAGTTCAGATCAGTTTTCAAGCTTGCTTATGACTCCATGCCCAATGGATTGCTTCAGGCTACTGGTCTTTTCATCTAGCAGGCAGATGACCCCACTGAGTCACCAAACTGTTGTCAAAATTTCACCCCCCTGGGTAATTTTGATAACATGCATCAGAATATTCAAGTCCCAGGCACATTGATTGATTCAGAGCAAACATCATGTTTCTGAGGTTCTCTCAGATATTTTTCTAACTCTCCTGTCCAGGTAGGAGGGAGCAAGTTCTGAGAAAATGTGAAAAAATTTGCAAAAACAAGCCCGGGCCAGGAAAAATCACGAAAAATGGCTAAGTCCTAGTCCTAGAAGCATTTGGGACAAGTGGGACAAAAAGGCGCGGATCGGCCGAAATGAGCACAAGCAGTCCAAAACAATTGGGACATCTGGGACAAAAGTACGCGGCGGGCACGAAAAGCCGATCTGGCCAAAAAATTAAAAAAAAAATCGACTAACTGCTGAGAGGGACAGTCTGGGACGTTTGGGTCAAATGGACCCGAACCGGCCGGTTCGGCCGAAATCAGTCAAGGCAGTCCAAAACAAAGTGGGCCAAGTGGAACAAAAATACCCGAACCGGGTGAAATGGGAACAAACAGTCCAAAAGCAAATGGGACATCTGGGACAAATAGGCCCGAAACCGGCCGGTTCGGCCGAAATCAGCACAAAGAGCACTATAACCCAAATGGGACAAAGGGACACGTGGGACGCGAAAAGCCGAAATGGCCAAAGGCAGGGAAGAAAAGTCAACGTTTGGTCCGGAAACTTCAAACGGCCATAACTTTTGACTCCGAGCTCCGATTTTCATAAAATTGGACTTTCTGGAACGAGCACGACGTCCTCTACGCCACAAAAACTAGATTTCTTAATTTTAATGAGGGTAGATATATTTAAATAAAAGAACCATATTCGGCTCCAGTCAGTCAATGCTCATTCCCATCAAATGACAGAAAATGCCTGCCAGACCCAAAATTGCTACCCACACTCAGAAGGCCATAACTTTTGCATTTCTCAACGAAATCGCACAAAATTGGTACCGTTGGAATCGTGGTTCTGAGCCCGATGCATAGCAATCAAGAAATTCCAGATGTGATTAGAAATTGATTGAGTTTTTTAAGAAAACGTGGCCGGGTTCATAACAGTGTTTTATTTGGTAGCTAGGAGTGCAATTAAGAGGCATGGTCATCATTCCTTCTCTGCTGCAGCACATGGGATAGTATGGGGAGCCTTTTGCAAGGAATGTATACCCATTCCACTCAATTTAATGTCTCTTACAGGTGGTTGAAGGACAGATTTCGGGATTTCTATTTTCCCTTCTCTTCTCCTTCTCATTTTTTCTATAAATTGGAGTGTTGGGCTCATTGTAAAGGGAGAGTTTTTGGGTAACAAAACTCTGTCAAAATTTCTTTGTGAAGCCAGTGTGTTGCAGGCCCTTGTAGTGGACTCCTTGCATGGTGATCCAGGCCCTTATCTTGTAATAGATTGAACTGTGCATATCATGAAGCAATAAAATATCAGTTTGTGGATATATCTTCCCCTACTGTGTTTCCTTGCATTCTTCTTGCCCCTTTAATCTTTCTACAAGTATATTGTGTCTATTATTATGTTCTTGCAGGAATTCATTATCATTGTGTGTGCTTGAAATATTACTGTGAATGCATTTTGCTAGATTATGGAGAACTGTCATCACCTCTTCTAGTGTGCACTTTGCCTCTGTATTTCACACATTTGGAGACTACTCTCCCATCCTCCTTTTCTGGTGTATCACCGCTTTAGTGTAGGCTTTCATTTTATGTATTCTCTTTCCCTGGTCCCTTGGAAATTTAGATTAGAACAGTTAGCTTATCCTGCATTAGAGTAGATTGTGGCAGGTAGTTTAGGAGCAAGAACCAGCTTTCTCTGGAGGTCTATCTCAAGTAGCAAGTCCCACAACTTGGAGATAGTACCCATGTTATCCAATCACACTGTGAGTTCAAATACATGCACAGGGGTGCTGTGACCAATGTTTTCAAACAATCCAAGAATCTAACTGATAATAATGGCTGTAGACTTGTTTAAATAACTTACGATGCAATTTATTATTGCAATAATCAAAATTAGGATTTTATAACAACATCAGTCAATTCTTAAGACTATCTCACAAGTGTCATATCACAAAGTAAACTACATCAAAGTACCGTTGTTTTATCCCGATGAAGGAACTTAACTAACACACCATCCAATCTTGCAATTAGCTAAGAAAATGCATTATTTTGCTTAACAATCCCTAGTCACAACGATGAAGGCTTTACAAGTTCTTACAAATATTTACCATTTTCATAAATAATATAAAGGAGGTGGAACTTCATATTAAACTTTAAATAATTCATACAAATCCAATGCCTTCCCACTTTCTGTTCTTATAAGTAAACCATCAATATTTACAATCTCTTCTAACATAAAAGATCATCTATGAACTTATTATTAAACACTCAAATAGTCTTATCAACATAGCTTTTCAAACAGTCATGATGAAAGAAATCATTGATTTAGAATAGCTTAATGATAAGTTAATGTCAACACCTTATCTAACAACGAACTTCTATTTCCAAAGAGTCAACTATCAAACATCTTATTCAGCTATGGATGAACTAAATACCCTCATCCAATCAAGTTCATGTAACTTAAAGGAACAGTGCCTGCATTGCAAAGGAGGATGATACTTCGTTTTCATACATCTAGATCCCAAAGAATGTGAAGGGGTTTTGATAGAATACAACCTGCTCGAGTAGCCAAATCAAAGTTGCAAATAACATAATAACCAACTATATTGGCCCAGCTCCCTGAAATCTTTCTCTAGTTTTTAAATCATCAATGGCTAGCTTAGAACGATCTAAAAAACAAACAAACTCAAATCAACTAAGCTCGTAATGGGTTGCAGTTTTTTATTCGTAATCAACAAATTTTAGACTAAAATGAATGGAGTTCATGTCAATAGTAATTATTTAAAAATATTAATGATAATATTCATAGGCAAATAAGAATAATTGACCAAATCGACTAATATCACCTTTATCATCTAAATCCACAAAACCCAATTAAAAAATATGTAATATTATTGTTTTAACTCACCCAGGATGCCAAAAATAAAAAAAACTACAAATCTTTCTCTTTCCAACAAACCCAAATCATGTTTCATTCCTTTCACTATTTTTTAAAATTTTCCACAGAAAACAAAGGAAAACTTCCAGTTTTAAAACAAAATCTCATACCATTATTTTTATGTCAAATCGACTACCAACAAGCTCAAATCGAGGTGATAATAAAAAGAAACATAAAATATGTATGCACATTTTCCAACAAGGGAAAAGCTGTCCCAAAATCTCATTATAATTTATGCCCAAATTTCTAATCAAACCCAGCAAATAGAAAATATTGGTTTCATCACATATTTTCTTATTTTTCCATATTTACTATCTGATTTAAAAACCAAAACGTATGCCCAGATTTTTATTAAAAACCCAACAACAGACAAATAGATTTCCTTTATTATTTTTCCATATTTTCCATTTTAAAAACCAGTTAGAAAACCATACACATTCCAATATTTTAATTAAAAACAACAAGAGAATGAGTAAGAGAACCCATGCTTGGTAGTGTTTGCTTCTTTTCTAGATTTTTCTTGCAAAATTGAAACCTCCAATGCCTAGAAAACTCCACATCTGAACAACAATAATAAACCCAAAATTGCCATTTAAAAATAGAGCTTCATTCTTGCATGTAGTTGCCCAAATAAACTCCCATAATTTTCTCCATAAAAAACCCTCATGCAACTTTCATAGAGCAAAAACTATCCACAACCCACAAAAAATGCGACTAGGGAGAGAGAGAATGAGTTTGCATGAATTTTGGGTTGTTAAGCAAGCTTCCAATTCCCCAAAAACCATGCTCTCCTTAATGACATTTAATAACTGACAATGCCACTTATAATTCCTTCCAAAATTTCCAAATGACTTGCTTGCTATGCTATGGTCTAAGACCAATTTAATAAAATTCAAACATTATAATTACCTTGCCCATGGTCCATGACCATTCCAATAATAAATATTAAAATTTTTAAACTCTATCCGTTTCCTTTTACTTTGCGAAGTGTTCATTGACCAATATAAGCAATATGCTATAATCTTTAAGATTAATATTTGCCAAACACTATGGTCAATGATCATTGTTAATAATAAACAATGAACACTTTAATCACCTCGTGGTCTAAGACCATTTATAATATAAACAATAATCAATAATCGTTATTTTGCCAAGGGTTTATGACCAATTTTACTATTACCTTGCTATTGGTCCATGACCATCATTCCCAATGCCAAGGAGGATCGACTTTGTAGTTAAAAAAATTAACACAATAACTATCCACTGCAAACTATTTTTGAGCCATGCGGTCACTTGAACGATGCAATAACATCCTTAACAATTTCAACAATACCGAAATCCATTTAAATCGTTATCGTGTAACGATGCAAACAAGAAGGTAGTCATCCAATCAAATCAACGTGTACAATAATGCAACCAAGAAGATGGCTATTGAAAGCAAACAATCATACAAACGTAATATATATGCGCTTATATATGCATCTATATACATATATGTATATGTTTTCGCATATACATACACACACACACACACATAATTATTAAGTTAACTTATGTAATTAATTAAATCATCATCCATCAAACACAGGGACAGAAAATCCATTAATTGTGGGCTGTGACAGAGGCGACACTCATCTCGGCACAATGATACTACTAAGGTGCCCCAACACACTAGCTCTTAGAAAATGAGAATCTTCCCTTATTGGTGTCATGGTCTTGCTCCTTGACGCCATGGATTTGCTTTTTTATGACCGCTTCTTGTGTTGTAGGGACAAAGCACAAATTAGGAGTTTCTCTGTTAACTTAGCCAATTTTTTCGCTCTTGGATATTAGGAGGTATTTTAGGGGTAGTGCTTTGTTTCATCCTAGGACAACTCAGCCTGCCCCCCTCAGCCTTAGACACTCCCCTATGAGCATTCTCAAATCTTACATTAGTCTTTCCACAATGATAAATAATGATAGAGATGAGTCCTCTATTTCTAATATGGTCAAAGATTTTGATGAGGCTACCATTCCAATTTCTTCGACTTCCTTTGACTTTCATAGGCCCATGGTATTTGAGGGGTTTGCGTTCTTCTTGTTCTTGTTACCCCCACATGGTTATTCATTATGGTACCCTAACCACAGGGGTTGGGGCTTTATGGTGTTGGGATTACCCCTTGTCTACTTTCTATGTTTGTTTGTTCTTCTTTTGTTTAGTTTGTGGGTTGTTCCTAAGGTCAATCCTTTTTACCTTAAACACTTTCTATTGTATGTAGTTGTATTCTTGAATCCCATTGACCTATTTTGGTCATATGTGGACATTAGTATAATTGTTAGGAAATATATATTATTAGTGTGTACATTATTGTTATTTGTTGAGTTGTAGATAGAAATATTTGGTAGGAGTTTGTTGGATTTGTTAAGGCTATTTCCTATAATAGTGGAGGTAATTAAGCCTATATATTTTGTACCTAATGTTGAATAAAATATACTGAGAAATTATTATTTTTGTGCTCATCCCTTTCATATGGTATCAGAGCTTGGTCATCCACGTATCTTTTCCTCTGCATGGTCGATTGTTACATATGCAAGGCCAGCTGTCCTGTCACACTGGAACATTGCATGTGTTATTAATCTCTCCCAAGAGATCTGTGAACCATATGTATGCCTTGATGCAAAGCAATGCATCTCCAGATCCGTGGATATGTGAGGGCGGTGTATTCAATCATTGATCGAAGTTTGTACAAATTATGAAAGTTATTATTTCAAGAAGATAAAGTGATTTAATTTGTTGGTTCACAGACTTGATCACCATTGGCGTCTAAGGGCTCCAATAATTGAATAGTCCCAAAATATAACTTGGATGTTAGGCACGTTTCTCTGTTGTCAGCATGAAGGAAGGAGCAGTTAGGTGTACATTTGTGAAATCCGAGAGGTATTTGTCCTCATCTGTAGGCTTCTTGAACTCGAATTCATGTCTTCTAACTGTATTGGAACCTGCAACAAAGCATAAGTCCGTGGATGTCTGCAATCATGGGAGTGGTGTAGCTATTCAACGTGTCTTGCCTCCTACGTTTGGTGCCAATATCAACTCAACACCTTGTGTGATCCTAGATTGAGCTCGTAGACTGGAGTTAGGATCAATAAACGAGCAAGCCCTCTCCAATATAAACGGCGAACACCAAACCAGCAAAAGCAAACCGGCGGTCAAGTACAAAAGCGAGTTGAACATCTATAGTGTATTTGATGATGACTTATTTTCTCTCTGCCTACCTAGCATTTACCCAAATTTGATAAGCGGTTTCACAGATTTGTGGCATTTTATAGATGCAAACACATGCGTACTTGCAATACACCATAAAAAGGTGTGTCATACTATTTTAGTCTAAAAGTCCTTAAAAGTCATTTAGTAAAGTTTTTAATTTTAATCATCTTCATTTCACAATGAAAGTCCCACTAGAAAAGTTTAATGGTTTCAATTTCCACACTTGGAAAGTGAAGATTCAGATGCAACTAATGAGCAAAAATCTCTGGAGGATAGTAGATGGAAAATAATTAACACCATTAGATCCAATTAAACTAGTAGATTAGAAAACTAGGGATGATAAAGCTAAAGCCATTATTGGCTTAGCTCTTTTAGATTATGAGCTGCATTCTGTAGACCTTGAAAAATCATCCCAAGTAATTTGGAAAAATTTAAACAAATTATTTGGATCCAAAGTAGTCAATACAAAGTTTTCTTTTAAAGTCCAGTTGTTCAAACTCAAAATGAGTGATGGAATTACAATGTCTAGTCACATAGATAATTTGAGATCTCTTCTGAGACAACTTACAGATGTCAATGCTCCAGTAGAAGATGAGGATGCAAAAGCTATTATGTCGAATAGTTTGCCACCCAAATACAATAATGTTGTTTTCACTCATGGTCAGATGCTTTCCAACTCATTGGAAGATATGATATCATCTCTTCTAGCCGAAGATAAGATAAGATAAGATAATATTATTAATGTCCAACACATGACCACAAAAGTAGATCAATGGGACTGTAAAGTACAAAGCAAACACATCTAGCAAGGGGACCCAAAATGCATCACAATACAATGAGAGAAGAAGAGGAAGAGGAGGAAGCAACAGAGGTTTGAGAAAGCAGAAAAGAAGAATAGAATGATGATGTGGGGGGAGGGGGGAGCGGAAGAAGGAACAACACCCCCAACAACATCACCTAGCACTCAAGGTTTTATGGGAGTGACCCGCAATGCGCCGATGACCAGTAGCTAAGATTGTAGAATACCTGTGAAGCTGGTGTCCGGGAGGAAGGTGGTGCCTCTATGCAAGCTGTTGGATTGTTGTCTATGTGGAGGGGCCCTGAGATGTGCTTGGGGTAGGGAGCCTCGGGTGGAAGAAATGGAGTCCCGAGACCTAACAGATCTGAACTAAGGGTCTAGATTCATGTCTAAGTGCCATTTGGTACCTCTCACTGGGGAGAGCACTGGGAAGAAAGAAGTGATCAGTCTAGTATTTATCCATCTGGGAGGAGGGTGGAGGAGCTTGTCCCTAAGCCTGAGGGCCTTCCGAAAGTAGAGAGCAAGACATCTCTGATCATAGTATCTGAGGAAAGATGTGAAGGAAGGAAGCTCATGGAACATGCAATGGAATCTCCCATGAATCTCATAGTAAACAGGACATCGAAAAATGAAGTATTCTTCAGTTTCAACCTCCTAGAGAGAGCAAAGCAGGAAAGTCTACTCTGAGCGGTCTAAGTGATGATCAGTCTCCACATGGATTTAACGAGAGCCTACTCTAAACTAACCTAGAGAGATATGAAGGACCTGTAACCAATGTTAGGAGATGTACATGGGTCTGAGAATGACCCCATCATGAATCTCAAGAAAGTGTGCCACATAGAATGACATCTTGGGACGCAATCCCCTCAGGGGGTTGGTGCAGGTGTGTTGAATGAACTGTCTGTAGATATCATCTCTGATTATTCTATGAAGGTCCTGTTGGTTTGGTAGGAGATGAGTGGGGGCATCCAGAGAATAGTTGAAGGGTGGGAGATGGTCCATTTGGATGCCAGTGGACTCGAAAAGGCATGAAACGTAGGTGTACCAGCAGTGAGATTGACAATTGTGATATGAAGATGAAATAGCTTCAAAGGAGCAGTAGGCAAGATAAATGTACCTATTCTTGTCAACAGAGGAACCAGAAAACCTACGGATATGGTGCAACAACAACATAAGGCTAAAGATGGTCTCCAATTGAAAAGGGCGAGTCCTAAACTCAGTAAGAATAATGTTGTGAGGAACAGATTCTTTGCACCTAATAATACGTCTGAACATGAGGATCTGAACATGCTTAATAGTAGCCCAGTCTGAGTCCAAAAGAGAGGGATCCCAAATTTTCAAACCATACAGAACCATGGGCCTAACCAGTGAGTCGAAGAGGGACAACTTGGAAAGAATGTCCTAAAAGTGGTGGCAGAAACATTGTCTCTCAAGAATCGCCAAAGAACCATACCCCTTATTAACCCGAGGTTGGAGAGCAAGACAGAGGCTAAAATAAGGTCCAGAGAAAAGAATCCCCAGGTAGGTATAAGAGTAATTGATCTCAATCTCCACACCCCTAAAGAAGAAGTGAAAGTCTGATGTCTTTAGTCAATTGAAAACCATAACTTTGGTTTTCCCAAGGTTCATTGTCAGCTGCCTATGATCATAAAATAGGGCTAAGGCATCCATTTGCCTCTGGAGACCCTCTGTAGAAGAAGCAAGGAGAACTACATCATTTTCAAAGAGGAGGATGTAGATCAGAACATGGTGTAGAAGACACCTGTCATCTTCTTGGATGTGGTCCCTGAGAAAATCCTCAAGCTCATTGATGTAGATCCCAAATAAGGTATGAGAGAGGGGGCAGCCCAATTTGACTCGAATGGTACTCCTGATGAAGTCGGACAAGCTAACAGAGGTGCGAAGGTGGCCAAATACCTTCTCATAAAGACGTATAATGGCTGTAAGAAGAGTCTCGGAAATTCTTATATCTTTGAGCATGCAGAAAAGGGCTTCCGAGGGAACTGAATCAAAAGCTTTTCGAAAAACCACAAAACAACAGAAAACTCTAGAGGAGCAGTGGCGAGCCTCCTTGATGATATCTCTAAGAGTGAGGATGTGATTGATAGTTTGGTAAGTCGGCTAGAAGCCCGCTTGTCCCCTAGCTCTACAATGATACTGATCGAGGAACTCAAAAAGCTGCAAATAAATAATTGTAGCATAGAGCTTAGAGAGTGTGTGACCCACCATGATAGTCCTGTAATTGCTGGGGTCGGAAGTAGGCCCCGACTTGTGAATGGGGTGGATAATGTGGCGAGACCAAGAATTTGGGAAACCTGTACAGACTACTTGATTGAAGAGGTCCACAAGATAATTGAGGAGTGTCTTTCGCCCATATTTGAAGAGTTCCGCTTGGAACCCTTCCTCATACCCTGTTTTACTGCAACTCATAGCTAGAATGACATTCCTTATGTTGGTGTGGGTGAAAATATGGCAATGGGAGGGAGGGGAATGAACCTAGATGTGAGGTTGGCCTGGGAAGTCATAAAGAGTGGAGGTGTGAGTGAACATGGAATTGGGATCTAAGTCCAGGGGTAAAGGAAAATGACGGGGAAGAATGGTGCATTAGAAATGTTTTGGAGAGTGGATAAGTGATAGACAAAGTTCACGATGCTTATGAGAGATAAAGGTGCATTTCTTATGATGAAGGAGACGCCGATAGGCTGAATTTAGATGAAGGGAAAGAGGGAAGGGCATGTAGGAAAGAAAAGTGGAGTTTTCGATGGAAGGCTTTGCATTCCTTGTCATACCATTTGTTCATAGGGCATGTACCACAATGCAGGGTGGAGTGAGTGACATGGGGAAAGGAACTTGTGGCCACCTCATGAATAGCGTATGATAGGGTATTAAACATCTAGTCCGAGGTGAGAGAGGTGAAGTGGGGAATGGGGGGAGAAGTAGATGAAGGTAGGAGGAAAAGGTGCTAGGATCCCCTTTGTCAAATTTCCAAGTAGTCTGTGAGATGAAAGGGAAGCAGGTGAGGTCATGAGGGGGAAGTCTGAAGGGAAAAGGAGAGGGTTGAATGGTCAGCAAGAGGGATGGGGGAGACACATAAGTGGTGGATGCAAGGAATCAAGTCTAGGGTATCCATGATGTAATCAACTACACTAGCCCCACCACAAAAAGGTCTGCAGGTGAAGAACTGGGAATCAGGAAAGTGAGGAATGCCATTCAGAATCAATAGGTCATGAGATTCCCCCAATTGGAGAAGATGCCAACCATAGGAAGTCAAGGGCCCTGTCGTGTCCTTAGACTCTCGCTGGAAGCCAACCAACTCTAGATCCACGTCAGAAGTACAAAGTACATCGTCAGTCTTGTCATGCCTCAAAATCTGCATATTTTTGGTATGAGCATTGAAGTCCCTCAAGATGATGACCTCTCCAGAACATGAGAATTGAGATATACTAGCATAAAGGTCAAAGAAGGGGTCTCCGTCTAGGCCGCTATGAATAACAAATGAGGAGGAAGCTGGAGGAAAATAACAGATTGCAATGAAGATGTCTCTGAGGAGGGAGGAATTACGTTTGATCCAAACCCATAGAAAGTGGGCAGACTCATCTTCAACAACAATAGAAATCCTACTCCGTAGGGTGTTCTTGACCAAACAAGCAACCTCGCCATATCCTCTGACGCCTCTAGAACTCCGAGTCTCCTGTCTGTAAATAGAAAGCCAGTAGTAATTGCTGATGTCTGGGAGAGGGTGAACCGGGCTCGCATGTGTCTTTGTAAAAAAGAGAAGATCAGAGAATCCTAAAGCATCATGTAAGAGGCCTGGAGAAGACTAGAAGGACCCATTTCCATTCCAACATGCAATGGAGATACCCTGTTTACCATGGTTCCGAGCCCTCTCCTGTCGGAACCATCATCTGGAACTAGAGCTGGATGCTGGAGCCCAACCAAGGGGGAAGGAATCCCGAGCCATTGGCCTGAGGTTATGAATCACTGCCCATTTCCCTGCTTTTCTGTCTTTCATGACAATTTCCCGAGATTTTTTGAGTTCGGAAACTTGTTCTCTAGTAAGATCTTCGTCAAGAAAGACCTTATTGGGTAGAGAAAAAAGTTTCCGCTTGGCTCTGAGAGCTTTAAGGTGGTCATCAGCTGATTTGAAAAAGATAAAAAGAGTAGAGTCCAGACCAAGCCAAGCTCTATCAAGCTGAACCTCAGGCAACCCCAAGTTATCTGTGAGGAACTTCGAAGCGATGCCCAAGGGGTCAGAAGAGGGAGGAGTGGGCAATCCTCTAACCTTAAGATTCAACTCCCTGGAATGTTCTGATTCTCTCTTCCATTAATTTGGCTTGAACCACTTCTTCAACTGCTGTTAAAGGAGGGTTTTCATCTTTACCCTTAACCACTTGGGCCCAGGAGTCTGTTTGTTTTTGAAGATTTTCTTGCTGAGTTCTAATTTTCTCTTGCTTGTGTTTTAGATCTGAAATCTCAACCTGTAAATGATCATTATCAGTGGTAGGTTTTATGTCTATGAGTTTTCTTCGCAGAGAGATATTATCAGCTTCAACCTTTTCCACCCGAGAGGTCAATTCAAAAACCTCGGTCTGGAGGGATCAGCTGGACGATTCCAGAGTCTCTAGCTTGCTGTGCAGTTCTGTCAATGATGTTAGGAAGGCTACCATCCTGCCTACCTTGTTTGTTTAACCCAAAACTAGAAATCACCTTGTGCATCGGGGGTGGAGGGAGACATCATTGCTGGGTAGACTGCCTAGAGAGGAGAAACAATTAGAGGGATGTTCATAGAGCCTCCGATACCCCAGAATTGATTACTATGCATAGGTTGTAGTTGAAGCAGGGTGCAGAAGAAGCACAACCACGAAGGCTGGTTGCAAAAGAGAGGCCAAGGGCAAAACCAGGAGCCACGACTACAAGGAAATCATGAAATCGTGGAGGTTACAGGGCTACGAGGGCCTGTGAAAAATGTGACCAGATGAAAGGTCACGAGCCACAAATGAGGCCACGAAAAGGTATGGAACTACGAAACCCTCCTTCAACAACAAAAGTGAGCCACGAATAAAAGAAACAAACCACGACCCAACAAAAATGAGCCATGAACAACAAATATGAATCAAGACCCAGTAAAAACGAGCTAGGAACCAGAAGGAATGAGCCACGAACAAAAGGAGAACAAAACGTGGACGTTGGAAGAAGGGAGGCCAACAGTCGTGAAAAGAAGCTTTGACGAAAAATGAGCCATGATTTTTTTATCACGGACAACTAAAACCAGGGTCGTGGGAATGTAAACGAGGTCAAAAATGAAGGATACAGTCAAGCAAGGAAGGTACAGTCAAGGTCGAGCATGGTCGAGCATGGAGTGAGCAGAAACTGGAAATCACCTGAGCATGGAGTATGAAGAGAAAAGAACCAAAGAAGATGTAAAAGAAGAGAAGGCCTTGTACATTAAAAAGAAGCATAAAAATTCCTCCAAAAGTTAAGGACATACTTCTACATAATGTAGAATCCGGGCCAAAGATGTACTTAGTGGAAAGCTCAAAGACGAAGCCAACATAATCACAGAAGAGGACTCAGTTGAAGAGGAAGAACCCATACAGGAAGAATGTGGGTATATTTTTGAAGATTTATTGTACTGAGCATGAAATCGAGAGGACAAAGGCAATTGGAGGTTGGAGGTCAATCAACGACCTCTCGTCAATCGTTAACGATGGGGCCACATCAAAGGTTTGGTGGCACATTTTGTTTCAGTTGTGTGTGGTGTGTTCTAGTTTGCAGTGTTCCAGATTGAATAAGTGGAAATTTCACATTGAGGGGGGGGACATGATCCAATATTCCATTTCTATTTCTCTGTTTGTAATATGTGAGCACTTTTTCCTATATTATTCCCTGTAGTGATATGTGATGAGAGCTGATGGATGTACTTTGCACGTCGTGATGTGGTTGTTGGTAAACCACTTGAAAACCACCACTTTGTGGTTTGTGGTAAACCACCGTACTCTTGGTTTTTGGTCAGCCAAAAGAAAACCATTTCTGCCTTGGTTTGTGATTAGCCAATTGAAAATCACCTTACTCTTGGGTTCTGGTTATCCAAAAGAAAATCATTATGTCTTGATTTGTGATCAGCCAATCGAAAATCACCAAATCACGAAAGCAGGTGCAGGTATAGGTTTGATGTTTTCCCCATGTTCGCACTAAGGGGGAATGTTAGGAAATATATCTTATTAGTGCATACATTATTGTTATTTGTTGAGTTGTTAAAACTACTCACATAGATAGAAATATTTGGTAGGAGATTGTTGGGTTTGTTAAGGCTATTTCCTATAATAGTGAAGATCATTAAGCCTATATATTTGTACCTAATGTTGAATGAAATATACTAAGAAATTATTATTTCTGTGCTCATACCTTTCAATAATTTCATGTTTTCTTTCGTTCTTTTACTTTTTTAAATATCATTTGGTAGGACCATAAACTAATGAGAAAATTGGTAACCCTGATAAAAGTAGAAACCTTTCAGGCATTGTCTATGTTGTGTGCTTTTGTTAACAACAAAGGAAAATTATTGCAGCATTGCAAGAGATTTGTATTTACTATTCTTTTTTCCCCTTGAGATAATTTATTAATAAAAACGAGCCAAGTTAGAAATCCATAGGTTCAAATCGCCCAAAAGGCACTTTAAGGTGTAATATTAAGGAATGTACATCAATGAACCATGCCATTCCTAGTGAGTTTGATGAAAGAGATACCCCTTGGTCCTAGCATCTTAGTTGAAGGTAATCCCCAATTGTGGTCAAAGGTGTGCGGCAATTTAGCAATGTTTTTATGCTGCCAATTTTTTTGCTGAATTTAAAATTAAGCCAATAGTGCAGCTAGTTGTCAATTGGGATGAGCTTGAGTGATTAATTAATAGGCCTTTTCATTGCAGAATCCCAGGTTCAAATTGCTAAAAGGCACTTTAAGGTGTAATATTGAGTAGTGCACCTCGATGGAGCAGACCATTTGTAGTGACTTAGATGGAAAATATGCCCCTTCATCGTCACATCTTGGCTGTAGGTAAATCCCCAATCGTGGTTAAAGAAGTGGGCAGTTTACCCACAAAAGCTGTAGTGGAGATATCGAAGCACAATGGCAAATTCTCAAGAAAATTGGTAACCCTAATAAAAGTAAAAACCTTTTGGGCATATTGTCCATTTTGAGTGCTTCTGTTAACGACCAAGGAGAAGTATTCCTGCATTGCAAGAGTCTTTTATTTACTATTTTCTTTTTCCTGTGAAATAATTTATCAGTAGGGATGAGCTGAAGTGATAAATCAATAGGGATTTCATTACAAAATCTTAGGTTTAAATCTCCAATAGGCAGTTTAAGGTGTAATATTCAAGAAACCTCAATGGACCATGCCATTCCTATTGAGTTTGATGGAAGTGATGCCCCTTGTTCCTCACATCTTAGCTAAAGGTAATCCCCAATTGTGGTTAAAGAAGTGGGGCAATTTACCAACAAACTTTTTATGCTACCAAAATCGTTGTTGAATTTAAAGATTAAGCCAATTGTGTAGCTAGTTTTCAGTTGGGTGAGCTTAAGTGTAAAATTGAATTCACCAATATTGAGTTATGTACCTCAATGGACTAGGCCATTTCTAGTGGGTTTGATGAAAAAGAAGTATTGCCATGTTGCAAGAGATTTGTATCTACTGTTGTCTATTTCTCTTGAGATTGTTTATCAATAGGGATGAGCTCAAGTGATAAATCAAAAGGGCTTTCATTTCTACATCCCAGGTTCAAATCCCCAAAAGGAACTTCAAGGTGTAATATTCAGGAATGTACCTAAATTGACCATGCCATTCCTAGTGAGTTTGATGGAAGAGATACCCATGGTCCTCACATCTTAGCTGAAGGTAATCCCCAATTGTGGAAGGCATGAGGCAATTCACCATCAAAGTTTTTATACTGCCAAAATCATTACAATTAAAGATTAAGCCAATAGTGTAGCTAGTTGTTAGATCAATAGAGCCTTCATAGCAAAATCCCAGATACAAATCCCCAAAAGCCACTGTAAGGTGTAATATTGGTTAATGTTCCTCAATGGACCAGGCCATTCCTTGAGTTTGATGGAAAAGATATCCCTTGGTTGTCACATCTCAGCTGAAGGTAATCCCTAATTGTGGTAAAAGAAATGGGGTTGTTTACCAACAAAAGTAGTAGTGGAGCTATTGAAGCATTGCAAGCAATAAGGAAAGAAAAAAGAAGAAATACTATTAATGTTCACGAATGACCAAAAGTAAGTCAATGGGACTCGAGAATACACCTAATATAATATGCTACCCTAGGAACAACAACTAAATAAATAAAAGAGCAAAAACATATAGAGATTTGAATTTTATTGTTTTTCTTTTTCTCTTGAGATAATTTATCATTAGGGATGAGCTCAAGTGATTAATCAATAGGGTTTTTATCGCAAAATCCCACTTTCAAATCGCCAAAAGGCACTTCAACGGACCATGCCATTCCGAATGAGTTTAATTGAATAGACACCCCTTGGTTTTCACATCTGAGCTGAAGGTATACTCCAATTGTGGATAAAGAAGTGGGGCAATTTACTGACAAAAGTAGAAGTGATGTTATTGAAGCACAATGACAAATTCTTCTACATTTTTATGTATCAGTTGGTAGGACCATAAAAATTTCAGAAAATTGGGAACCTTGTTAAAAGTAAAAACCTCCCAGGCATTGTCTATGTCATAGTTTAAAAAATTGTTATGACAATTACTTGACAGGCTATAATTTGACTCTGAAATTAGGAATCGACAATTTCTCGGCACCTTTATCGCTACTTTAAAAACATTTAAATTCATAAAATAATCTTAAATTATATGTAAAACATTGTTAAACGACACAATAAGTGAATCTATAGAATGCCAAAGGCCCATAGAATGTTGATTGGAGAATGATTAGTTGCATGAATTCGACTATAAAATGTGATTCTATCTTTATTCCTATGGGTTTGTATTACTATTGACTACTCATTTCAAAATTCATGAAACCATAAAATTAATGTCTGAGTACTGGTTTTTATTTCACTGAAACAAATAAGAGTTTAGACTTTAAACTTTTGTGTGTTGTGAGTCTCGTGATTGTCAATGCTCTACAATTTGCATGAAGGTATGTAATAACAAATATGTATTAAAACTTAGTTTGAATGTGTATTAATCAGAGTACACGAATGAGAATCATGAGCGATGAAAACAAATGTTGTCGCTATGAAACTAAAACCCTAGTAGGCTAAATTCACATCAATTTGCAGGTATTCCTTTAATTTTGAAGAGTCGAAACTTGTAGCCCTAGCAAAACATGGGGAGTTAGTTCACATGAATTCACGGAGGATAAAAACACTAAAAAATACTTTGAAATGACCACATTTTTTTGGTTTGGACGTTTATACCCTAAACGACAGTTTTTCATGATTTTCCGTGATTTTTCAGGAGTTTTATCGCCAAAAATCTTAGATAAATTGCCACAAGAAAAATCACGATTTTCTAGGTGATTAAATGTTTACTTCTTGATGCACAATTTATTATCGATAAATTGCCATTTCTGGAACATAGGTCTATGTTGTGTGCTTTTGTTAATTGCGAAGGAAAAATATTTCTGCATTGCATGACATTAGTATTTATCTATGTTCCACAGGGATGCGTCCCCGACATATTTAGGCCCGTCTCCAATAGGGGACGTTTTGGGGACGCGAGGAACGGGTAGGAAACATTCCTTACCCGTCCCCAATTCACACAAAAATTAGGTGACGTCCCCGAGATGCCAAAAAAAGGGGGGGATGGCAGGGGACGCCCAAACGTCCCTGATATGGCCAGGGGACTTCTACAAGTCCCTCGACTGTATCGGGGACGTCTGGGCGTCCCCTACCTCCCAACAAATGCATTATTTATTTAAAAAAAAACTCAAAGTTAATAAAAAATAGGAATGCATGGGCCCACAAGGACCCCCACACTCATTCCTAACTAACCTAAACCTAAAACAACCTCTCTTACAACTAAAACAAAAAAAACATACCTGAAGTTGCACGTTGGGATATTGATCTCGAAGATGTGACACAGGTTGATGAGGAGAAGGCACATGTGGGATTGGTTGGGGTTCCATTGGATGATGCAAATCCCTCATGGTTCCATTGACTCAGACTCATGGTCTGATTTTGATGCCATTTTAGCGGATTTTGTTTAGGGGCAGCAATATATTTTCATTTTCTATGTTTTAGATATTTTGTAGTTGAAACTTGCAGCCCTTGGGCATTTCATTGTAATTATTATTGTAATTGAAACTTGAATCTTACGGGAAATCTCAATTCAGCTCCGATTTTATGTATTAAGGTTCTATATTGTGTGTGATGAATGTGTTATCAATGATATCATATGAATATTTGAAATTTACTATATTTTTAAAATTTTCCCTTTTTTAATTGTTGTCCCCTAAAAAAAGGCCTCCAAAAAAATTTGTCCTGAAAACACATCCCCTCGTCCCTGCCGTCCCTGTCCCGGAAACTTGGTGTAACATAGGTATTTATTGTTTTCTTTTTTCCCTTGAGATAATTTGTCGTAAATGATCTTCCCGGATAGATATATAGGGCTACAATTTCTTGTTTTTCCTTACAGGTCATGGGTTACATACCAAATTACACTACAAATGTATAACTTTATGTTAAAGGGATAATTTAAAGATAGGTAGTAAAAGTTGGGCTTAATGATGAGTATTGGTTAATTCTTTCTTTGACAAATTATTAGTAAAAGTGTGGAAATCATCCAGAGAACCAAAAAGTTGATGTTGCATCTGCTGATGACCAAAACCATAATCCACTCTTTATAGTACATGATATGATTACTCCAAGTTAAATTTAGGGGTAGATTATGATTTACATGTCACAAAGTTACTAGTATGTGTGCACAGTGCATGTTTTAATTATGAGCAATGGATTTTTCTTCTCTCTTAAGTGTGAGAATACATTAGATACTAATTCCAGTGATGTTTGTAAATAATAGCAACCAATTAACATTTATATTCTAACATCTTATGTATGTCAAATGCGTGCTTCAGGTTCAATAGTTAGTTAAATGTCCTATTTTTCGCTATTTTGGTTTACATGTTTAGATTGCACCGTTCCTGTTTTCTTTCTAAGCATGAAAGTACTTAATATTGCAGCTGGTGGTTTATGGAAAATGTACCACTGGAATCAGCAGCGAAAGACCAGAGAATTTTACGACATGTTGGATCGAGGAGTAATATCTGTTGTCCATGATGAAGAGTAGACTTTTTTCGAAGTTTATTAGAGAGGAAGAACATGAATCATTTAAGATCCAAGACATGTCATAATTCTGTACAAGTTTATTTCCATTTCAATTGTTATGGAGGATAAGATTTTTGTTATACATTGGGCTTGAATTTCATAGCATGATCTCAATTTTCTTACCTCATTTAAACCTCTTATGGCAGGTCAAGTTTTTCAATTTGCCATGTTCCTTTTACAAACATGAAATAACCTATTAACGGAAATGGTATGTTGATGGTAGCATTTTTTTCAAGCATATATAGACTACATTTTTCTATAGATGTAGAACTCGTATCTTTGTATTTGTTTTCTGTGGATGGGAGGTGTAAAATATACTAGTACATTCATCAGTTCTCATTTAAGCTTGCTAAACAGTCCCTATCGGGGAGGAAGTCAAGGGGTGGGGGCAGGCCCTTTATAACTGGTAATTGATAGGTTGAGTGCTATCTCACGTCTCCTAACAAAGCAAGGGCTTGACCTTCACCTTCTCTAGTTCACTTCCTGGTATAAACTTAAGTCTGCATCTAGGTACATAATGCCCTCAAATGCTCTCGGACATAAGGGAGAAATATGTCCTCATATGATATCTGTCATTTTGGTACAGTTTAGTCCTGTAGTTATTAATGTGCAAAAAGCCACTTTTTAATGGATCCTCGAAACATATTTCATTTCATTTCTGATCTTATGCTGTTTATTCATTACCAGCAAACTCGTTATTGGTCCTTTTTGGTTTCACATTGAAGCTTGTCAAATCCTTGAACGTTGCCTGCCTTACTATGATGCCATTAATATATGGTATTTTGCTTGGGAGCACAGAAAATTCTATTGTAGTCTTTGTTTTTTGTTTATAAATCTAGGTAAGTTTGTTGCTTTTGTTAATAATTTCGTAGGCTACTTCGGTTGTGTGATGTTTACTAGTTTTGACTTTTTTAAGTTTGTACGTCCATTGATCTTGCTTATTTTAATTATTTTTGTGGTGTGAGGATACTTTTCTGCAGAGGATTATTATTTTCCTAAAAGTGGTTGGACACGAAGCTATCAATATGAAGTAGACGGAAAAGCAATGCAAAAAAACCATTTAAAATGGGAAATTTTCTACAAAGGTTGCATTTTCACACGGTCCTATGTTTATTATAATTTGTTTTTTAGACGAGAAACATGTGTATCCTTCTTTGGATTAATGGCATGAGAAATTATATATTCTATCAATATCACTTGCAATTGCACCTGGGATTGATTTGCCGACAAAATTTTGCGTCTCACTGTATGATATGATGAATGGTGTCTTTCACATCACAAATGGAATTAATTATCTTGTTTGTTAATTTTGGAGGATATGAGCTATATGCTATCACGTCATCTTCATTGTGCTATTGCTAATTCTGGCACATTAATCTAAGAACATTGTGTTTGGTTTACAACAACTGTGCAAGCACAATGATACTTAGACAAAGGTGTATTCCACTTGTTTGGATGCCTGGATAAAAGGGTTTGCATTCCATTTGTTTGGATGCTTGGGTTAAGTTCTTGCACGTCATTGATGACATTTGCATTTGTAGAGCACATAACTAGGGCCATGATTGCCTTTTCATCCTCTTGTTTGGATTTACGAATAGATAATAGACGTAGGTGTATTCCACTTGTTTGGATGCCTGGATAGGGCTTGCATTGCACTGGTTTGGATGCTTGGATAAAATTCTTGTATGTCGTTGGTGACATTTCCATTTGTAGCAGTGCATAACTAGGGCCATGCTTGACTTTTCATCCTCTTGTTTGGTTTCACAATTAGAGTATGAGTCTTTCAAAGAAAGGCATATACATCCATTTTATTTTTCATAGAAAGACACCATTCTTATGGTGTTGATTCCAGCTTTGTGTTAATGTGCATTTGGTTGTGTATCCTTTTTTTTTTTTCTGTGACTCCAATCATAGAAGAGGGGCCCTGTGTTGGCATGTGTATAATGGAAACCTGTGAGTGGAGAACTACGGTTTTGTTGGGGGCATTGGATCATTTTCGTTATTTTATTGACGGCTTAAAACATTTTTTGTCTGTTGTGTGTTGGGTGTTCTAAGTGTAGATTAGCTAAAAACATTTATATAGGTTTCAATCTAGCTGCCTTTTGTTAGAATATTTTGGGTTTTGGATCATGTATACATGAACTTATAATGTACACATAGTTAAGATCTCCATCTCTTATTATTAGCATGATAGGTGAAAAATCAATTAATATGACGACTTTCTAAGAGGAAAAAGACATTATACATGCTGTTATCTGTTTCAAGTGTAGAGTATTAAACTGATATCTCTCTTAAATTGCCATATTTTCTTGCAACATAAATTCAATGGCCAAATTTTTAAAAGGGCCAACAATCAAATGAGTATGATGCTAAGAGAAAGAAGAGATGATTTATGATGCCCTTGTAGCCCATCTATTTTGGTTTTGGATGTAGGTTGTGACCTGTTTGTAATCCATAAACATGGCAAGGATGTCAATGCTCATGTAATTAAGTCATCAACTAAAGAAAATTGTAAATGTATTAATTAACAAGTTTCATTTGATGGGAATTTCGATTACCAATGAAAGACTTACAAAAAGTATACTAAAACTTCCAAGAAAAAGAGAAGTGGCAGTTTATTTCCATTTCAATGTGGATGAAAAATTTCATTTCACAGATGGGAATTTTGTTTACCAATGAAAGACTCATGGCAGGTTAAGGTATACTAACACTTCCTAGAAAAAAATGAAATAGCTTAAAAAGTCTGAAGTGGTAGCATAATTTTCAACCATATATAGAATATCCAAACCTGCCATAATTTATATACACTGTGATCCAAAAATTACATATTACATATCAAAAGTTATTGTTGGACTGACTACGATTCATCGGGGATTGTATTAAGGTAGTTTTAGAACCTAAAGGTGATGAGGTTGGGTGCCTGAGTACTAGAGATAAATTGGATGGAAGCTTGGTCAAAGGAGGTCTTACATGTATGCATACTCAACAAGGATATGATCTGTTTGTAATTTGTAAACAAGGTTAATTGGCAACTGGTATATAATTCAGTTGTCTTTAGTAAAAAATGATCATAAATGCATTTATAAGGGAATTATATTTGATAAATGTTGATTGCTAATGGCCGGGAAAAGTATACTTAAACTTATACAAAAAGAAAAATGCCACAAAAATTTCATTTCAAAAGAAAGTATGCTACTTCAATTTTTGTGAGGCAAGGGATTTGGTTTCACTATTGAAGTATTTGAAAATTGAATAGGTGCAATATAACTATATATTTATTGAAGACATGAAATGTAGGTGACGGATCCTTCACTCAACATAACCATAAGTTTGTTGCTACACGATGTTCGTTTGATAGATCTATTAGATGTCAATGTTTTGATCTTTGTTTAGAGTTTTAGATGAGGTGCATTCCCATATTTGTGATGCTAAAACAACCAAAGGAAGTTTGGATGCAGATGAATACAATTTATGAGGAAAGTGGTTAAGAATATTATTCTCCACCTTTAGAGTCAATTGCATTGTCTCAAATTTAAAAATGGTGAAATAATTAAAGCCTTTTACAAGGTCACTTTACAACTTTGTAATGAAAGTGACATATGAACCCATAGTAATTAAGATCATTAACCCCATCATATAGGATCGTTGTGACCACTTTGAAATGCACATGACAAACATTAGCCTTTGAGAAGTTTGTGAACATGTTGCAATAGGAATATTCCATCACACAATAGAAGAATAAGAGGAACATGTTTTTCTTCTGTCTCATCAGAAAGGGAGAAGAGCCATGAAGTCTTCCAAAAAATTAAATGTAATTCTGGCACATTAATCTAAGAACATTGTGAAGTGATTCTCATTTGTGATAAAAATGCCATGACTTGAAAAGATTTTTGGTATAATGGATTCTAACAGGGATATTCAAATGGAAAGTATCCTTGGGTATCCAATAGAATACAAGATAAGTATCATTTGATAAGGGAAATTGGAAGAAAAAGAAACTAAATAAGGCAATATTTCCAATGAGGAAGAGAAACCCTTGGATTAGGACTTCCTATATGCTACGTGATCACATGAGGAATCAACTTCACAAAATTCTATTTGGTATGTTGACTTAGGTGCAACCTGTAGCACATCACTAGAAGAAAATACAAATTTGAGAGATGATGTTTCATTGGGGGATGATAGCATCCTATAGTGTCTTCTTACCTCTTGTAACACATGATTGAAAAATCATCGATTGTCCTTTATGTCCCAAGACTCGCCATTTTCTCTCTATCAACCAATTACTGGAGCACAACCTAAAGGTTGGTTTTTTTGACTATAAAAGTGGAGAAAAGATGTTCCTTATCAGAGATGATACTAAGAGCTTTATTTATTTTTGCATAAACATTAGTGTTGGGAGAATTTTTGATTTTGTTTTGAAGAATAAATGTACACATAAACTTCTTGCAAAGATTTAGAATCAACACATTTGTGGCACAAAGATTATGGGCATGTGAGTTTTGTTTTAAGTGTGGAGTTTTAAACATCTCTCATCTAAAATTGTCATATTTTTTTGCAACGGTAAATTCAAAATTGCATTGGGCATTTGATGTTATGATGCCCTTGTAGCCCATCTATGAGGTAGAAACTATGTATTTTAAGACATTTCTTTGACCCGCAATTTTGATTGTTTTAGAGCTCTGTAGTGTCTATATTTACTTGCAGCAAGGAGATGAATTTCTTTAAGAGTAGCATATTGATATGCATAAGACATAGTTTTTATGCTGTTTTTTTTAATTTTTGGAGGATTTTTGGTGTGGATTGTCCATCCATTCGCAACATAACAATTGCATTGGGCATTTTGATGAGGAGAATCAAGTTTTTTTTTCTTTGACCCGCATGTTTTGAGCTGAAAATAGATGAAACCCTTGCTTTTTTATGCAAATGGTTATGTTTGGTGACGCGCAAATTGTTTGTAAAATGTTTGTAAAGTTTTTATCTGAGATAAATATGGTTTCGTTGCCTAAGAGGGCGCGCCAACTGTTTGAAAAAATGTATATGGGTTTTTTTGCTTAGCTAAATGCATGAAATAAATAATGTGATTTCATTGTTTGACCGTAAAATGCAAAGTCATCAGTAGAAGGTGTTGTGGATTGATAATGTTATTGAACTGTAAATGGGATTGCCAGGCTGTAATTTAGTATAAAAATATGGTTTCTATAAAATACAAATACTTGTAATAGATGTGCTTTCAAACTTTCAACATCTGCCAATACAATACACGGTACTTTTATTCATGATGTTGGTAAAGTTTGGAGTCAGTGTTTTTTCCCTCTAGTTTTGCCAAGCCCAAAACATTGGTTCAGCTACATTAATTTTGTTTGTCAACCATCAGTAGCAAATTTTCAAAGATGAGAGACTTGAGATTGATATCTGCGTTTTCAGATAATAGTTTTTAATATATCTATACTAATCTATATCAGAATGACCCCTAATTTTGTAGCATATGTCTTGAAATTAATAGATATTTGTATTTTTGAAATAAATATATTTAAGCTATCTGAAGTCAATTAACTTGTAAATGTGAATCCACAACAAAACATCGAACCAGGGTGTTTGCCAAGGCACTTACAAAATTTGAAGTTGTTTATGTCATTGCTAAAGAGGGCATGCAAATTGTTTGACAAAATGTTTGTAGGGTTTTTGCGTGTGAATTTTCAACAGACTTGTTTTGTACATATGCTACTTTCAGCCATTTTGTCTAGGACTTCACATGTACTTGTAGAAATGTATGCAAAGTGTGGAGTTATGCACTTGGTGTGTGAATTGTTCGACTTAATGCCTGTAATAGACATGATTTCAAACTGTCAACACCTCCCCATAAAATATGCGGTACTCTTATTCATGATATTGGTAGAGTATGGAGTCGGGTTTTTTTTTATCTCTAGTTTTCCCAAGCCCATGACATTGGTTTGGCTACATTAGTGCTGATTGTCAGTGGCCAGTAGGAAATTTTCAAAGATGCAAGTGACTTGAGATTGATATTTGCGTTAGTGTAACTGTGTCCATTCGACTCTCTGTGTTAAGTATCTAGAAGGTTTCGTGCCTCGATTTGTAGATAGAAGGTTTTGAATTTTATGTACTTGTTGTTTTATGATGCTAGAAAACATGAAGGGGGGTTAGCACTTGTTCAACTGATAAAGTAGTTATTACATTTTTAATTGTTGGTATCTAAAAGTGATTCATTTAGGCAATCTAACAGTGATTATAAAATTGAGTTACTTCTTCAAATATCCGTGTAGCGGTAATATGGAATTATACTAAACATTCATTGCATTTTGCAATAGTTTTTATTCGCTGCATTCCTAGACTTTTTCAGATCTTTTATATCCTTTGATTCTATCCAGGGAGAATCTTTTGCTTATGTAAATGATGTTCATGAGCCAAATGTTTTCGAGAATTTACTTTACTGTATTTCCATTGTTTGAGAGTGAAGCTTGTTTTCCTATTGGATGAAAAATGCCTATAAATGGCTCACTCTCAAATTCCGATTTTAAGCATCCATTTTATAAAATGGCATTGCCAATTTGTTTTAAAAATTCGTTGCTTCAGAACTTCGAAGATGGTCGAGTATTTTAGAATGTTGGAAATTATCATCTCTTTATTTAGATTATATTATATGGGCAGGTGCTGAGATCACATTTATTGCGGGTATTTAGTTGAATGAATCACTAACCAAGTCCGATTCCACATTTTGAACCCATATCAACCAAATGCATTATGGGGTATGGTCAAGATGATGAAAAGGAATCTGTTTACACGCATTTTATCAATCCTACAATGTGTCAAAACGGGTTTGTTGAAAATTCCTCAAATTGTTTCCACTAAATGCTACTGGTCAGCGTAAATCCAAATTCTATAACCATTTCAACACTGCATGATTCAGAGTTATAAGAAGGGCATGGCCATCCTTTGGTGCATAATGGAAGCATGCAAACGACATGCCGACTGCTTGCCAAAATGCACCCACATTTTTTCAGTCTACTCAAATTGTGCTGACTCCTCCTTTATAGCTTTCTCTTGCCGGGCTTTATCGCAACAACAGCGGCCTTTTTTGTACCCATGTTTTGATTCTTCCACATTGAACTTTGGGCTCTTTTTGAATATAAAAAAACATCAGACCCACCTCGAGCTATTTTACTATTAAAACAATTGAACTTCTTCGATATGTTTATTATTACATCTATAATCAGGTGATCAGACTTCTGTGGTTTGCACGCATTTGGTTTTGGTGAATGATGTTTTTAGTGCGATTACCTAAGTATTATTAATATGGTTATTTTTAATGCAACTTTTAATAACACATGATTTTAATTTACATCCTTTTCCATTTAGCTTGGTGTATATTTTTATACCAAATTCATAGCTTTGAAGATTTGGAATATTTTTATTGTTATGTAATCTTTTTTAACAACTAATGTAGACACCCCAATTTCACATCTATTCTAAATCAATTAATTCCCCTTCCTCATTTCCCACAAAAATACAGTTCAAATTAATCAAATATAATTTGATTAATTATCCATTTTAAAATCTAAAAAACAACCCAATCCTCACCACATGTCATTATTCTCCATGTTTTTCTACTATTGAATTAAAAATTCAAATTCAAATCCTCACCCACCCTTCGTGGTCCCCACTCACCTAAAATCCTCCACTTATGAATTAAAAAAATAATTCAAATCCTCACCCATTCTTCGTGGCCCCCACTCATCTAATCTTACCCACATTTTCAAACCACTCACCTAATCTTGCCCACATTTTCAAACCACTCACTTAATCTTACCCACATTTTCAAACCATGATTACTTAAATTAATCTAAGCTAATCACTCCCTCAAGCTATAAATACAACCTTACCCCTCCCCTCTAAACACACGGAGAATAAGCTTGCATGCCATATCTAAGTTCTTGCATCCTTTGAGCAAAGAACATCCTTTTTGGCCTCGTCCTAATGCCAAAATAGTCTCATAATCCTTTTTCCCATCTAGTACAAAGTAAGAGGATCATTGTTGCAGGAAGGCCTTGCTCCGTCTTGAAGAAAAACACCTACATATCACACAATCAGGGCTCAATCCAAGTTTCCTAGCCCATTCTAAGGTTTGCTACGGAACGCAAAGGAGGAGGTATGATTATTGGTATTTTACTTCCTTGTTAGTAGTGTATTTTTCCTAGCTTACATTATGGCACGCCCGGTTACTTTCGATCTGTTACCATTAATTTCCCAATTAGTGGTTTTATCTATTCTTTGTTTATTATTGTTCATTATTATTTCCTTTTCTGTTCCTTATGGTCTTCTTTGGTTAACCTTCACGCTTTGGGTAGTGTTTTTGTTGTGTGGTGTCTTGTGGTGTATCTGTAGGTTATAGCAACAATGAAACTCTGAAGCTCATCCTGTCTTTGATCTCCTCGGTGCTTGGTGTTTAGTTCCCAGTTTTGATTTGGCTATTTACTCGTCATCTGTAGAAACACATGAACTAGCCATTAGTTTATCATCTTACTATCATGGGACAACCAATCCGGAAAATGTATTTATTTATTTACTTTTGCTAAAATAACTGCTTTGTAAGAAGTTAATCATTTTTTTTTCTTTTATTTTAGTCAATCATTTTGTGATCTAACTCTTTCTTTTTGTTTATTGTTCTTTTTTAACCTTGCTGTCAAAATTTTAGCTTCTCAGGTGAAGTACAGAAGTCAGAAAATAAAAAAACTAGCTCCCGGGACGTTTTTCTCACGTTCAAAATTTTCATTCAGAGTGCTACCGTAGCCCATCTTCCGGAAGCCATAACTTTTTCTCCCGAACTCGGAATGACTTCATTTTTTTTAACGGAAAGGTATTGAAAAGATCTATGCAATGAAAAAATAATTTTTAGATTTAGACTTACAGAAAAATTTTGGTTTCATTTCTTCTAACACCTGTCTTTTTAACAAAAAACAATAAAATTATAGTTTTTTTTTTAATTATTATTTTTATTTTATTTCACGTAACAACCTCACACGTATGCTCTTTCCTCGCACTTCAAAAGTGATCTTGGAAATCAGAAACGTGAGGCCACTCGGGCTCTTGCACAACAATTTTTTTTAATTTTTTAATTTTTTGCCTTACATTTCAATTTTCCACGACAACACTTCTAGGTAACGTTTTCACACTCTTCTTTCATCATTTTTCTTTTTTGTGAAAATAATCATTATCGCTATTTCACAATCATGATTAATTGCAATAATTATTAACATTTAAAAAAAAAAAAATCTATTCCAATTGTATCCGCGTATGCTCTTTTCTTGCGCCTTCGAGCGATCTGGAAAATCAAAAATGGTCACAATTTTTTTAGTTTCTTATTCTAACATTGCAGGATCCTCTAGCTTTGTTTTCCAACTATCATTTCAATCATTATTTTCCTTTGTCATATTATTAATATTTGTTTGGTCGTTGGTTGTGTATGCTCTTTTCCTGCGCCTTCGAGCGATCTGGAAAATAAAAAACAACCACGATCACTTTTCTAACATTTCGTTTGTAGGATAACTACTAATTTGTTTTCTGTAGAACCACATCACTGGAATATTGTCAAAAACAAAAACAAAAAAAAACAACAAAAATCCCGCAAAAATACCACCATTCAAAGACAATTGCTGAAACCAAAAAAAAAGTACGCTCAGGTACGCAATTATTTTCTACTAGTGATTTATTTCAAGTTGGAAAGAACCCTGCGTTTAATCACTTTATCATATTGTTTTTACACGTAGACGAGGTGGATTTCATCACCACCAAAGCTACACCGGTGATGTGGACTTGACTACCACGCACCAACAGCATTTGCATCTGCATTGCACTTTGAGACCTAGTCTCATCATAGCGTTTGGTATTTACCTCACCGCTGCTCTTCACTTACAGGTAATGTTGTTGTGCAGCGCATGCGAGTCACGCCTAAATAGCTGTAACAATGAAGCCTGGGCATCATCCCTGTAAATATTCGGGGAGTTATAAGGACACCATACACATTCATCCCTCCATCACCTTCCACCTTTTCACAAAACTTGTTCTGGACGTGGTGATTCACTCCAAAATAGGCAAGTAAGAATTGGTGAGTCTCCTCTAGTGCTCTAAGGGTTCCCCGTACCAATTTTGTCCCCGTACAGAATTAGGTATATCAGGACTAGGGTATATCAGAGGACACATCTTCTTGGAGTAATAAGAGCCTGCATCCACCATTTCACAGCATACTTGTATGATTGCATGAAACAATGATCATTCCTGAAGAAGTTACCTCATAAGCCAAAATAATTGAATCCACATGATTGCTTGCTATTTGAAAACAAAATAGTTTAGCATTGTTTTATCATAAAACTTGGCTGATATCAATGTGTTCATTGTAAAAGTTCAGACCCTAGTTGTGTTCCACAAAAAAATCAGTTCTCGACCAATTCAATACCAAGCGAAAACATCCAAACAATCCAACAACACAGACCAAAACATCACACCAATTTCATTAGCTTGCCTCATCCAACAATACATCTGTCATAGCTTGTCTTCGGCTATATCCAACTGATATTGAGTGACTAGCATTCACTCCCCATATTGTCAATTGTCAAAACATCCTTCATAGCTTGTTTCCAGCTATATCAAACTAATATTGGGTGACTTGTTTGAGTTCACTCATTATTCTGTCCACCATCACATTTATCCAAATCACAACCAACACAAATCCTTTCATAACTCATTTTGAGTTATATCACAACCATATCACGATTAACCTATTCAGGTTACTCTCCCCGTCAATAGTCCAGAGCTTGTTTAAGCCAAATCTACACAACGTGCAACAAATCCTCTAATAACTCGTCTCAAGTTACATCATCATCATATTGAGATAACTTGTTTGAGTTACTCTCCTTATCAGTCATCACGAGCTTATTTGCGATAAATCCAAAGTAATCGAGTTCTCATTTCCTCACACCTGTTCAAAATTCCTACCCATTTTTCAGCTTAATCAGACACATTTCATCATGGTATTCACTTGCAGTCACAATCATGAAAATGATGACGAAGAAGTCGCACAACCAGAACTCACCAATAAAGAACAAGAACAAGTCAATAGGGTGATAGAACAAAACAAAAATGAATATCTGTTACGCATCCTAGCCATGGGGGCAAAACTACCCCCTGACTTCGGGATGGAAAATTTAAACAAACTTATCGACAATGGTGAATCAAGTTATCACAACGAAATACCAAACAATCCAAATGGTTCTTCGGCTGAAGAATTATTCACTAAAATCCAAGACTTAACAAAGAAACTTGAGGAAGCAACGACTAAAGCTGAAAGATTAAAAGACCTCAATCTAGATTCCAATACTCACGACATGTTTGATAAACCGTCCCCTGCTTCTCCATTTTCACAAGAATGGAAACTTATGAAAGACACCATTCAGGGACTACAAAAACAATCGAAACAATTCAACTTTGAAGAATTGTGTCCTTATCCATTTGATATAGAAGATATCACGATTACCATTTCCGCCATCCTTCGAAATCCCTAAGTTTGATAAATACAAAAGCAAAGGTGACCCTCGTGAACATGTCAAGGAATTTTACATGCAATGTCAAGAAGTTGCATATCGAGACACGTACCTTTTACGATTATTTCCCCAAAGTTTAGGAGGACAAGCTTTAGACTGGTTTTTCCATCTGCCCAAAGGGTCGGTCACGACATTTGCAGACTTATCAGAGAAATTTGTCAAACATTTTTCCTATAACCTAGACTTAGAAATAACTATGCTTGATCTCTGCAACACTAGGCAAAGGCCAAATGAAAATTTTCCTCCTTTTTACAATGATGGCACAGAATTAACAAGCTGATTTCCCTGCTCAGTACCCAAGAGACAACTAGTTAGCATTTTTGTCCCTAATCTCAATGCCAAATTATCATTCCACATGCAAATGCATTGTCTGAATAGTTTCGAAGAAGTCATCAAAAAGGGGACACAAATCGAAAAAGCCCTCATTTCTAAGGGCTTACTTAAAGCACCCTTTAGAGACCAACCTTATCAAGACACTCCTCAGAACTAGGACAAATCTAAATTCTTTAACTGGAATCGAAATATCATCAACGATGGCATTATTGATTCCTGCCATGTCTGAAATGTCTAAAACCATCCCACCAACACATTAAAATCTAAACAACCCATCATTATCCCTAGAAAGGAAGTTCCTTCTAGGGATCGACGAAGAGAGTTCACTCCTCTCGGAGAAAGTCTATCTAGTGTCTTTCGTCATTTGGTAAATGCTAATATGATTACATATCCCATTGTCAGACCCTTCGAAGAAGGACAACCCAAACCAAATTGGTATAAAGACAATGAATATTGTGATTACCATCGCATAAAAGGGCACTCCACAGATAGATGCATGCAACTCCGCCATTACGTCCAAGACCTGATTGAACGTGGAGACATAGAAGTTGAAAATACTTCTGAGACAAAAACACCTAATGAAAAACTTCACATGTTCAAAAATCCGTTCCCTAACCATGATAACAATTCAAAAGATAAGGGTCAATCATCAAGTAATGTCGAGTATGACTCAGTCATCTCAACCATAGATTATGACCAAGACTTAGTGGCAACTATAAAGATCAGAACTGACTATGCGATCACCACTAGACAGAAAAAAATGTGGGTCCCTACAACAAAAAAATATGCCACTTCGTCCCTAGCATCACCTCCTAATCCGCCATCTAATTCCGCCGCCAATTCCTCTCCACAACCTACGCCATCATTTAATATTGTCAAACAATTAGAGAAGACTGCCTGCACAAATTTCAATCATGGAACTACTTAATTCTTCTCCCGCACTACAACGCATCCTTATGCAAACATTGAATAATGCTCGTGTCCCTGAGGACATCAATTCACAACAATTCCAGACTTTAATTACACATCTTACAGTCCCCAATCCTATTTTATCTTTTGGTCCTGCTGACCTGCTTAATCCCAACATCACTAATAATCATTCTTTATACGTCGAGGGTTATGTAACTCATCGTAAAATCAAGCGCGTCTTAATCGACAATGGATCAGCATTAAATATTTGTTCCATGAAACTTTTACGTTGTCTAGGTTACACTGAAAATGATTTGCAAAACAATATCATAACCATTCGTGGGTATGATAATAGCGAAAGAAAGTCTGAAGGCACAATCACGTTGCCTCTCCAAGTTGGACCCATCACCTTAGACATAGTCTGTCATGTGGTAGATGTAGAAGTTGCATATAACATTCTTGTCGGCCGACCATGGATTCATGCCATGAAAGCCTGTCCCATCAACATTCCACCAATGCATTAAGTTTCCTCATTTGGACAAGGAATTTACATTACGTGCAGATCCCCAACCTTTTGAGTATTGTAGATTCCTCGAAGGACGGTATCGACATGATCACTATTGTCCATCAACAGATAAATATGCTCCACCTCGTATAATCCCTAATGAAACACGTGCATTGATCTTGATACACTCCCTAACAATAATCTAAAACCATCATCTCATAACCAAAACACATTTTTCCAATCCATTATCATCCACTAGTCAACCACCTTCCACCAGTCCTCCTCCCACTAATCAATCATCTTCTTCCACTAATCAAGCTTCTTCTTCCAGCAACAATTATTCTTCCACCACACCATCTTCTTCTTCACCTAGCCAATCTTCTTCATCCAACCACACCTCTTCTATTAAGATACCTCCTCCTGTGAATAACCAACCTTCATCCTTCAATCCACCCCCTTCTTCTTATAACCCATTCTCTTCATCTTTTAAGACTACCAAACTAACTTCCCCACCACATGAGGTACCTATTGGTCCCCCATCTCACACATTTAAAATCATTGACACGGGATGCAGTGAATATCAATTTCAAAAGATGGCAGACTCTTTTTATATCACCAAATCCCCACATAGCTATGGAAAACCTAACGCTCCACATCTGAGAATCCATCCCACTTACCAAATGGGTCAGTCAGTTTGGAAAAAGTTTGGTTATCTTGACAACGAACATATTCCAAGTTCTTCAGGATCTTGGTTATATAATGACGACTTTGCTCCATGTTATGAGTCCCCTCAATTTACCAAAGCTCACTGAATAATGAAAAACATGCGATGGCAGGGTAAAGGACTCAGGTCCAAATGAACAAGGTTGTTAGACCCGATAAATTACACACAACATCACGGTAAACATGGTCTAGGTTTCAAGGTGTTTGATGTTGCTCCCATAATAATTTCAAGTGACAATGATGACACCAGTTCTGATAATGACATCAGGTCTCCATGTAGTCTTTTTGAGGACCTCGCTAAAACACATCTTTACTTTGAACATTTATCTATTAATGTCATCAATTTTGAGCCTACACATCCGAGTCTCATAGACCATGGCCAACCACATCATGCAGCCATGGACATGTTCCAAAATGATGAAGCCATCGAAGAATTCCTTGGAACTCACGACCAAATCCCTACTTCCGACCATAGAAAAGGATTTGAAATCAATCTAAATGAATCAGCCTATTTTGGCGAAGAGATAAAATATTTAGATCCTTCACCCTCAGAAAATTTGGATCAAAAGTGCAAACAGAGGATTTCCCATAGTCAAAACCTCACTGCCACCCTATCCAACAAACATGTCAACAAAAAGTTCCAACAAACACCCGACACTGATGACCTACATCAACCATTAGCATCGTTCTCCGAAAAGGATACATCTAAAATGCTTGTAGAAGAAACAAAAGACATAAACATTGGCACCACCGAACAACCAAAAAATTTACAACTTGGCATTAGTCTGTCTTACCAAGAATGCATGGAATTCACAACACTCCTTATTGAATTCCAAGATATATTTGCATGGACATATAAGGACATGCCAGGCCTGGACCCATCTCTTATAGTACACCATCTTGTGGTACATCTAGATGCAAAACCTGTAAAGCAAAAACTACGCAAAATGCATCCCCAAGTTGCATTGCTTGTCAAAGCCGAACTCAAGAAACTCTTGGAAGCTGACTTTATCAAACCTATTGATTATTCGGCATGGATATCTAACATAGTTCCTGTCGCCAAGAAAACTCCCGGCATCAGAATATGCACAGACTTCCGTGACATCAACAAGGCTTGTCCCAAAGATGAACTTTCCCTTGCCAAATATAGACATGATTGTTGATTCTACGGCAGGCCATGAAATGCTCTCCTTAATGGATGGATTCTCTGGTTACAATCAAATACGTATTGCTGAAGGAGATCAACATAAAATGGCATTTACTACACCATGGGGCACCTTCTGTTATAAGGTCATGCCTTTCGGCTTGAAAAATGCTGGTGCCACCTATCAAAGAGCAATGACTGTCATCTTCCATGACATGTTACATGATATCATGGAAGATTATGTTGATGATATATTAGCAAAATCTAAAACACGAATAGGGCATCCAAGTGTGTTGAGACGCATTTTCGATAGATTACGCGAGTATAAGGTTCGTCTTAACCCAAAGAAATGTGTGTTTGGAGTAACCTCTGGTAAATTATTAGGGTTTATTGTCTCACGAAGAGGCATAGAAGTGGATCCTGCCAAAGTCAAAGCCATTATGGAAATGCCTCCTCAAAACCTAAAACAATTACGCAGTCTTCAGGGAAAGATACAATCTATTTGGTGTTTCATATCACAGTTGGCTGACAAGTGCCATCACTTTAATCAGTTACTCAAGAAAGATGCACACTTTCACTAGAACCACGATTGCCAAGACTCTTTTACTAAGTTAAAAGAATACCTCTCTAGTCCACCTGTTCTTATGTCACCAGTTGCCGATAAACCTATGTTGCTTTATACATCTGCCACTGAACATGCCATAGGAGCTTCTACTAGCACAACATAACGATCAAGGAAAAGAACATGCTGTATATTACCTTAGTCGAACACTTATTGAGCACGAAGTACGTTATTCCCAAATCGAAAAAGTATGCTTAGCGGTCGCCTTTGCATTCCATAAGTTACGTCATTACTTGCTCAATCACACAACTAAGTTGATTGCCAAAATTGATCCTCTCAAGTATTTGTTGTCCAGACCCATTCTCACGGGAAGAATGTCTAGTTGGGTCGTATTACTTAGTGAATTCGATGTTGAATTTGTTCCGCAGAAAGCAATTAAAGGACAAGCCCTTGCTAGACCAACTTACCGAGGCACCCCTTCCTGACACAGAACCACTTCAGTTCTCTTTTCCTGATGAAGATATTCTACACATAGACATCGCGCCAACTTGGACTCTATTTTTTGATGGATCTTGTAATCTCCATGGCTCAGGGGCTGGTATTTTTGCTTATCACACCCAGCGGACATGTTATCCCCAAATCATTTCGCTTAGCATTCCCATGTACCAACAATATCGCAAAATATGAAGCTCTCATCGTAGGATTAAAACTGGCTATATCTTAGAATCTTACAGAATTAGTTGTATTTGGTGATTCTTTACTTATCATCAAGCAAGTTACCGATGAATACCAGGTCAAGGATGAAAAAATTATCCCATATAAACGCATGGTGGATAGTCTTCGAAGCTATTTTTGATTAATTAGCTTTGATCAAATTCCCAGAATTCGTAATAAATCTACCGATGCTATGACAACCATCGGATCCCTATTAGAAATCGCATCTAGTCAACCCCAGGCACATTTTCTCATTGAACATCTCTTAATGCCTGCCTATGATCTTCCTGAAAACACTATGGTATGTGAGATCGTGGGTCCGAATAACCCTTGGTACCATGATCTTTATACCTTCATTCGTGATAAAACATTTCCTGCCGACATGAAACCAATGCATAAACGTGCTTTAGCACAACGTGCTTCTCGTTACACCATTTTAGCAGAAACTCTTTATAAACGAGGATATGATGGCACCCTGCTCTGATGTCTTAATCAAGAAGAATCCTCGAGTGTCTTAGCTTGAAGTCCATTCTGGTATCTGTGGAGCACACACAAATGGTATCGCCTTAGCCAAGAAAATCTTACGAGTTGGATATTATTGGCCCTCCATGGAAAGTGACGCATGTCATTTTGTCAAACATTGTCAAGCATGTCAAAAGCATGGAAATCTTATCCATGCACCTTCCCAAGCATTACAATCGATAACCACACCATGGCCCTTCTCTCAATGGGGACTTGACCTCATTGGTAAAATCAGACCAACATCTTCCGATGGACATAAGTTCATCATTACCGCTACCGATTACTTCACTAAATGGGTAGAAGCTATGCCTCTCACTTATGTTACTGGTAGCCAAATATCAAAATTCATTTTTAATAATCTCATCTGTCGATTTGGTATTCCATCCGCTCTGGTTGCAGATAATGGCAAATCATTTAAAAACCAGGATGTAAAAGACCTAGCCAAATGTTTTCACATCAAACTTAAATGGTCCACTCCATACTACCCTCAGGGCAATGGTCAAGCGGAAGCAACCAATAAGACCTTAAAATCCATCATGGAAAAGATTTTCAACACCCATGGACGTAATTGACATACTCAAATTTACCCCGCTCTTTGGGCTTACCGTACATCTTACCGCACGCCTACCGGAGCCACCCCATTTTCCCTTGTTTATGGTTGTGAAGCCATTTTACCTATTGAGATAGAACTCCCATCCTTGAGGATATCCCTTAAAGATGTAATTAATGAGGATGAATACCGACAATCACGGCTTCAAGAGCTTGAGCTTCTCGATGAAAAATGACTTAATGCTCTCAATCATCTTCAAGTCTATCAAAACTGACTGCAACGCAGTTATCATAAAAAGGTAAGACCCAGAGAATTCGAAATTGGTGACCTCGTTTTAAAAGAAAATCAAAATAATACCACTAAAGAACGAGAAAAACAAGGAAAATTTGAGCCTAATTGGTTAGGACCCTATGTAATCACAACTAAATTTGGCTTTGGAGCCTATAAATTGGCCACTGAAGATGGTCAAGATCTTGATGAACCAATGAATGCAATTCATTTAAAGAAATTTTATCCTTGAGATGTTCACTATTCTAGGATACAACTGTGTACATTGTTCCTTTTGTCTTGCTTATCTCTGAATAATTTAAATTTATTCATTTCCATTGGCAGATATTTTCTTTATCAAAATCACATCTTCATATTTATCATCATGAGACAAGTGCTAATATAAATCCTATTAAGTTTGTGAGCGTCATACTTCTTCCATTTTTCAGTCACTTTCCTCTATGGTCATACCTAGAAGCTTACTGATGGTAATATATTCCCTTCAAATACATTCTCTCTTTCATAACAAAGCTCTAAACTTCGTTACCTAGTTCGTTTGGTCATCCATCTCAGTCTTCGGTGTTGAACCCTCGCGTCCTACTAGTCGTGTGGGGCTGAGATTGGGGGCAGACGTTTCTTCCCAAATACAAAGCACTATTGTAAAAAAATCCATCAATTCAATAACTTATGAATAATTCATTGTCACATCTTTCGTCCTTCATAGTCTTTGGTGTTGAGCCCACACTTCTTACTGGTAGTGTGAGACTGGGAATGGAGGAAGGTGCCCTTACTCGTCTACGTCTTGTCTTCGGTGATAAACCCTTGCCTCTTACAAGTGGCATGGGGCAAAGCGTAGAGGGTTATTCTCATAAAAGCATAAAAATATTGCAAAATATTCAATAAAAAAAACAAAACAAACAAAACAAAAAGACAAAAAGGGAATTCACTCGCCTATATTTTGCCTTCGGTGATGAGCCCTTGCTTCTCACTAGTAGCATGGGGCAAGGCATAGGGAGTCATTTCAAAAATACAAAATCTTACAGTGCTTACAAATTATAGAATCCCCAAACACGTAATTTAGATGCCTAAGTGAAGAGAGAACTATCCCTTAACCTCATATCTTACCAATCAGCAAGCCACATAACTGTCTAAGTCTAGCACGTGACTCATAAAGTGAAAGCCATTTTTGAAACTGGTTCAGTACCGTTATGAAGAATGGAGTTATAATTTCTCAAAGGGATTGTTGTTAGCATTTGTCTCTATATTCATTATCTACCTCCTACATCCTTCTTGATTCTCAGTGATGAGCCCACACATCTTACTAGTTGTGTGGAGTCAAGAATGGAGTTGGACTTCTTTTCATCATATCATCACCACCATATCCTGCCAATGGAAAGAGAATTTGTGTTATTCTGAAGCATAAGTTACAACACAGAACACGGTACATACAGATAATATCCATGTTTATCGCCTCTCAAAAATAAGTCTGCACTCTGGTCCATAAATTGCCAATCACAGTGTAAAAATCCACAAACATTTGAAAATCGTCAAAAATCCAAAAAAATGTAAAAATATAAAAATCCAAAAACATTTGAAAATCGTAAAAATTCAAAAACAATAAAAATCTAAAAATATTTGAAAATTGTCTAAAAATCCAAAAACATTTGAAAATTGTCAAAAACCCAAAAACATTAGAAACAATCATCCAAAATCCAAAAAAAAAATTAGAACTCATCAAAAATCCAAAAACATTTGAAAATCTCAAAAATCCAAAAACAGTGTAAAAAATCGTTAAAAATCTAAAAACATTTGAAAATCGTAAAAAAAAAAAAAAAATTTGAAAATCGTCAAAAAACCCAAAAACATTAGAAACAATCATCCAAAATCTAACAAAAAAATTAGAACTCATCAAAAATCCTAAAAACATTAGAAAGACTTGTCAAAAATCCAAAAACATTACACATAATCGTCAAAAATCCAAAACCATTAACAAGAATCGTCAAAAATCCAAAAATATTTGAAAATTCAAAAAAGTCAAAAACATTAGAAACATTCGTCAAAAATCTAAAAACATTACACAGAATCATCCAAAATCCAAAACCATTAACAAGTCAAAAATCCAAAAAATTTAGAAAATCTGTCAAATCAAAAACATATATAAAAATAAAAAATATATAAAAATCTGTAAAATATAATAAAAAAAATCCACAAAATCACTAAAAAAAAAAAAAAACTCTAATAATAACCAACACAATTCAACCTTTGAACTATTATCCCCAACGAATGTTCCAATCACCTTATGACTACCAAATTCAAACCACTTCTCCTCGCGTGAATCCTCGCTTGGGGAAAATCTGGCTCTCATTGTTTCCTTGTTTGAGGACAATGACCCAATACTTTACTATGTCCTCGTACCCCTGCTTGGGGGCACATCCAATCAATCCTCACTGTGGAACACGTTAGGGACATGTTTATTGGTTCTTGTGTTGCATTATTAGTTATAAATTATTAATTACTTTCTTGTATCTTGATATATTACAGGGGGCATCTTGATTTTATGTATCATAGTGTTCTCTCTAATATTCTTACGTTATCTGATTGCATGTCGTACTGGGGCATCATACTTTCTTGATGGCCTCTGTCTATGCTCTCTTCCATTTGCATATCGTACTGGGGCATCAAACCTTTTTGATGGCCCCTGTCTATGCTATCACGCATATTACAGTCTAGTCATCCTGATCTTTTATATCATGATGCATCCTGTTATGTGCTATATTAAAATTAAGATGCTTTTCGTCACGTGAGTATCTTCATGCATGATCAACATCTTACTTTGCATCCCATCCATTCACCCATACTAATACATTCCCCAGTTTGGGAATCCTACTTGATCACCGTTGCAGTTTGTGAATCTTACTTGAAGATATTTCTCGAAGAAGCATTTTCTATCTATAAAAATTCCTTCATCCCTCGCCATGGTCACCTTGTATTTGAACCATTCAATCCTCACTCCTCATTTCTAATCCTCCGCCACTTACCCCACACATTACCCTTTTAACCATTCTTGACCCCTCTCATCCACTTTACATTCTTTCATTTCCACTCTTTCGCTTCCTACTTGACAATATTACTTAATCACTCCTTCTATGTGGGATCTCTCAATTGAGGTATACGCTCTTCTTAAGATTTTCCCGCTATAGAATCTTCTTCTACCATCTCCTCTCTCATCAAATGATAAATCACCACCAAACACATCTTTCCGCATTCCACCTCTTCTCCTTATCATTCTTGCATCATCAATCTCACCATGTGGGCATCCCAATTAAGGATTCCCCTCACACTCTCTGCCCTCCACTGCATATGTTACTCCATCCTCCACTGCATATGTTCCTCCATCCATTACACTCCTTTGTTTCCTTTCTTCGTTGTTATCACCTCCTCTCACCCCCTCTTCCACTTTGGAATAGCATCACTCACTTCTTTTCTCATCCTTCCATGAATCCGTCTTTTGCTTGGTTATCCTAATTTCACATGCTCTCATAGTATGAAAAATTCACTTGATGGTTCCCCCTTTAGTCCATTTTGTCATTACCCTCTTCCCATGAACTCTATCATCATCACTTACTTATTCTTCATCATTGGCGATCTTACTTAACCATTCCGTCTGCATGGCGATCCTACTTAATACTTCCATCGTTAAGGTTGATCTGCCCTATGGCCTTACCCCATCCATCAGATCTCCCTCATCATATTTCTCATGATCATGTCCTTCAACCTGGCCGTTCCACCCCTGTCCCTAATATCATATTGTATTTCTCCTTTCATATCATCCCTATCAGTTAGGTGATCCTACGAAACCTCTCCAACAACATGACAATCTTACGTAAGAGATTCTACTTCAACCATGACATGTCATCTTACACTCGCCTGTCACTCTGCAATCTCAATATCCATGTTGTCTCTTCATTCCCCATCATCACATCATTTTACCATCACTGTCACCCTCCTCTACTTGGAAATCTTACTTAACCACTCGTGCAACATGGTGATCTTACTTAAGAGTCACCTCTTAAGGATGACATGTCCTTCTTTCCTTTCCCCATCACTACACATCCTTCACCCTTCAATTTTTATTAACATTTCCCATTATCAAATCCTCTCATCTCCTCTTCCATTCTTGCAAACGCCACTTCTTACTTAACCACTTGTCATCTCCAGTTTCTCCTCGCTTGGAAATATTACTTGAACCACTTGCCATCACATGACAATCTTACTGTCAGGGTCCTCCCTAACAGTTGAACTCGTCATTCGTAAACTTCTCCCTTACCTCATTCTTCGTTCACTCTGTTGATTGCATCTTCCACCTGGTCTCTCCTACCAACCACATTTTCCTCCTACCATTATCCTTTCTCAACCTGTCATCTCACAACATGCATCTACTATCTTATGCCTATAATCATGTTCCTTTCCCCCATTTTCTCCTTATTGATCCATCATCATTCATTCCATTTCTTCCCATTCTTTTCATGTCTTGTTTCTTCATCCTCACCTCATTCGTCCTCATCCTCTGCATCCTCTCCTCGCCTTCACCTTGTCACAACTCATCACTCACCTTTTCTTTAATCTTTCAACTCCATCTTCTCAAATTCTCCCACATTTCTACCCACACACACATTCACCATTATTGTTAACACTCCTATATCATTCTTTCATCATCATCTTCTCTTCTCGAGATAATAATTGTCAACGGGTTTTCCCTAAAAATCATCAATCCTCATTCCATACAACCTCATTCACTCCCTTGGACCTTCTAGAGTTTCCCTTCATTCCTTCCCTCCTCTAAGCCCACCACTCATTGTCAAAGGGTTTTTCCTAACGTCCCTTTGTTGGCGTTACCCTTTTCAATCCTCATTAGCTTTCTCCTTTTCTTCATTTTTTCTCTCACCCTTCCCCACCACTCATTGTAAAAGGGATTTCCCTAACATCCTTTCATTGGCATTACCTCTTCTATCTCCCATTCTATTTTCTCTCCTATTATTTTCCCTCACTCCCACCCTTTCTTGTCGCTTCTTACCCATCTCTCCATCTCCTCTTTGCCCTCTTCAATATCTTTACTGTCTTCATCATACATCCTTTTCCTATTTTCTCGTCATCCTAGTATCCTCATTTCATGTATCTCCACATCTTTTCCAATCGATGTCATTCCTCCCCTCTTTCTTCTTTGAACATTCCTTATACCGTTCCCTTTCCACTTATTACCCCCTTTCTGTATTCCCTTCCTTCTACATCATTTTCTTTGTTATCCTCTTCTCTCTCCCACCCTCGTCTTATTTCCCTTCCCCTGTATCGTCTTCTTCCCTTTTTCCATCACGTTTCCTCCTTACTTCCCCCCTCGATAACCTGTGGTCAGAATGTCATGTCTTTTTATCATACCACACTCCACAGATATCATACGGTCTGTCCATATTCTTTTCCTTGTTCTCCTCGCAGGACACAATTCCTTCAATTTCTAACTGTATTCGTTCATCTTCCTTTCCTATCCCATAATTTTCACGTTTTCTTCTGAAACCACTTCTCATTTTCTCTACCACCCCTACCTTTTCGTTCATTCTGTATCTGTTTCTTTCCTTTCTCTCCTCTTTTTCACACTTTCCTCGCCCCTCATAGTTTTTTTTTCTTCGTTAACTTCTTCTTTCGTTCTATTCCATTTCCTCCATTTCAACCCCTACTCCCACCTAGGTTTGCTCTTCTTATTATCCTTTCCCATTTCCTACTTTTCTCAGCTCTATATTTTATTCAGGTCACATTGCATCCCTTCTTGACGATCTCTGTGTGATCCCTTCATTTGACATCTCTGATTTCAATCCCTTCACCCTCTGAATCTGTGCAGGGGCGAAGTTGGGTCCGTGGTGGGCCGGCGCATTGCCCTGCGTCCCCGAGCAGCCAGCGCGCGGAGGGCGACCGCGGTCATGGATTGGGTCCCGCCCCGATCTCCCTGACTCGGTCTGTAACTCAACCCCCAATCCATCCATGCCTCGATTTCTATGTGCCCACACACCGTCAACTAGATTCAAGGTCGATTGAATCCCTCCATTACATCGTGCGGTCAATCCAGTCTCTTCAATTCAGATATCATCCTCTTCTCCGCCGAATCCATTTCCCTTCTTTTCGAGAGTTCTGTCATATATCCATTCTCATTAGTCCCTCGAGGGGGCATCACCACATTAATTCCCATAAATCACATCTTCTCATGACTTTTTGTCTATGGAGGATACTTGACGTCCCGGCACGCACCACCTTTCTATTTCCCCAACCAACATTCGCTTTACCTTTTAAAAAGTAGATTGAATCTTCCCCCATACCATCTCTTTCTTTGAAAGGACACTACTTTTATAGTACCCTTCCAAAGAGGGGCAAATGTAGAAACCCCCAATTTCACATCATATAAATCAATTATTCCCCCTTCCTATTTCCCACACAATACACTTCGAATAATCAAATATAAACTGATTAATTATAAATTCAAAATCCAAAAAATAAAACTCAATCCTCACCACAGTCATATTCTACATGTTTTCTACTATTGAATAAATATTCAAAATTAAATCCTCACCACCCTGCGATGGTCCCCACTCACCTAAAATCCTCACTTTTATGATTAAAAATATTAATTCAAATCCTCACCCATCTTAGTTGACCCCCACTCATCAATTTGCCCACATTTTCAAACCACTCATCTAATCATGGCCCAACATTTTCAACACGCCAATGAATCTTGCCCAACATTTTCAAAACCAAGATTACTTAAATTAATACTAAGTATAATCAACACCCAGAAGGCTATAAATACACCTTACCCCCTTCTAAACACACAAAAAATAAGCTTGAATGTCATATCTAAGTTCTTGCATCCTTCGAGCAAAGAACATCCTTTTGCCTCGTTCTAATGCCAAAATAGCCTCATAATCCTTTTTCCCATTTAGTGCATAGTAAGAGGATCGTTGTTGCAGGAAGGTCTTGCTCTGTCTTGAAGAAAAGCACATACATATCACAAAATCAGGGCTCAATCCAAGTTTCCTAGTCCATTATGAGGTTTGCTACGGAACGCGAAGGAGGAGGTATGATTATTGGTATTTTATTTCCTTGTTAGTAGTGTATTTTTCCTAGCTTACAACTACATATTGATGGGTGACTTCAATTTTAGTGAGCAATTTACAAGCAAATGACAAGATTGGTACTTCCTTCTGTCACGATGCACATCCAACTTATTTGTAAATTGTTTGCAAAAATTCTCACTTATTTGTTTCCATACTATTTCAAACCAAATAAATATGGCATCGTACATAGTGGGATAGATCTTGGGTAGAGCCAAAATACGATTTCATCATTGCATAAATTTTGGGTGTGTATGTAATCAATTTGTCTAACAGTTTTGTTTGGCCTTTACATTGGGTTTTTCCAACCATCAACTATGCTTTAGCTTTTTAAAAATATAGTAGCAGAAATTTCAATTGAGTGCTACAAATATGAAACCATCTAATATTGCTGCATTCCTTGCTTTGATTACTATACTATAAAATGAAATCATCTAGAATAATTTAAACTGTTCATTCCACTTTTGTTAAATATCAAATTGTTCAATTTTTTTAGGGGATACATGTTTCTTGGAGACTTTCGTGTCTGTAACATTTATAGAGAATTTGGTCGACAAAAGCATCATCTCTCTGTGGAGTGGAAAAGGGTAATCTTCTAATTTTGTTCTTACAATTTATATTCCTATATCTATATGATGCCATGTATAAATATTCCTGCACATTGTTGTGTAAACTAGACATGTGCATAGCGGACATGAAAATTCTTGCATTTTTGAATATTACCATTCTTCATAAGGTGCTTGATATGGCTTGGTTACAAAATACTAGAACCATTGGTGATGTAGAATTTGTTCCGATTTGTCTCTTTGTTGAATTTTGTAATGAGATTGTTAGGTTGTTGAAAGGATTGTAGAGAAAACTTGGGTTTGAATTTCAAACAACTATCTATTGACTGCAAGACTTTCTATATATGATGATCACCTTAAAAAATGATCTTTACAAAGATATTATCTACTTACCTTTTTTTCAATCAATACAAACCTAATTGTGTTATTTTGTTCACTTGCTCTCTATTTGTGATAGTCTTTGAATGCCTTGTGTATTTGCCAAAGTAATCAAGTAGATACCTTCTTGATGTGGAAACTTGTTAGAAAAGGTGCCCTTGCTCGGTGTAATTCATATTACTATACCAAAACAAGAACACTGAATTCCACCTGAGCACCGCAATTTAGTGCTCTTGGACAACAATGGTACTGGGAATGGTGACCTTGTAGGAAACCCTGGTGCTGCATCCTTTTGCACATTCAAGTCAAATAGTGTTTTGTGAAATCACCTCACCAAATCTCACAAACAAATGCCCATCTCAAAAAACACCATTGAGGTACATCCCTGTAATTCGTCATTAAGCGTACATGCACATATGGTCTTCCTGTGTTCATAGAAAATCTGCCGTGCTTATGGATTTCACCGTGCATATGAAGTTTTGGTCATATTTTTACTTGTAAAGGATGATTCAAGGAATCTAAGCAATGCAATTGCAAAGATTGCAAAAAGAATAGGAAGCCTAATGCGTGCTAGTAATGACTTGGGGATAGAGATAATAATTGTTGATGTATTTGTGCTTGAATTTTCTGCTAAACTCATAAAAATTAAAAGAAACTTGTTTTCATCATGCCAATTAAAATATGACTGACAAAAGGTTTTCTAATAGAACCCACCTCTCATTGAAGAGCAGAACATGGATAAGTGTTTTTGAAATCATTGCAAAGCCAAATCCAGTAGACAAAGAAAAAAATGTGTTGATGTACAGTTTGCCGTAATTATTGCAAGCATCAACATCCAAATCAAACTCTGGTGTGAGAATACATGTTGTATTGTATGTATGACCAGTCGTTGTGAACAATTGACTTGAGAAGATGGGGAATTTCCTTGCATTGTAAATGTCAAATTTCCAATATGATAGAGGAATGAAAATATAAACAGAGGAAAAATCGAACGCCAATATTAACTATAGAAAACTAGGGGGTCACAAGGGGGCTACAAAGATATGATGAAATTCCACCCCAATCTAGGGTCACGACCCTGATGCCTAAACCATGAAATCCCGAACCAATTTGATTTGTTGTGACACTGTGTGGTCTTATCCAGAAAATCCATGAAAAAAATGATATGATAGTGAACCAATATCCAAGCAACACATAGTATGTAATGAAATTACTTGTATAATTCAGATTAAGAGCAACAATAGAGCACCAAATAACACAATATTTCAGAATAATGATCTCAATATGCAATTAGAATATCTTCGCCACTTCGAGGGGGCAACCTCCAAACAATATAACAAGACTCAAATGCTCAAATGATAATGAAATACTACCTATAATCCCCTATATATACTATTCATATGCTATGGCCATCACCAATGCCGACCTATTAAGCATGAGAAAGTATAAATGATATAATAAAATGATATGGTAAGCCACAAGTCGGCTACTCATATCCTAATACAAGTAATAGGTTAAGGGCGTAGCATGCCCTTCCCCTTCAAACCAATGTTGTCCTCAACATTGAATAATCCTGGATGTTGTTGCAGAAAACCTTCATCCTCCAAGGTGCCATCTTCTATGCTCAGATTCTTCCACTTGATCAGATATTCCTTAATGTCTCTAGTTCTCAGCGTCTTAGTACATGTTTACAGAATCTTCTCTGGCTCTAAAATGATTCTTCCTTCCTCGTCAAGTTCTGGTAACTCTGTCTGGGATTCAAATTTTTGTCTAATAACCTTCTTCAGGCATGAAACATGGAATACTGGGTGTATGTGTGAAGATGGAGGCAACTCTTGTTTATAAGCAACACTACCAATTTTTTGTAGAACCTGATAAGGGCCATAATATTTAGGAGCAAGTTTGTTTTCCTTTTTCTGTTGTTTTAGGGACATCTGTTTGTAAGGTTGGAGATGTACAAAAACCCAGTCACCAATTTCAAAATGTCTTTCACTACGGTGTTGATCTGCTTGTTGTTTCATCTTGTTTTGTGCTAATGCTAAATTCTCCTTCAAACTAGCCAAAACCTGTTGTTGATGTTGAATGTGTTCCTCCACATCTCTGACCTTAGTTTGAACCCTCAAGGAGGAAGTGATAGAAGGTGGATGGTAACCATATAATGCTAAAAATGGGGTCATTTGAGAAGAGGTATGAAAAGATGTGTTACACCACCATTCTGGCACTGGTAGCCATTTAATCCACCTTTCTTGCTTATCTGATACAAAATAATGTAAATACCCCTCTAAGCATTTGTTGACCACTTCTGTTTGCCCATCAGTTTGAGGATGATAAGATGAACTGTGAGCTACATGAGTACCCAAACATGAAAATAATTCCGTCCAAAAATTACTTGTGAAAATAGGATCACGATCACTTACAATTATCTTTGGGGTTCCATGTAGCCTTTGAACTGTCTCCAAAAAAATAACTGCGACTGTACTGGCTGCAAATGGATGTGATAGGGCAAAAAAATGGGCATATTTTGTGAGCCTATCCATAATCACGAAAATAACATTCTTACCCTTTGAACAAGGCAATCCGGTGATGAAATCCATGGAGACCTCCTCCCATCTCTAGCTAGGAATTGGTAAGGGTTGTAACAGACCTGGTGTCTTAATTGTTTCCCCTTTGTTCTGTTGGCACACTAAACACTCTGATAAAAACTTTGTTACATCCCCCTTGAGTCCTTCCTAAAAGAATTCTCTTTTTATTCTATGATATGTCTTCAAAAACCCAGAGTGTCCTCTAACAGGTGAGGCATGTAGCTCTGCAAGAATCTTATGCTTCAACTCAGAATCTTTACTCAAGTATAACCTATCCTTGTACCATAGGGCATTACCTTTCCACTCAAATTTGTTAGATGTCATAGATCCTTGCTTGATATTTTGTATTAGAGATTGTGTAACCTTATCTTGATTCCATTCCAATCTTGCTTCATCCACCCAATCGGCCGTCAACATGGACATTCCACATATTAAGGCATCTGCGGATGTATCCCTTTTAGATAATGCATCAGCTACTACATTTTCTTTACCCTTTTTGTATATGATTTCAAAATCATAACCCAACATTTTTGTTACCCACTTTTGTTGTTCCTCAGATAATAACCTTTGCTCCAAAAAGTATTTGAGACTATCGTGATCAGTTTTTACCTTGAAGTGTCTACCCATGAGATAGGGCCTCCATTGCTTGACTGCATGAAGAATAGCCATCATTTCTTTCTCATAGACAATTTTGAGCAGATATTTTCCTTTGAATTGATGACTCTCAAATGCAATTGGTCTTCCTTCCTGTATTAGAACTGCTCCTAATCCTGATCCTAAAGCGTCACATTCAACAATGAAGGTTTTTGAGAAGTTGGGAGTAACCAAAACTAGGGTGCTGCACATGCCTTCCTTCAGCTGCTCAAAGGATTTAGTGGCCACGTCTATCCAATGGAAGGCATCCTTCTTTAGCAATGCAGCGAGTGGGGTTGCTATTATACCATATCCCCGCACAAATCTTCTGTAGTACCCTGTTAGTCCTAGGAACCCACGAAGATTTTTGAGATTTTTGGACCTTGGCCATTCCACCATATCTTTGATCTTCTGAGGATCAACTTTGACGCCTTCATGGGATATAATATGACCCAAGTACTCTACCTCTTGTACACCAAAAGAACATTTGGATGGATTTGCATACAAAGTATGTTTCTCCAAAACTTCCAACACGTTATTTACATGTTGTAAGTGTTCTTCCCATGTCTTATTGTAAATCAATATGTCATCAAAGAAAACTAATACAAATTTCATTAGAAAAGGCCTAAAAATAGTGTTCATCAAACTTTGAAAGGTTGAGGGCGCATTTGTAAGACCAAAAGGCATTACCAAAAACTCATAATGGCCCTCATGAGTCCTGAAAGCCGTTTTATGAACATCTTCCTTGTTTATCCTAATTTGATGGTACCCCGAATGAAGATCTAATTTTGTGAAATAAACAACACCATGCAATTCATCAAGTAAGTCATCAATTACTGGAATAGGAAACTTATCTTTGATGGTGTACTTGTTGAGTTCTTGGTAATTTGGACACATCCTCCATGTTTCATCCTTCTTACGTACCATGACCACTGGTGAAGAATATGCACTCTGGCTATGCCTGATGATACCTGCCTTCAACATTTCCTCCACCATTTTCTCGATCTCACTTTTCTGGGAATATGGGTATTTGTATGGTCTGATGTTAGGTGTTTGGCTCCCTGAAATAAACTTAATGGCATGATCATGATCCTTAACTGGTCGTAGTCCCTTTGGAATTGCATCAAAAACAGATGAGTGAGCATCCACAATCTTTTGAAGATCGAGTGGCATTGAAGAATCTGTATTTTGTACTTCTATGGAAAATAGCTTTGCTATAAAGCCATCCACTCCTTTTCTGAGAACCTTCTGCATTTGATGAGAGATAATAATCTGTGGAGACTTAGCTACCATCCCATTCAATTGTATTGTCCTTCCATCTAAATGAAATCGTATGAACCATTCTTGGAAATTCATCTCTATAGTACCTAAGGTTGTGAGCCATTGCACACCCAAAACAATATCTGCCCCTCCCATATAAATAACAAACATAGGTGAGTCTAACATGTAGTATCCCATGGAAAGATTGATACTATGGCACTTTCCTGTGCACTTGACTGTCCCACCATCTGCAATCATAACTTGCATTTCTGGAGCTAGGTAAATAAAACAATTGAGGCGGGTAACTAACTTACTATTTATGAAGTTATGAGTACTCCCCGAGTTAATCAACACTGTCACCTTATGTTTTTTGAGATAGCCAATAACCTTGAGTGTTTGAGAAGTACTAATACCTAACAATTCATGGCAATAAATTGTAGGTTGGTGATCCTCTACTTCATCATCTACTGGTTCCTCAGCCCCTCCTATAATTTTAGCGTCCTCATTATCCTCATTACTTCCATCAATATAGAACAACTTCTTCTCAGCACATTTTTGTTTCAGTCCATATTTTCTATCACAGTTAAAACATAATCCTTTTTCTCTCTTTTCTTCTATTTATTGAAGAGTCAGTCTAATTGGCCTAGAAAATGAAGGGGAAGAGATACTACTGTCTCTGGTGTTAATGAAAGGTGACATCCTACTACAAAGAGCTTTTTCCTCTGATCGACGTGCCATGATAATAGAATCAGAAAGCTTGAGTGGATTAAACATATGTACCTCATGCTCGATGTGGTCCTTAAGACCCCCAAGAAAAAGGTCATTTATATTCTCTTCTGGAATATTCTCCACCCTTAAGGATAGGTTCTGGAATTGATGCACATAATATTTGACTGATGCTGTTTGTTGTAAATTTTCTAATTGACTAAAGTAGTTATCTAAAACACTAGAACTATAGTGCAATTGCAACTCCTCGGTGAAAACTATCCAAGTGACACCTGAGACCATTCTTCTACCTCTGAGCACATAACCATCAATACCAAATGAATTGGTCTATTTCAATATACAAAGATGACAATGTCATATTTTTTCCTAATGGTGTTTGATGTATCTCAAAGAAGTTCTCCATTTGATTTATCCAATTCATGGGATCCTTACCATCAAATTTGCGCATATCCACTTTCAAAATCATGTTTTGTGGTTGCGAATAAGTTGATTCTAAAGATACCCTACTTCAAAAAAAGAAATTTCAAAGCAGATTGATGAGAATGCCCCTGATATAACAAAAAATGAGTAAAGATAATCCACAATAAAAATGGGCTAATAATTGTGCCTTCTTTGCTCTAATTTCATGTTTTGCATGTTTATACTTTTATGTACTTGGTAATTGATTTGGGCTATCTCTCCTTGTAGAGGCCATATCAGATTGTACATTTCAAAGCATACTCAAGTTGTCAGTCAAATTATTTTCAACTATTAAACTACTAGTGTTGATTTTTATTTGTCCCTTCTAGATCCAGTTTCTTCAATGCACTACCCCAGTCTTTATCTGTTGGATTTTACCTAACCGATTCAGTTTTGCTCTTGTGGAAGGCCCCGACATTTTGGATCCCACTCTTAGGGTTTAGGGTTTCGATGATAATGGCATCTCCATACTAGTATTATGAATTATTAAAGAGAATATATTACTACTATCATTTGCATCTGCATACCAGTATCCTAATTGTAGCGAACAATTTAATTAGAACTTGAGAATAAATCCACAATTTGTACCCTAGGGAGATTTTATGGATATAAAGATGTGATAAGTTGTAATTACCAGTATGTAAAAGGACAATCCAACCACAAATAAATCTGACGCTCATTTCCAGTGGCAATCTAACTTGAAATTTTTCTCTTAATATTCATGTTAATAAGCAATGAAAATCCTTATAATAGCCTTTTATCAGAGCCTAAGTTCATACCATAAGAAGTGGTCATTTACCCAAATTTGTCCATCAACAATGCACCTACTGTTGTCATTGGCACCTGCCAAGCAATATATACATATTGATAAACACAGAAATGTGCTTCGTCATGGAGACATGCCAAGTGAGGTGTTATTATATAAGGAATTAGACATATTTGGCACCTGCAGTATAGCTATTCCAACTGATGTTTTCAGCCTATGCTTTGTCTGAGTGACCTGTTAGATACCATGAACTATTTCCTGTAAACAATAAAATCCCCATAAATATCACATGAATGAAGAGGTGCCAAGATGAAGGGAAAAAAAAGTGAACAAAGATATAATAATGTATATCATAAGCACATACCTGGTACGATGTTTTTATTAAGAATTTGGCACCAGCTTCAAGATATTCTTCAAAACCGCCAACCATAAAGATTGTGAAGAAATGCATGCGTGAGAGACCTTTATATTTCTCCCTTTAACATTGAAGTGTCATGATAAAACATTCACATAAATCTTTGATCAAGTAATATAAAAGAACAAAATGATGCTCTTATATTCAATATTTACTAGAATAGACAAAAACAATCTTAAAAAATGGAAGTCAGAAATTTGTATTCATACAACACAATAAGCATTGTTGATGAACAGTTAATTATGTGAATCAAGCTTCCTCAGTAATATTTTTATTGAAACATTATTTACAATTACTCTTTGAAAATTATCAATCTAAATGAAACTTAGAGAAGTATGGTGGAAAATTTACAAGCTTGGTCATTGATACTTAGGTGATTTTAGGTATGATTAGCAACGTTCTGGTAGTTGATTATGATTTTTGATAGGGTGATTGGAAAGTTTCTTCCATAAATGTTCAAATATTCTTTTCTTAAAATCATGCCTCATGTTTTACTTGATAAATTACAAAATAATTACATATATATGGCAAATCAGACATCTTCTAGAGTCAACCCACACAAACAAACTCTACTTTTGCAGCTACAAACAATGAATCAATATATGGCAACGAGTCATCCTCTAGAGTCCAGCCACACTAAATTTGTACTCTACTTTTACACCAATGCAAAGAATCAACAACTTTTCTAATAACATTCAACCTACGTGTATCATGTTTAGCTAAATATTTCCTTTAAGTATCAAAATCTAGCAATTACAATGCTGAAAAAATTGCTCAAACATGCTCTAAGTTTTTAGTACTTCATCAATATCATTTTTCTTGAAAGAAACATTCTAACAATCATTAAAATGGATTACAAGCTATCTTTATTGGTTGAATTTGTACTAGGTTGGAGGGCCACCACATATGTGTTGGTTCTACTAAATATTTTTGTAGGAGACCAACCCACCCATAACCCAAAACCTGCATGAATACTCAAGCTCTCATTATTGCTGGAAGTTTTACATCTTACACATTCCTGGTGCCAATGAATGCATATAAAACATGAACAAAATAAGCTGATTGAAAGAAGACTAAAGTATTAAATTTTGTAATTGTTGATTGCCTAGTTATCATATGCTTGAAAAAATTGACCACAAAAGGCTACTACTCATGATATAAGATTTGATTATGTATATGACCGAATTTGTAACAAATTTGAAATGTAGAGATATAACCTTTAACTATAATGCTTCATCTATATTCCTACACTTACAAAATCAATCATACCCCTTATCAACATCAACTACAAAAGTAATAACTATCCCTCTAAATCAAATAATATATATTTTTGGCGTTCACATTGCATTGTACACATGCGATTGCTAGTTGTATCCTTCTACTACAATATGGTGAGATAATTACATCTACCTAATAGTTTTCTAGTAGGAAAACAAAATCAAGCACTATTTAGTAAAAGTGTGTTTCGAGCTTCCAAAAAATTAGATTTAGTGCATACCAATATTTATGAATAAATGAGACTTGGTGATGTTGGAGTTTAATAATTCATTGTCTTTCTTCATGATTACTCATGAGAAATATGGGTTTACTGCCTCAAGACCAATGAATAAGCCCTATATCCTTTTAAGCAGTTCAAATTGTCTATGAAAACTTAAACTAATCATAAAATAAGAAATTTCAATTAATATTGAGGGGGAATATACCAATAATTAATTCTCGACATTTTTGAAATAACATGGTATTTTTAATAAATTGAATCCAACCCAGTTACACTGAGAATGGTGTTAAACAAAGGAAGAATCATAGTATCATGGAAATGGTGCATTGTAAGATTGGTAATTCAGGTTTGTAGAAAACATATTCAGCAAAAGTAATATAAAAAATAATTTATCTATTGAACAAATATCCGACTACCACTATTGAAGGTGTAACTCTACAAGAAGCATGGTCAAGGAACCATAAACCATCTATATCTCATCTTCATGTTTTTGGATGTAAGGAAAGCATGAATGTTCCCAAAAATAAGAGAACAAAATTGAACATGAAATCTAAAAAATGCATCTTATTAGGGTACAATGAAGAGTCATTGAGTTACATACTCATGGATCCAAAAATTAGGTTTATATTAGCAAAGATGTTTAGTTTCATGAGAAGAGTGAGTCATATCAACCTTTCACAAGCTCAATTGATGAACATATTAGCAATGTTGCAAAAATAGAAGGTGATCAAAGCTCTGATGATGACAATGTTGATGCTCGAATGATGGTGATGATCCAAAAGGACCACTAACCATAGAAACATCCCAATGTATGCTGAAATGGTATACTAATGTGATATGAGATGTTAAATTGGATGGAGTTCCAAACACATCCATAACTAGACCATAGAGTCATAATACAGGTCAAGAAGAGGTAAATTTGGCCTTAATGAGTACAATTTTGATTTTGTTGAGCTTGTTATAGCTCAGGAATACCTTGAGTCAAAACCTTATAAAGTTGCCATGAATGTAGATTATCAGTCTCAGATGAAAAATAACACACGGAAGCTTGTAGATATTCCACCAGGGAAGAATCCTATCAGTGACATGAATATTCAGGATGAAGTGCAAAGTAAATGAAAATATTGATAAGCACAAAAAATGCTCATAGAAAATGGTTATACTAAAAAAGAAGGAATTGAAAATGAGGAAACACGATTTCATGAATAAGATCAAAACTATCATGATGATATTTTCTCTGGCTAACTTAATTTGGTTTGAAATTCCACTAAACAGATTTAAAATATTCCTTTCTAAATGGAGACTTGCATAAGAAGTATACATGACTCAACCCGAAGGTTTTGTTATACCTGGAAAAGAAGAAAATGTGTGTAGAATTATCAAGTCTTTGTACGGTCTCAAATAGGCGTGTCAGGCATGGTAAAAAAATATTTATGAGCATACCATTCATCACAGATTCCAAATGAATATATATGAATCCAATATCTACCTCAAAAAGGAAGGGGGATATTGTAATATTTTTTATCTACGTTGAAGATCTATTTATCACTGGAAATTTAGTGAAGGTGATCTATGTAGCAAAGAAATACCTTCACATGACATATCTCGAGATACTACACTACTGCCGTAGACTGGAAGTATGGAAAAAATGAACACGACATTTTTGTGTCCAAAATGAAATATGTCAAGAAATTACACAAAAATCTTTAGATGATGGATATTAAACCATTTGCCACACCCATGGTTGCAAATCTTTAGTTGTCTTGCGATGATTTATATCCACAAGTAAATGTAATTTTATATCAATAATTGATTGAGATTTTCATTTACTTGACATATACTGGGCAAGATATCAACTATGTTGTCATCTATCTCTCACCATTCATGCAAGATCTAAAACAAAATAACTACAAAGCACCAAATAAGATATTGTGCTACATACAAAGATATATGGACTTTGGCTTGGAATATAAGAAGAATGATCCATTCTTCTTAACATTATATTTGGACTCAGATCATGTAGGGAATATTAATAACAAAAAATCCACTTTTGGATGTGTTCTCTTTGGGATGCGGTCCAATATCATGGGAGAAAAATAAACGAAACTTTGTTTCTCAATATTCCACTAAAGTAAAATATTGCGTTGTAGGAGTTGTTTACAAAACAATATGGCTATGTCACATACTTGAAGGACTAGAAGTACCATAGAAACAACCAACCATCATGTATGTTGACAATGAAGGTGTTATCAATATTGTTTGCAATTAAGTGTTTCATGACTGGATGAAACACATTGAGGTGTGTTAATGAGAAACTTTGTTGATATGGCAAATTAGGTGTTTCCACCAACGTTCACGGGGCTACACCCCTTTGCATTGAATGGTGCAACTCCCATTATTGAATGATAACTAATATAATCCTACATAAATTCTGTGGGTTGGCCAAAACGGTCAGGGATCACACAGGGACACTCCACTGAACCTGTGGCAAAGTGATTATACAGGGTACAAGGGAGGAAATCACAGTGATGAGGGTTGAAGGGGGGAATTATGAAAATAAGATTATGTTGTGAGTAGGCCAATTACAGAGTTCACACCTAGTAATCAGAGTAGTTCAACATTCAATATAGACAAAAGCAACAATGAAGCTAGTGAGACCAATGAATTAAAATAAAATTTCTTATATTCATCTATCGAGGATACAAATTTCCTCTCCAACACTATACTTGTAAAGTGCATAAAAGAGAGAAGTAGAAGAAACACAAGAAAAAGAGAATATAATAAATGTAGCTTTTATTTCATATGTATTGGTGATACAAAGCTCAAAAATAGATCACAATCCACTATTGCTACAAATAATACAACTTTCAGGATCCTTTCGAATGGAGAAGCCATCTGAATTTATAGAAATGTGAATTGCTTTCTCATCTCCCCTCACATGACTCTTCGCATTCCTATTTCACTTGTGACCTTTCATTTGCCACTAGAAAAGATAAATTAAGTATTTGTCTTATAATTTCGAGAAAATACTCGTACAATTTTAAAAATATGTCACTTAAGTGAATAGGAAAAAATACAATGATTAAGCCCAATGAATAATTAGAAAGGAGAGAGAAGGAAGAGAGAGAAATAGAGGAGGGAGATGTAGAAAACCAATCCTTGCGATGATCCAATTGAATGCCTTGATGCAATTATAAATTATGAATGAAGAACTCTGGCCCTATGTGCTGAAAGAATCCTCCTCCTAAATGGTGAACACTTACGACCTTGAACTCTTTTACATCATGAGAAACCTCCCTTTGAATGATAAACAACTACAGCCCATTAGGTACATCGAGTGAAGAAGCGAGAAGCATTTGATCACTAGACTACTGTAGACGATGAAGGATGTCCTCCCACACTTGAACAAATCATGACCGAAGAAGTTGAATATGGAAAATGACCCCTAATGACCCTTTGATTAAGCTAAGATGTAATTTATATGCTTAATTTGAATGCTATAGTAGCAGTAAATGAATAACAATTAAGTATAGAAATTACACCCAAGCAACTACGTAATAAATTATGAAACCCTAATTGCAAGGAGGAGAAAAAGGTACTTAGCTGATTTGTAGAGATCCTGTAGGTGTACAGAGTTGAAAAATGGAAAAATACTAAGCACTGACCATCGTACCGAAGCTCAAAAAATGAAGATCTAGAAGAATGATCTAGACTAGGGTGCCTGGAGAGGGACAGGGGCACCTATGTGCGCCTTAGACCTGTTTCTGGGCACTGGGTCTGTGGAAAAGCTCATGAAACCTCCTCTAAATGGTCATAATTTATTCACCTTTCATTGCTAGGTGGTAACACTATGATCACCGAGGTTGCTAGAAACCTGTAATGAAGTGTGAACCTGCAAAACCCTCAAACAAACATCAAATCCTAAAAAAGAAACATACAAAATGAGGGGTCAGACCATCCTTAGGTATCATAATGGTGATCTTATGACTGAGTGTTGCACTACATCTTAGACCCAATGTCATTTTATGTGTGTGTGTGTGTGTGGAAATCATACCTTAGGTGGCTCTTGTGCGTGTCACACTTGATAGTGAACAAGTAAGCTATATGTAAAGAAATGTAATATATGTGTGCATGGAATAGAATAAAATTCCCTCCTATGAAGTGTATGCAGAATAACCAGCCCTTGTGTCCCTTGGATGGTGCTAGATGGATGTAATGAAGCTCTTATATGCTTGATGGATGCAACCTTAAGTGGTGATAGCTAATGCTTAGTGCTTGGTCCCTTATTATGATCACATAAATTTATATTTATATGATTCCTTTGCTTGAATTTCATAACTAACCTCGAAAATTCCAACTACCAAAAAGATAAGATGCTCAAACAACTAGAAAGGACCCAAAAAGTGTGAACAAAGTACAAAGGGGATAGGGGCACCTAGAGGGGACGAGGGCACATGAAGCTGACATCATGGCTGGGCATTGGTGTCTATGATGATAAATGCCGAAGTGTCTATGATGATAAATACTACTGCTTCCCATACAGATGGACCTACAAAAGGGAAAAATGAACAAGTAGTCAAATACACATGTATATGTGTAAAAAGTATGTAAAAATGTTGAAAATGTGAAAAAGAAACATGTGCACCTGATCCGTGATGAGGAAATAGTGTAGAAATGATCCTGAAGATGTTGTAGAAGATCGATTTTTTGGGTGATCTCACACCAATTGTGCCAGCCACGAGTTTTTGGAGTAATCTCACACCACGTCATGGAAGAAGTGTAGGGATAAAAGTCTGATGTTATCCACCAACCTTTAACTGCTTCTCGCAATATGGAACACCATTACAGATGATGTGTACAAACACAAGTGTTGAGGACTATATGCCCTGTAAAAGCCACTGTGTGGAGTTTTATAGACTGTGTTGAACTACAAATTGCTGTGTAACTGCCCCTTGGTTACAGGCATCCAGGAAAGTCATCGATGTGCTAAGGACCCAAGTCTGATTCTGAGACCTTGTCCGAAACTGAAAACTATGTTGTACCGATACTGTGTTGTGTTGTGTATAATGTTGTATGATGTGACTAATTCACCCAAATGATGCCCCCTCGTTTAGGGTGCATGCGACGTCGCTGAAGGAGTATGTGGCCCAAAAGAGGACCTACTGTTGTGCTAAAATTGTGCCCTGCAGAGGGAAGGGAATGTGTTTGGTAGAAACCAAGGCTTACACAAACAAAGTGGCTAGGAGACAAGTGTTAACACAAGCAAAGAAAAACACGCATGTATAAGATGAATGTAAAGTAAACAGACAATGTGTAAGCTATGACGCAAGAAGACAATGTAAACATTCAAGAAGATAATTTAGACCATGAAAATTGGGTTGCAATCATGGTACACCACTCATGATATTGCAATAAAATCAAGGCCAAGATGGCCGTAAATAGACAAGTGTGCACACAAGACAAAGGGCAAAGCTCGCAAACAATGACAAGTAATAACAAGCAATGTAACAAACCACCATGGTGAAAAATAGATATGCATAACAAATGTTTCATATGAAGCACCCGTTAGCATGTTAGAAAGATAAAAATATGTCAAATCGTATAATCTAATAAAGTAGCGTGTTATGAAACAAAATAAAACAATAACACCTGTGATGTATGAAAGTGGATGCCCCCAAGAGCCGTTGTGGGACTAGTAATAAGTACTGCGCCAAACATCAATGCTACATGTATAGATTTGAAGAATTTTTGATCAAAAGTAGAAAGACAAGTGAACACACGTGTGTATGATAAAGATAATAACATACAAGATATCTATCTAGCATGTGTAATAAGATGAACATGTAAAAGCATGAGTAAGAAAGAGAAATGCAACCAAGATATGTAGTATGTTGTGGATGAGACAAAATGTAATGTAGTGTGAATGATAAGAGCAGCGTGCCCCCCAAGTGGATGTGTATGTATGAAATGAGGTTCATTTATTTATGCCCCCTCAACAGTCAAGAATGAACAGTAAACGAGAGTGTGTAGTCGGAAAATGGTCTGAAATGTGTGTATTCAAAAGATGTGAGCGTCAAAGCGCAATGTGTAGAGTGTAATTGTGTAATTGAATGAGTGAGTGTATGATGAAACATGTGAGTGTGATGAGGTCCATTTGATATGTAGACCCTCAACAGTCGAGTATGGACCGTGGAACTAGAGTGTGTCATAGGGTAATATGTTGTGTTGATTGTGTGTTGTTTGCGTATGAGAGAAGGATGTCGTTAATTTGTCACTTGTGTAAGAGTTTGTGAAGTTGTGGATTGTCTTGCATGTTGAGCATGATTGTAAATATATGGAGTGTGTAATATGTATTGTTGGGCATGCACTAAAAAGAGTGTGAAGCAAGCATGTGGATTGTATAGTGATGAAAATGTGTGAAAAGTATGCCAAGCATAGGGTGTCATGTGTATTGCAGCATGTAGTGTGTCATGGGTATGTTGAGAGTTTTTTATGAATGTATAAAGCGATGTGTTGATTACCCGTAAGAATAAAGTGATGATATATTGGTTGTGTTGTGTTGAATGTGTGATGCTATATGGTGAGAGAGAGGTGTGTTGCTTATTGTTGTGTTGAGTTTATTTTGATGAGTAGGTGTGAGCACTATGTATTGTTAGGGTGTTGAATACATATGATAGAAAGAATAAGTTGAAAGTATGGTGATCGTCTAGTGATGAACATGTGTAAGAAGTATATACTAGAATGTGTAGTGTGTATTATAAGATGAAGTGTAGTATGTGTGAGGTTCATGTATATAGGATGCCCTCGACAGTCAAGTGTGAACCAAAGCACAAGAGTGCATCATCGGGTAATGACGGTACACGAATGTGAAAGTCTAGTATGTGAAATGATGTGAATAATAAGATGTTTTTTGATGTTGGGGGGCAGGAAGAAGTAGGTGTGATGCCCCCCTAAGTGTGTGATGATAAGGAGGATCAAGTGCCACTGTCTAGAAGATCATCATTGTCTTGATTGAAGCCGACTGGAGCGACGTTGGAGACCTAATAGGAAATAGTACGAGGGGATCATATAAAGAGCCATTGCGACGCAAGGTGTACATGGTCATTGCATATTATTCATCATTGAAGGGTGCTAGCGGACATTCATGTGCATACCAATGAGTAATATTTTTAGAATGTCTAGGAGATGAATCACTACCAATAGAAACACTACCGAATGGCATGGGAAAAGTGATAGAAGTATGACTAGAGTCTAAAGTACCCCAAATATAGTCAATCCAAGATTACCCAAGTATCAGTGGAGAAGTATGAGGGGTACATGCGACAAAGATCGCTAGATGAAAAACACGAAGAACATAAGTGATCGTAATGTGAAAATATTCATGATAGAGATTAGTGTGAATCCAATCCTTGCTAAGCCGGCATATCTGCAAATAATATCGGAACAAGTAAGATCCATCGGAATATGATTCTTTTTTATTTGACCTAAAAGACCACTCCATGCCTTCCAAGGGTGCAATAATAGTGATTACTATTTATATTATTTTGAATTATTTTTAAGAATCATGTCTTCTCAAGCCTAACAATAAACTAGAGGCTTTTGTGAATACATATAACTAGGTATTTTGCAATAATTTTTCAAGAAATATTAAACAATGTGGTGGACCCCTATTTGAAAAAATTCTTAGGATCAAAAACCTTAGGTATGAATTTTATATAACCTTTGTCAATAATTTAGCCAAGAGTTCTAGTATGAAGCTCTTCAAAGTACACTTAAAAAATGCTCTAATGGTGTCCCATATAAATTTGTAAAATTGATGGAGAAAACCATCGGACCCAAGTACTTTTTCAGTTTCAATATTTATGGTTTCTTCTTTAATGTCTTCGATAATGAGTAGCCAATATAGGAAAATTGTTAAGGTTGTGAAAGCTTGCACATTAATATTGAAAGAAATTCTTGGAAATATTGGTCTCACATATGATAGGAATCCTAAATTTTGAAAACTTGTTGATAAAGGTATACAACATTTGCATGACATCGAGAAAGATAGTGAAATATTTGTTATCTTCCTAACAAGATTTTATTTGTTAAGAGGTATATTTGACATTAAAATTTTGAAGAAACTTCTTGGAAACTGTGTCACCAACCTTAAGCTAATGCAACCTAGATTTTATTTTAACCCCTCAAGTATTATATGCATCTACAACTTGGATATAATGTAAAATTTGAACCACTTGCATTTGGAGTGAATTATAGATTGTTTACATCCCTGAAGTAGTCATAATATGGCTTAACTTAGAGGTGGTGACTAAATAAGACTTATAGAGGATGATTATTTTTGACACAAATAGATGTGTAAATAAATCAAGCCGAAAAAGTGATGGTGTCAAGACCATCAAATATTCAAATACGTTTATTTAAGGAGCATGACACATGAATCTAAATCCATAAAAAATGAACAAACTATGAGATTGTTCTACAAGGACCGATACATAAACTTGTGCACATCGAAAAATTTGCACTCCAACGATAAAGTGATGGATCCAAGTAATAAAAAAGAATCGAATGACAATGGAAAATCATTCATAAGTTAAACAGGTCTACTCATTCTCATAGATCAAAATAAGAGGGTACATATATGAGTGTTGTGTAACTCTCATGCATGGAAAATCATTCCATCCATAAGGGAAAGAGGAGTTACAATTCCAAATAGGGAATGTAACTCCTATGACTTCATTGATGAATATGACAATGAAAGATTCTATGACGAAATCTGCCATGTGTCATATAACTCCTAAGACCTATGATCTCACTAATTGAGATGACTCACCATGTGATATGGACAAAAAAACGAGTGATGATGAGGCAAGTCTCACACACCAACACCCCCTTCATCGAAGTTGAGGTAGAAGTCATAACAAGTCAGAACAAAAAGAGAACTCCCCTGGATACAAGTAAGAAAGATGTGTCAATGGGTCTTGACAACTAAAGCCCTGATAAGGTACCCATTTACAAACAACATCTTCCTGGAAAAAAATAAGAGGAGAAGGACTAGAAATCCTGAAGAAGATGGGAAGTTGTAGAAAACCTCACCCCAAGAAGAGACTGCAAGTGAAGAAACTTCACCTCAGTGAAGGGCTTGGTGAAAATGTTTGCAACTTGATCAAATGTATGACAATATTACAAGTCGATGATGACCCCATGTATTAGCTCCCAAATGAAGTGAATGTGGATTTCAATGTGTTTCGTCTGTTGATGTTGAACTATATTTTTACAAATTGAAATGGTGCTCATGTTGTCACAATAGATATTTGTAGGCCGTCGGAAGTGAATATCAAACTCTGTCAAGATACCCTACAACCAAACAACTTTTGTGGCAGTGTTAAATGCTCCTTTGTATTCTGCCTATGTAGATGATATCACAATCGCATTTTGTTTCCTGCTGAACCAACTGACAAGACCTGATCCAAGAGAGAAATTGTACCCTGAAGTAGATTTCTAATGATATAGATCACCAACCCAATCAAAGTCCTTAAATCCAACCAAGTGAATCTTTGTCTCTCCCAAGTAATGAATGTCGTATGTATGAGTGCCACAAACATAGTGAAGGATTCAATTCATTGCTTTCCAATGTAACTCATGAGGCTCCTATATAAATCTGGGCACGATCCCAATAACACATGATAGATCCAGCTGAGTGTGAGTAAGGTAAATCAATCTCCCAACCAACAATTGATACCATCAACCAAAGGAGTAGAACAATTAGAAACCAACGTAACCATCAAAAGGAAAGGAGTAGGAGAAGGCTTATAATCGAACATGTGAAACTGAGCTAGCAAATCAAAGGAGTACTTAGGCTGCAAAATTACAATTCACAAGTAAGATTGTGAAATTTAGATCCCAAGAAAGTAATGAAGCAATCCCAAGTCAAACATCTATCATTTCCTAGTTACTCCTACGACCTCCATCTCTCAATCTTATTTTTTAGCTCTCTGATCTCAATCCTCAATTGCAAGCGTGAAAATTAGCATCGTAGGCTGACCCTCGGGCTTATATAGGTGCCAACACCAAGTTGTTGTCGACCCCTTTGGGTCAACGTCGATCAGCCTTAATCGTCGTTCACTCACCTTGGCAGCCTTTGTTTTGATTTCCCTCCAAAGGAAATTTTAATGGTGAATATTCGTTAATTCACGAATATTCTGGTTTTTGAAATTTGAAATTGGTTGAATTTTTAAGGTACAAGGTAATTTTAGGGGTCAATTCACCATTCTTATGAAATAGGAATTAGAAAAAACCACCTGAATATAGTTAGTCGGTAGCATATTTTTATGCTACCGGCCGAAAACATATAATATGCTGTCAGCCGGTAGCATAAAAAATGCTATCAGCTGACAACATTTTTATACTACTAGCGGACAACATAACATATTGTAAGTTGTTGGCCAATAGCATAAAAATGTTGTCGGCCGGTAGAATTATTTATGCTATTGATTGAAAACATATTATATGTTGTCGGCGGTAGCATAAAAATATGCACCGACCGGTAACATATAAAAAAGCTACCGTCTAGTAGCATTTAATAGTGATGTCTTGATGTCTTGATATTCACCATTTGTGTAAAAGCTAATTTTCCCAGATTTTCCAAATATTTTCTAAGGCTTTTTTTCAGAGGGACCTCTAAATTTTTCCCTGTTTCCCTCCTCCTTTTTGTGTCTTTTGCTAAGGCCTCATTTATTTTTCTCTCAAATTCCACCTTTGTGGCCATATATATTCCCACTTGAGGCATTTTATATCATCACTTTTTCATATTTTACCTTTTCAGCCATTTCTATGCCCTTTATTAGGGCACCATTCATTTTGTCCTCATCATTTGAGGATGCATACCTTTTTATTGATTCCTCATCTACGAAGGATGTCGCATTATTTTCACAGTTGGTTGCGCATAGTTTGATGTCTGCCTATGACTCATTGGTCCTCACAGCTCATGTCCATTTGAGAGGTTTCCCATTGGATTCTCTCCATTTCGCAGTGATTTTCACCCACTCACTAGTCCGTAGAACATTGTCGTCGTCTTCATTGAGATCGTCTATTGTTCCCTACTGACGTGGATATCCAAATCACCACCATGGGTTATTTTTTTGTTTAAACCAAAAGATGAAGATTGGGGCATCTTGCCTCGCCTTATAATTTTACCCATCTTTCTTCTCCCAAGACTACTTAGGGTTGTTGTCCACTCAAAATTCCCTGCTCTTAAGAAAGTGAATTTTCAAAATTTTGAGTTTAAGTGTCTTCTCTGTTGTACTGAAAATGTTAAAAGTCGAGAAATTGAGAAAATCTGCATTTTTGGGTCATTTTATGTGTTTTTCGGGCCTGTCGGACATTTTTGTCCCGCGTGTCCCAAGTTCAAAAGTGCGCTCTGTTCCCCGATCGGCCGATTTCCCCGAAGTTTGTCTTTTTCGGGCCCGTCGGAACTTTTTGTCCCAAATGTCCCAAAGTTCAATCAGTGCAAGTTGTTCCATTTTCAGCTGATTCACCCGAACCATGTACTAACTTTTTGTCCCAAATGTCCCAAGTTCAAATTGTGCAAGTTGTTCCATTTTCGGCTAATTCACCCGAACCGCGTACTTCGTCGTCCAAATATCCCAAACTCTTTCAGACCCATTGTCACCTTTTCGTCCGATCCGGCCGAGTCGTGTGTTTCACGTCCTTTTGTCCTCGCATGTCCCAAAAGGCATTTGTGCATCTTTTCCCCGCTTCACCCGAATCGGCCGAGCCGCGTGTTTCGCGCATTCGCGTCTCACATGTCCCAAATGAACCAAGTGCCATTCGTGCTTATTTTTCCCACTCTACCCGAATATCATGCTTATTCAAATTGGTAGGTATGTATTAAATGCGCATTCATTTTCTTTCTCTCTCCTAATCGGCTATATAATGAGCGAACCCCCTTTGCATTTTTCACACTGCTTCCATGCTATCCTTTGCTCGAACCCTTGCAATCTAATTTCCTGCATGTGTATCCCTTCCCTTTGTAATTCCTTCCCGAGTCTAGTTTATGCGCTCTATCCTCTGAGTTACTATCAATATGAAGATCAAATTTCAGGGACAGGAACAAATCTCGCCACTAGAGTCTGCCGTTCACAATATTGGGGACAGTGAAGCTCGTCATCTTGATTTCAGTGATTTTTGGGCAAGGATGGCAGATGCAAACCCTACACCAATGGCGCAGATGATTCACGATAGCGGTTTGGATTTTGCTGGAGGTTTCCCAATCTCAGTGCAATGTGCTGATACAGTGCTTTCATGCGGAGCTCACTTCGACCCTGATTCGAGTGAATTAACCAATGTACACGGGGAACTCATCGCCAAGCTGGATGCTGCCGCCATTAGCACTGCTCTGAGGATCCCAGAGATGGATAATGCCATAGTTGTTTCCCAGGATCAAGCACAAGCCCTGTTTAATCAAGACAGCGACAAATATAAGGCGCGGGTGGTGAAGTCATGGCTTAAAAACCCTAAGAAGGGAGCGTCTCGTCTATCCAAGACTCTCTTCCAAGTAGATTTCAATGAAGAGTTGTCAGATTTCATAATCCTACTGGCTCGGGTTATGGGCTTACCTTCTACTAACGAATTCCATTTCTGGATGTGCCCGCTCATCAGCATGGTGTGCGAGGGAACTCAAAATATCAACTGGGCGGAAATCATCAGCATGAATTTGGCGGAGCAGCTATCCAATGTATATCAAACAAAGAAGTTCTACATGACTTCGTACCTGATGTATACTCTGGCGGCATCAAGGCAATGGTTTGGTTTTTCTTACATTGATGCCCACAAGGATGATCCTGTATATGCCTACTGCCCGCAGTTCACCCTAGAGACCAGTAATCGCAATTTCAGAAGAGTAAATGATGCTTTCACCATGTACGTGGTCAGGCTACTTGAAGGTGATACTGCTAGAAGGTTTTCTGATGAAGCCATGAACCTGATATCGCACTACGGTGCTTATTTTATCCAATTCAGAAAATTCTCTTATATCAGGCTTGCTGGCTATGAGAGCACCCCTTTGAGGCTTCCCATGTTCTGCAGTGATAAGATGGCCTTGATAGAAGTATGCAGGTAGTTAGACAAATTGCATAGAACCTGCAGAGACAAGAAGATTTCTGGTTTGCACTTTCCCATCTCTTTGGGAAACTACACTTGTAAAACAGCCCTGGACGCACAGAACATAGAAAGAGCCCTGGTTCCTATCACTGTTCATTTCTTCAAGCCAAGAACTTGCTTCGACTTGAAGAAGTTCATTGAACAGAACATCAAGATAATCTATCATCATAGGGCAGATACAGAAGACTATTGGGCTGACTGTGCAGATGATTTTGAAGCTAGAAGGAGGCACTATGGCAGGTTCTCTCTGCAATTGATCCAAGAACTCGGCTTGTACCAAGTTCCTGAAGGACTCCAGGATGACAATTCTGATCTATACTCATATGAGTATGACAATGTGGTTAAGCACACTCCCTTGGAGGACTTGGATTGGAACAGGAAAGAGAAAGATGATCTGGCCGAGATCCTTGCTCCAGTCTTAGTCAGGACTAAGGTTTGGTTTGACAGGAAAGTTCGAGAGCTCAGAAGGCACTCAGGAGAATCCTCTTCTAAGGATGTTTCAACACCAAGGAGGGAAGCATCGACCCCCATATCAGACACACCTGTGCAAACCCCTCCTGCCTCATCAACGCAAGGACCTGCAGCTTCCACTCCTTCTTCATCCACTCAAGTGTACCAGAAGAAACTCAAAGAGGTTAAGAAGGAGCTTGTGGAAAAAGATCTTCAAAGAAAGTAGGTAGAAGTGCCTTTGGGACTAGAGAACATCATTGTTCTCAGTGAAAGTGAAGAGAGTGAAATGCCAGCCCCTGCAAATGCTCCTGAAGATCCAACGGATAAAGATAAGGAAGTCCAGAGCACTGAACTTCCAAGTGCTATTGATTCTTCTGCCAGCAATTGTCTCAAGCGCCCCACTCACATCTCAACTTGAATCAACAGCTGTGCAAACCTTGAGTGTCATGAGCTCTATGTCTCTTGGTCCTCTTGCCCCTCCTGCTACTTCCTCTTCCTCTTTTGAGTGGGTGCAACCTTTTATTGACAGTAGGAAGAGGAAATCTTCCTCTCGGAGCTCAGGGTCAAATTTTGATGCTGTCGCAGCCTTGTTGGGCACTACTCCTTCTCGTGCCAAGAAAGCCAAAATCACCTCCAGAATAGTGTCTGATGCTCAAGGTCAGCAATTCTTGGAGATTGCTAAGCCTACAGTGGACAAATCAGAGCAGGACTTGCAGGCATCTGACTTAGAACTCTCAAGAATTCCAATGGGAGAGTCTACTCCTGAAGGTGAGATCCACAACCTCCAGGAAACGGTCACAAGAGTCATTGGGAGGGTAGAGAAAGGGCAGCAAACTATTGAACAGTTGGAGGAACAGGCCCAGATTCTCACAGGTTTCATCAAATCTCTTTTGTCTAAGGACAAAGTTTTGGACCCTACCCCATTGACTACTCTTCCACCACCTGTAATTTTGAGCCAAGATGAAGTACAGAGTATCAAAGACATGCACAAGTATTCTGTCTATGGCAGAGCTATGGAGGCCATGGTGGAAGATATGCTTGTTGCAGGATTGAACTTCATCGATGAAGCTTTCAAACTCCAATGGAAAGGTGAACAATTTACAACAGAAGTTCTCCTCCACTATTGGGGTCATAGATAAAGAGCTCAAACTCTGGAGCAGTTGCATAGTAGACCTTCGTCTCATGGGACAGACAGATGAGAACATTTTATTGGCAAATAAGGTTTTTGATGATGTAAAGGATAATCTGTCAAAGTCCTGGGTTTACAGCGTGGAGTGGAAGATCAAAGTCTTGGAGGAGGCTTTGGGAGAACTGAAGAATAGCTGGCAGAAGGGTGAAGCTTTCAAGACACTAGTTGTATCTGCTTTCAAAGATATACATTGTCATCTTCAGGATGAAACTTCTGGTGTGCCCCTTTCCTTGCAAGAAATCAAAGCTCAATTCAGAGCTTTTGTCAAAGATAATCTATTCAAGGAAAGCTCCATCTCCAAAGAGAAAATGAAGGAGATCTGCTCTCTTCAATCTGCCATTGAAGAAGCAAATAAAGATTATCATACTCATGTCGAGTTTGATAAAGAAATGGAGAAGTGTCTCAGATTTTGGGGTCAGTCTACAGCCAACACGTCAGTCCCTCGTGGCAGAGACATAGCCGAGGCATTGAAGAGATTCAGGCAGTGAATTTTGAAGTCAGTGGGTCCCTCCCAGTCGTAACCACCTGTCTTCTTCTCCGTTTTCTTCTCTTCTTTTCTAATTCTTTTTCTCGAATTCATTGTAATTAGTTGAGGTATTGCGATTGGCAATCCTTAACTAATCTTTAGTTAAAAGAAGTAGTTACAAAGAGTAACTGATTTGTAAGCTATATAATGGCCTCTCCACGCCATTTTGAAAGGAGGAAGAACTTGGTTTATTTTCTGAAAGTGTAAATAGATCATAAAGAAATCAATACAGAAGGGCTTTCCATTCTTTGTCTATCTGATCTCTGTTATCCCTAAGCTTTCATTTAATTTTTGTGAAGATCATTTGTCTGTGTTATGTTAAGAAAACTTTGTGTTCTGGCAAGATGTTATTTACAGAAATTTGTGTCTTTAAATTCCATCTTATTTATATGATACAAATGATCTTGTTTCAATTCACTGTAACTTCGCATACATAAAGAATTACTCTGTTATCTATAATTCTGCATGTTGCCTTTCTGCTCATTCTCGTACTCTCATTCCTCAGTCCTTTTGTAATTGATGATCTTTATAGAAAACACTTTCGTAATATCCAAGTTCAACCAGAAAATCATGTTTTGTATATTTGTAAATAGGTTCGTTTCTGAATAAGGGAACCTCTCCCATTAAAGAGGAGGGACTTCTTGTCCCCTGACTGTTGCTCTTCGTAAAGTCCTATTTGACGACCAACAGTTTTTGGCGACTCCGCTGGGGAAAATCATATTCCAGTTCTGTAATTTTTGATCATCCTTTGATCTGGCGACTCCGTGTTTTACTCGAGGGAGAAGGGCCCTTGGTATTGAAGATTCTCAGTTTCAGCTTTTGGAGTAGCAGGGTTTTCCTTTCCCTTCAACAAGAAATAGAAAGACTCGTTCGACAAGCACTCCACCTGTTCAAGATAGAATTCCTACGGGTGGTATTCCTTCAGAGCCAGCTAGTCCTAATCTTCGAGCTTTGATTCTTGCTGGTGTTGCAGTTCCTCTCCAAGCCATTTTTCCAAGAATGGCAGTACCATTGCCCTGGGGTCATCGTGTTGGGCCCCTTGCTCTTCCTCAGCCTTTGCATGAGTTACCCAGAGGTAACCGGAAGAACTTTCCTAAATTCAAAGGTGATGGCAAAGTGCATCCTGATGAACACATCACAGCCTTCATAGTTGCATGTGGAGTTCTGGGAGTTGAACACGAAGACGTCTCCGTGAGACTGTTCGTTGAGACTTTACAAGATAATGCTGCTGATTGGTTCTATCACCTTCCGGCTGGTACTATCACTAGCTGGGACACCATGAGAACTAGGTTTGAAAACCGTTTCAAACCAGCAGAAGATGTGCATGCCTTGCTAGCCCAAATCTCTCAGATAAAGAAAGATTCACCAGAGCCCATGAGAGAATTTGTGGCCCGATTCAACAGATTGATTAATAAAATTCCGGTAAATACTTGACCTGTTGATCAAATCCAAAAATGTTTCTTCCTAAATGCCCAATCGCCTGAAGTTAGTTATGCGCTGAGAAGGGCTAATCTCGCAACATTGGTTGAGGATCAAACTCTTGCTGTTAGTGTCGAGGATGATTTGATCATGTCAGGGAAGTTGAGGAGAGACCCTTCCAAATCTAAGTCTGCTGCTTCCTCCTCTTCCACCCCTGGACCTAATACTGATCCATTAGTTCAAAAACTTGTGAATGATCTCATTGCCATAAAGAAACAATTGGCTCAGCATGCTCCTTATGCAGACATTCCAAGGAGGAATTTTCAGCCCAGAAATCATTTGCCTGCTTCTCAAACAAGATTAGGCACTTGAAGGACCTCCTGTTAAAGTTCCTGTCAATGCAACCTGTGAAGTTGAGGAACCAGATGATGATGAGGATAATGAAGCTTGCGAGGAGTTTGTGGAAGAAGTTGATGATGAAGCAGATGAACTTGAAGGATCTCGAGTTAATTTCTTCACCACTGAGGGCATTGATGATGGAGATGATTATGATGAAGTAGTAGCAGACATGAATAGCAAATCATTCGCTGTCATGACTCGAGAGCAGACAAATCAGAGGGAGAAAGTGACGCAGCCCCCCAAGAAATCTAAGGAGCAGCCGACAACTATCCCCGTAATTGCAAAAAGAGGATCTCCTATCCCCACTTCATCTACACCAAAGGTGAGTCCTGTCAATCCTGCTATTAAAGTTACTTCTTTTTCCCCTAAAGTTGATAAACCTAGGATCTCAAATGATGATGGCCCGTCTACTTCTGGGTCTTTTGATATTATTGATCACCTGAAAAAGACTAAGGTTCAAATCTCAGAGGCTGAGTATTATCAAACCCATCCCAAAGCTTTTGCCAAAATGATTCACTTTGTCAATTCCCATTCTAAAACCACCTCTAAAGGCCTTTTACCTACTCCTTCTTCTGCACCACAGCCTAGTCTGGTAGCCGCTGTCACCTCACCTAATGACAAAATTAAACCATTTTATGTAACACTTCTTATAGCTGGCCATAGGCTCAGTAATTGTGTCATTGACTCAGGAGCCTCAGACAATGTGATGCCTGCTAAAGTAGCTCATGCCTTAGGCTTGACCCTCACATGCACTTATGGATCTTGTTACTCCATGGAGAGTAAGGAAGTGCCCCTGGTCGGAAGAATTAAAGATGCACAAGTGGCTTTTGCTGCTTTACCTGAAAAGAGAGTTTTGGCTACCATCTTAGTAGCAGATATTCCTCCTTCATACGGGATGTTGCTAAGTAGGAACTTCTGTAAGGATGTGGGTGGAGAAATTCAAATGGATTGGTCACATGCACTCGTACCTGTTAATGGGCAAATGAAGAAGTTGCTGCCTGAGAAGCAATCTGAGTATATTGTACAAAAAACGGATGATCCTAAAGCACAAATACTCTATGAGGATATGGGTCATGGTAACTACATGATTATGTCCCCTGATGAAATCCAACTCCCCAAAGTGTCACCTAAAGATCCTAATGGTGTTTGGATTTTAGAGTTTGATGGAAGTTGTTCCTCAGCTGGTTCTGGAGCTGGTGTCCTACTGGTGTCACCTGAAGGAAGCCTTCATCCTTTTTCATTCAAGTTGCAGTTCGAAAATACTAATAATACAGCAGAGTATGAGGCTCTCATTCTTGGACTGCAAGTGGCCAAAGAACAAGGTGTAAAGAATCTTCTGGCTCGTGGTGATGCAGAATTGATTGTAAAGCAAGTGAGAAGCCTTTTCCAGGTAAAAAATGGAAGGTTGAAACATTACCGGAATCAGGTTTGGGATTCCATTGAATTTCTTGATGCTTTCTCCATCGAAGCAATACCTAGGGAGAAGAACAGCAGGGCTGATTCACTAGCAGTCTCAGGGTCACTACTGATTCCTCATCCTGACTTCTCTCAGGATAAGTTCACCATTGAGATGGTCCATCAGCCTAGTGTACCTGATAATACCAATAACTGGCAAGTTTTCAATGATGATCAACACTTGCTTTCTTTCCTTGAACTCAAGGGTAATTTTGAACAGCTGTATTTTGAAGGAAGTGACAACCTGCCTCGTGAAAGTGTGCCCTTTGACAAAGCAGTCACCCAAGGAGAAGAAACGGATCAGGATGGATGCATCAATCTCAAAGGAAACAAGATTCCTAAAGGATTGGTGAGTTTGGAGGAACTATTTGATAAACATGACAGGTATGTGAAGTCTAGAGCTTCCACTGGACCTCAACAATCAGCTGAGTATGACAAGATTGATATTGGGAGTTCTACTGATCCTAAGCTCGTGAACATTGGAAAATGTTGCACAGCAGATGAAAGGAAGAAAGCAATTGATCTTTTAAAGAGGTATAAGGATGTTCTTGCTTACTCTTATGAAGATTTGAAAGCTTTCAAACCAAAAGATATGCAGCATTTTATTCCACTCAAGCCTGGAATTAAGCCTTTTAAGCAGAAACAGAGGCAATACAACCCCAAAATAGCTGACACCATCTTTCAGGAAATTCAGAAGTTGTTGAAGGCCAAAATCATTTTTCCCATTCACCATTCAACATGGATTGCAAATATTGTGCCTGTTAGGAAGAAAAATGGTGAGATCCACATCTGTGTTGATTTCAGGAATCTGAATCAGGCTTCCTTGAAAGATAATTATCCTTTGCCCATGATGGATCAGGTCTTGCAAGCAGTAACAGGATCTGAAATGTTATCTATGCTTGATGGATTCTCGGGATATAATCAGGTAGAGGTTGATACTGCAGATCAACACAAAACAACTTTCACTACTCCTTGGGGTACCTTTGCTTACAAGAGAATGCCTTTTGGGCTCATTAATGCTGGTGCCACTTTTCAGAGAGCTATGGATCTGGCTTTTGGAAGTTTGAAAGGGAAGTGTATTGTCATATACCTTGACGACTTGACAGTGTTTTCTAAAACAAGGGCGGATCATTTTGATCACCTGGAGACAGTTCTGCTAAGATGCAGAGAGCATGGGATTTCTTTGAATCCTAAAAAATCTGTCTTTTGTGTCACAGAGGGAAAATTATTAGGGCACATTGTCTCCAAAGATGGTATTAAGATTGATCCTGAACGAGTACAAGCTATCCAGCAAATTCCTCTCCCAACCAGCAAAAAGGGCGTGCACTCTTTCTTTGGTAAGATCAATTTTTTAAGAAGGTTCATCCCTGATTTTGCAGAGTTAACTTTGAATATTTCTCAGATGATGAAAGGGAAACAAACATTTGGTTGGTCTTCTGAAGGAAAGGAATCCTTTGAAGGTATCAAGAGAGCTATCGCTAAAACTCCTGTTTTAGCCTGTCCTGATTTCAGCAAAGATTTTATTATCTATTGCTATGCCACAGATAATACCTTGGCTGCTGTTTTGACTCAAGAAGACTCTAATGAGCATGAACTCCCAATTGCATTCATGAGCTATATTCTGAAAGATCATGAGTTAAAATACACCATGATGGAGAAACATGCTTTTGCAGTGGTCAAAGCTGTTAAGCAGTTTCGTTTTTACATCCTCAATTCTCATTCCATGGTGTTGGTTCCAGATACAACTGTTAAGTCAATTCTCACACAACAAGAATTTGGATCCAAGAGAGGGAACTGGGTTGCTAAGGTCCAAGAATATGACATTGACATCAAACCGACCAAGCTGGTTCGTGGAAAAGGTCTTTGTGAGCTCATTGCTGAAGGAGCTAAGCATGAATTACTGGAGAACAAAGTTGGCCTTCCTACCGTTCTGTTCCTTAGCTCAGTTGATGAATGGTATGCTGATATTGCTCATTTTCTCACCTATGGGGAATGCCCCTCTCATTTAACTGCCAAAGAAAAGAGGACTGTTAAATTGAGGTCAGTGCAATATGTGTTGTGGGAAAACGCCTTGTTCAAACGTGGGTTAGATGGGAGATTTTTGAAATGTGTGGACAAGGAACAGCAGAGAAAGTTTCTCTCAGCTTTTCATGATCAGGCATGTGGAGGGCACTATTCATCAACGGTCACTGCTCACAAGATACTTCGTGGAGGATATTACTGGCCTTCCTTGTTCAGAGATGCATCCAAGTGGGTTGATAAATGTGAGGCTTGTCAGACCTTCGTGGGAAGACCTAAATTGGCCTCTTTGCCTCTTAAGCCAGTTGTAATTGAAGAACCTTTTCAACAGTGGGGTTTGGACTTCATTGGAACACTTAATCCTACTTCTAGTGCTGGTCATACTCATGTACTAACTGCCACAGACTATTTCACCAAATGGGTGGAAGCTATTCCAGTTAAGAGTACTACTTCTGAAGTGGTGTGCAGCTTCATCAAAGAGAACATCTTGGTAAGGTATGGTGTACCTAACAAGATTGTAACAGATAATGCTTCAAATTTCTCTTCAACTGAGATAATGGATTTTTGCTATGGGTATGGCATTTCTTTGGCTCACTCCTCAGATTACTATCCTCAGGGAAATGGGCAAGCAGAATCCACTAATAAAAATTTGGTGACTATTATAAGGAAATTAGTCAATGAGTCTCAACGAAACTGGCACAAGAAGCTCTATGATGCTCTTTGGGCAGACAGGATTACACCAAAGAGAGCTATTGGAATGTCTCCTTTTCAAGTGGTATATGGAGTAGAAGCTCAATTGCCAGTAACAGTGGAACTGCCAGCCTTGCATCTAATGAAGGCCATTGAAGATACTAGTTTCAGTGATGCTTTGGATAAGAGAATTATGTACCTTCACAAACTGAATGAGGACAGATTGGAGGTTGCTGATAGGATATCTATTCACCAGCAGAAGGTAAAGGTCCTGTTTGATAAGAAAGCCAGGTTCAGAGATTTCCAAGTTGGAGACACTGTGTTGTTATGGGATAAAAGGCATGAACCTCGTGGCAGCCATGGCAAGTTTGATTCCCTTTGGCTCGGACCTTTCAAGATCAGACACTTTGCTGGTAAGAATTCCTTTTATCTTGATTACATGGATGGTTCTCCTCTCCCACTTCCGTATAGTGGGCAGTACCTTAAGTTGTTCAAGTCTTAGGTGATTAGGGAGTCCTTTGTATATTCTGTACAGCGTTTTTGTTTTTCTTTCCTTTTTGTTTTGGTGTGTTGTCCTCTGTATTGGTCTTGCTTTTTGACTCCGTGGCCCAAGGATAAGGTACTGGTCTGCTTCCCCGAGTTTGTCTAAGTTCTTACCTTGTCTCATTCCTTGAATTTATGCCAAGTCATCCCCAGAAGGAGCCAGCTGTTGTCCACTCAAAATTCCCTGCTCTTAAGAAAGTGAATTTTCAAAATTTTGAGTTTAAGTGTCTTCTCTGTTGTACTGAAAATGTTAAAAGTCGTGAAATTGAGAAAATCTACATTTTTGGGTCATTTTGTGTGTTTTTCGGGCCTGTCGGACATTTTTGTCCCGCGTGTCCCAAGTTCAAAAGTGCGCTCTGTTCCCCGATCGGCCGATTTCCCCGAAGTTTGTCTTTTTCGGGCCCGTCGGAACTTTTTGTCCCAAATGTCCCAAGTCAAATTGTGCAAGTTGTTCCATTTTCAGCCGAAACACCCGAATCGCGTACTTCACACTTTCATGTTCCAAATGTCCCAAGTTCAATTTGGCAAGTTGTTCCATTTTCGGCCGAATCGCCCGAACCGCGTACTTCGCGCTTTTGCGTCCCAAATGTCCCAAACTCTTCCGGACCCATTGTCACCTTTTCGTCCGATCCGGCCGAGCCGCGTGTTTCGCGCATTTGCGTCCCGCATGTCCCAAAAGGAATTTGTGCATCTTTTCCCCGCTTCGCCCGAATCGGCCGAGCCGCGTGTTTCGCGCATTCACGTCTCACATGTCCCAAATGAACCAAGTGCCATTCATGCTTATTTTTCCCACTCTACCCGAATATCATGCTTATTCAAATTGGTAGGTATGTATTAAATGCGCATTCATTGTCTTTCTCTCTCCTAATCGGCTATATAATGAGCATACCCCCTTTGCATTTTTCACACTGCTTCCATGCTATCCTTTGCTCGAACCCTTGCAATATAAAAACCTGCGCGTGTATCCCTTCCCTCTGTAATTCCTTCCCGAGTCTAGTTTGCGTCTCTGTCCTCCGAGTTACTATCAATATGAAGATCAAATTTCAGGGACAGGAGCAAATCTCGCCACTAGAATCTGCCGTTCCAATATTGGGGACAGTGAAGCTCGTCATCTTGATTTCAGTGATTTTTGGGCAAGGATGGCAGATGCAAACCCTACACCAATGGCGCAGATGATTCACGACAGCGGTTTGGCTTTTGCTGGAGGTTTCCCAATCTCGGTGTAATGTGCTGATACAGTGCTTTCATGCGGAGCTCACTTCGACCCTGATTCGAGTGAATTAACCAATGTACACGGGGAACTCATTGCCAAGCTAGATGCTGCCGCCATTAGCACTGCTCTGAGGATCCCAGAGATGGATAATGCCATAGTTGTTTCCCAGGGATCAAGCACAGGCCCTGTTTAATCAAGACAACGACAAATACAAGGCGCGGGTGGCGAAGTCATGGCTTAAAAACCCTAAGAAGGGAGCGTCTCGTCTATCCAAGACTCTCTTCCGAGTAGATTTCAATGAAGAGTTGTCAGATTTCATAATCCTACTGGCTCGGGTTATGGGCTTACCTTCTACTAACGAGTTCCATTTCTGGATGTGCCCGCTCATCAGCATGGTGTGCGAGGGAACTCAAAATATCAACTGGGTGGAAATCATCAGCATGAATTTGGCGGAGCAGCTGTCCAATGTACAGCAAACGAAGAAGTTCTACATGACTTCGTACCTGATGTATACTCTGGCGGCATCAAGACAATGGTTTGGTTTTTCTTACATTGATGCCCACAAGGATGATCCTGTATATGCCTACTGCCCGCAGTTCACCCTAGAGACCAGCAATCACAATTTCAGAAGAGTAAATGATGCTTTCACCATGTACGTGGTCAGGCTGCTTGAGGGTGACACTGCTAGAAGGTTTTCAGATGAAGCCATGAATCTGATATCGCACTACGGTGCTTATTTTATCCAATTCAGAAAATTCTCTTATATCAGGCTTGCTGGCTATGAGAGCACCCCTTTGAGGCTTCCCATGTTCTGCAGTGATAAGATGGCCTTGATAGAAGTATGCAGGCAGTTAGAAAAATTACACAGAACCTGCAGAGACAAGAAGATTTCTGGTTTGCACTTTCCCATCTCTTTGGGAAATTACACTTGTAAAACAGCCCTGGACGCACAGAACATAGAAAGAGCCCTGGTTCCTATCACTGTTCATTTCTTCAAGCCAAGAACTTGCTTCGACTTGAAGAAGTTCATTGAACAGAACATCAAGATAATCTATCATCATAGGGCAGATACAGAAGACTACTGGGCTGACTGTGCAGATGATTTTGAAGCTAGAAGGAGGCACTATGGCAGGTTCTCTCTGCAATTGATCCAAGAACTCGGCTTGTACCAAGTTCCTGAAGGACTCCAGGATGACAACTCTGATCTATACTCATATGAGTATGACAATGTGGTTAAGCACACTCCCTTGGAGGACTTGGATTGGAACAGGAAAGAGAAAGATGATCTGGCTGAGATCCTTGCTCCAGTCTTAGTCAGGACTAAGGTCTGGTTTGACAGGAAAGTTCGAGAGCTCAGAAGGCACTCAGGAGAATCCTCTTCTAAGGATGTTTCAACACCAAGGAGGGAAGCATCGACTCCCATATCAGACACACCTGTGCAAACCCCTCCTGCCTCATCAACGCAAGGACCTGCAGCTTCCACTCCTTCTTCATCCACTCAAGTGTACCAGAAGAAACTCAAAGAGGTTAAGAAGGAGCCTGTGGAAAAAGATCCTCAAAGAAAGTAGGTAGAAGTGCCTTTGGGACCAGAGAACATCATTGTTCTCAGTGAAAGTGAAGAGAGTGAAGTGCCAGCCCCTGCAAATGCTCCTGAAGATCCAACAGATAAAGATAAGGAAGTCCAGAGCACTGAACTTCCAAGTGCTATTGATTCCTCTGCAGTGATTGTCTCCAGCGCCCCACTCACATCTCAACTTGAGACAACAGCTGTGCAAACCTTGAGCGTCATGAGCTCTCTGTCTCTTGGTCCTCTTGCCCCTCCTGCTGCTTCCTCTTCCTCTTTTGCATGGGTTCAACCTTTTGTTGACAGTAGAAAGAGGAAATCTTCCTCTCGGAGCTCAGGGCCAAATTTTGATGCTGTCGCAGCCTTGTTGGGCACTACTCCTTCTCGTGCCAAGAAAGCCAAAATCACCTCCAGAATAGTGTCTGATGCTCAAGGTCAGCAATTCCTGGAGATTGCTAAGCCTACAGTGGACAAATCAGAGCAGGACTTGCAGGCATCTGACTTAGAACTCTCAAGAATTCCAATGGGAGAGTCTACTCCTGAAGGTGAGATCCACAACCTCCAGGAAACGGTCACAAGAGTCATTGGGAGGGTAGAGAAAGGGCAGCAAACTATTGAACAGTTGGAGGAACAAGCCCAGATTCTCACAGGTTTCATCAAATCTCTTTTGTCTAAGGACAAAGTTTTGGACCCTACCCCATTGACTACTCTTCCACCACCTGTAATTTTGAGCCAAGATGAAGTACAGAGTATCAAAGACATGCACAAGTATTCTGTCTATGGCAGAGCTATGGAGGCCATGGTGGAAGATATGCTTGTTGCAGGATTGAACTTCATCGATGAAGCTTTCAAACTCCATGGAAAGGTGAACAATTTGCAACAGAAGCTCTCCTCCACTATCGGGGTCATAGATAAAGAGCTCAAACTCTGGAGCAGTTGCATAGTAGACCTCCGTCTCATGGGATAGACAGATGAGAACATTTTATTGGCAAATAAGGTTTTTGATGATGCAAAGGATAATCTGTCAAAGTCCTGGGTTTACAGTGTGGAGTGGAAGATCAAAGTCTTGGAGGAGGCTTTGGGAGAGCTGAAGAATAGCTGGCAGAAGGGTGAAGCTTTCAAGACACTGGTTGTATCTGCTTTCAAAGATATACATTGTCATCTTCAGGATGAAACTTCTGGTGTGCCTCTTTCCCTGCAAGAAATCAAAGCTCAATTCAGAGCTTTTGTCAAAGATAATCTATTCAAGGAAAGCTCCATTTCCAAAGAGAAAATGAAGGAGATCTGCTCTCTTCAATCTGCCATTGAAGAAGCAAATAAAGACTATCATACTCATGTCGAGTTTGATAAGGAAATGGAGAAGTGCCTCGGATTTTGGGCTCAGTCTACAGCCAACACGTCAGTCCCTCGTGGCAGAGACATAGCCGAGGCATTGAAGAGATTCAGGCAGCGAATTTTGAAGTCAGTGGGTCCCTCCCAGTCATAACCACCTGTCTTCTTCTCCGTTTTCTTCTCTTCTTTTCTAATTCTTTTTCTCGAATTCATTGTAATTAGTTGAGGTATTGCGATTGGCAATCCTTAACTAATCTTTAGTTAAAAGAAGTAGTTACAAAGAGTAACTGATTTGTAAGCTATATAATGGCCTCTCCACGCCATTTTGAAAGGAGGAAGAACTTGGTTTATTTTCTGAAAGTGTAAATAGATCATAAAGAAATCAATACAGAAGGGCTTTCCATTCTTTGTCTATCTGATCTCTGTTATCCCTAAGCTTTCATTTAATTTTTGTGAAGATCATTTGTCTCTAGTTTGTTAGTCTTGCTGATTGCATACTCTCCAACTTTGCAAGCATGGTGATCTTGTATAACCAAGAAGGAACTTTGTGTCCTTGATTAATGAATCTGTGTTATGTTAAGAAACTTTGTGTTCTGGCAGATGTTATTTATTTTGTGTCTTTAAATTCCATCTTATTTATATGATACAAATGATCTTGTTTCAATTCACTGTAACTTCGCATACATAAAGAATTACTCTGTTATCTATAATTCTGCATGTTGCCTTTCTGCTCATTCTCATACTCTCATTCCTCAGTCCTTTTGTAATTGATGATCTTTATAGAAAACACTTTCGTAATATCCAAGTTTAACCAGAAAATCATGTTTTGTATATTTGTAAATAGGTTCATTTCTGAATAAGGGAACCTCTCCCATTAAAGAGGAGGGACTTCTTGTCCCCTAACTGTTGCTCTTCATAAAGTCCTAACATCATCAATTCCCCTTTGCATTATCGATCCCTCGTTTGAGGGGGAACTCATCATCAATCTTCTGTTAGTCTTCATCCTACTCTTTATCTCTCATATTTTTGTCTCATGGCTTGCTATCACAAACCACTTGACAAAAAGGGGCAAATTTAGATACCAAAATTATGTATCAATACCCTTAATTTCCCACATGCGCATCTTTCACCATGGTCCTATCTAAACCCGTTTTAATTTATTTCTTTTCTTTTATTTAAATTCACATCTATTAGCCTAACACTTTTGATTCCTAATTAATCTTCATTAATTACCTTAATTAATCTCCAATAGCTAATTATATTTAATTAACTTTCTTTTTAGGATGATTTTATCCCAAACTACCTAAATCCACATCCCTACACTTTTTCTAGCTTTTATCTAACCCATCTTTATCTCCTACCTACTCATGACACTTCCCTAGGAAACCCTTACCCACCTACATGCTTTAAAGTACCTATCCCAATCGATAAAAGCCTCATATCTCGAATAAATCAATCATCCACCACTCTAAGGAATGGTTGCCCGTGATCGGCGGTGACCCAGTCGGGTCGCCATCAACCCTATAATATTGATTTCACCCCCCTTCCAAAATGAGACACAACCCGAGATTTCTTGCATTGTGTGAACTTATCTTTGAATATGAGCATCCTTGCAGTTGTGTCAACCCTCTTGGAGTTCATTAAAGCTTGTCTTTCATCACTTATAGAGAATTTGGGAGGTTTACTTTGATTATGTTATTTCATGTTATCATATGCTATCGTTGTTATTCTCTGTTAGAATCTAACATCTTGCATATTCAACTACTGTCAGAATTCCATCCTCAGCCTGTTCTTCCAATCATTCTACTTGCAGGTTTCTCATTCAGCTCATCCACCTTCAGCTTTGTTTTGCACTGTCCAGGTCATCGTCATTCCACCCAGGTCACCGTTGACCCAGTTCCGTGGCATCATATTTCCTATTTCCAGGTCCCTCTCAGTGTCTGCTTTTGTTATGTCATGTTTCTAGTTCTCGGATCTGTCATCCTCATTCTCTGTCACCCCAAAATTGTTTTGTTTGCACTCTATTCGCCGCCAACCCAACCCAGTCGCCGTCGACCCAACTCCTGTTTTTCATCCAATCTATCCTAAATCTTTGTTTTCTGCCATCCTCTTTGCTTTTCTGTCTCAGATATCCTTCTGCAAGTTATTTCCAGGTTATTTCAGGCTCACTATCTAGATCCACTTGTTCAGGTCGCCATCGACCTGGCCCTCTATAGCCTGGGTCGCCGTCGACCCAATTAGGTACAACTTACCTTGTGTTTATTTAGATTAGATCAGTATTTTTCATCTATTTTCTGTCATTTCCAAATTTTATTCTTTATCATTTTCTGCATGCTATCAAGACATCTATCATTTATTTTAATTTCTTTTATTAAATGGGGGTTAACATCCGCGTAAGGAAGTTAACATTTCTAGGAACCGACTTTGTCGGGCAGCCCTCGCATATACCATCTAATCCATTTTCTTTCTAGTCATTCTTATTTTGTAGGTTCATCAAGTTTGCAGCGAGGACATTCACTTTGTGCCTGTCCATTGATATCCATCGAGGTATCTTAAACCCTCGCATTTTGGAGTTATTTAATTTTCTTTAGTAGCTACTTCATTAACTTGAACAAGAAAGAGAAAATTTGATCAACACTTGTCTTTGTCTTTTGTCTTCACAAACCGTCCAAACCCAAAGTTAGTTTTTGGTTTATTCCACGAGTTTGGAGTCCGTGAGACAAAATTATTGGATTAACCCATGGAATCTCGACGCGTGTCATTGGGTTAAAGCTTTAATTAAGCTTGTTTAGCCATAGCCGCAGATTTGAAAGTTCTTCTCAAATTTTCATAAATCTATATAGTTGTAAATCGATTTATCTTGCTCAATTATATAGCAATAAGAATGTTAAAATGTATCCATCTTTCGTAATAAGATCTATTGTCAAGAATTATCGATTGTGTTGAGTTAAAAAGTTGCATTTCAGTTAGTCAGAGCCGGATTTTGATCTGGGAAAAATCCACGTTTCATTTGGTATCAGAGCTAAGTATCCTCATTAGAAATGTTATGTTGTTGCTATTGAGATGATGATGTGCGAAAATGCTCAAGCAAAGATTATGGTGATTTATCTCACAAAGATAAAATTGTGCTTATACACAGAATGGAAGACAAATCGAATTTGAATGAAATGGATTCACATAACGACATGGATTACAATGAATTGGAACACCAAAATCAACAATTGGGCAGGGAAGTAAACTATCTATTTGAACAATTAGAAATATTAAAAAGTCAATTTGCAGAAGCTATGATTGATAAAATTGATAAGTCTAATAAATCAGATAAAAATACTAAATCAAAAAAGAAATGCTATAAGTCAGAAAAGAAAATAAGAAAGAGAAAGCACTCTTATTTTGATGATGATTCTATTTCTAATAAAGCAAATGACTCCTCTGATTCTTCTAGTTCTTCTAATTCTTCTAGTAATGAGCAAGCAAGTTCAAGTAAAAAATTTAAAGAAATTCAAAACTTTGCTAGAAAGATAAAATTGTCCGAATTCAGAGGGGAAGTAGGAACAAGAGATCAAGCTGAAACTTGGTTTTCTAGTCTAGAGAGATATTTTGAATTGTAGAAAACTAGTTAGGAAGAACACAAATAACTTCCTATCAATTGAAAAATGTTGCGTTTAACTGGTGGGAAGACACATTGAAATCTGAAAAACTTAAAACTCATAAAGTTCCATGGAATAAATTTAAGTTGTTTAAGAAGAAGTACCTCTCTGATCATTGCTTGTAGCAAAGACAAAATGAATTCTTTGACTTGAATCAGTGTCTAAAAATTGTTAATGAGCATAAACAAGCCTTTGAGAACTTGAATAGATTTGTGCCTTTTATCTCTCTATAAAGCTATGTAATCTTTGTAAAAGCTATGTAAATCTCTGTTGAAAATCCAATGGAAAGAAGTTATTTCTTCTGTTTAATTCCAATAAAATAGAAAATGAATGTATTCTAATTAATTTGATATGTATATCTTGAAAATACGTGTTTGTGTTAACATAAACATTAAATTGCAAGAATAAAGTAAAGAAATACGAAATTTTAGATTTGTATGTCTGTTTTTAAAGAAGATATGTTTAAATTAATATAGAGTAAGGTTGTATGTATGTAATTGATCATATTTAAAATATAATCTTGTTAGTTAATGGCATTTACAGACTGAATTATTTGTTCTTTGCATTTCATGGTCATGTCTGTTGTGTTTTATGTCTTTTATGCTATGGACCCGGAAGCTCACTTTAGATATCAATTAATTCTTTGTTTCTAAGTCCGCCCCAACACCAAAGTAATATACAATATTGCGAAGTTTGTTAATGTGAAGTTAGAGCCAATAAAAATGCTCCATGTTACTTCGTTGTGTCGGAGCTTTGCTAAAACTTTATGACTATTACCCCCTTGCAAAGCTTTAGCCAATCAAAATGTTCCATGTAGTTTCCTTCGTGTTAGAACTATATTAGACTATATTGACTATTGCGAATTTCTAGCCAATAGAATAGCCCCATATAACTTCGCAATGTCAGACCTTTGTTAGATCCCTATGAGTGTTGCGAAGCGTGAGCCAATGAAATCATTCCATGCTCTTTGCAAATCCAGACTTTAGTTAACTTGTCTTTTGTCAAGTGCAAAACCCGATCCAATAGAAATGCTCAAGTCTTTTCGCATTTCACGATATTAGTATTTGGTTAACCTTGACAACTATTGACCAATAAGATTAAGCCACCGTTTTCGCCACTTTGCTTTATATTAAGACTTTGTCAGAGTTAGTCAAATGCGAACCAATAAAACGTGTCCATGTTCTTTTGCATATTGTTTCTCCTTGTCCTAGTGCGAAAAGCAACCTAGTTAGATGACTTCACACATATACGATTTAACGTTTTGTCTTGCTATTAAATGATCTTTTGTCAATTATATTGCACTGTGAAGTATGAACTAATAGCAAAGCACCGCATATATACTATTTTTGCAGTGTTAGACTTATATAACATTTTCCAATGAAATATTGACACTTGTCTTTGTCTTTTGTTTTTGCAAACCGTTTGGATTCGAAGTTAGTTTTTGGTTAATTCCGCGAGCCTGGAGTCAGTGAGACAGAATTATTGGATTAACCCACATAACCTCAACGCATGTCATCGGGTTAAAGAAAAGGATGATGATGTGGCGAGTCTTTTATGATGCAACTTTAAACATAAATGCTTTCATAAATACTAATGACATCATGTTTTCCTCGAAATTGTTGAAGGTTGTAAAAACATGTTGATTTTTAGGCCAATCAGATTGAAGATAAATACATTTTTACAATTATTTTGTTGAAAAATGTGCAAGTTTACTAATATTTATTAATGTGAAAAGTATATATTTTGTTAATAAAAATAATAACAATATTTGATTAGTCGAAAAGAACAAATAATAATAACTGGTTAAACAAAGCTAATATATATATATATATAGTGCGCGTCCGGCAAAACTAATGAAGTATGTAGCCTTATCTTAAATCTTACACATAAAACACTTAGAAGTACATAAGTCTTTACAGCCCCATGAGCTATTTCTATAACCCAAGTGAAACACTTTGTAAGTACGTAAGTCTTTCCAGTTACAGCCATTTTTCAGAAAATTAAAAACTTACCCTGCACAAGTATGGAAAAGGCGACGGAAAGACTGCTGTATCTCCTCATCTTCGCCCGTCATTGACCACGCGCTCTCAACTACATTATATTGTCATCGGAAGCCTTTTGATATCTTAGTAGTCTGCCCTCCAAGCGGAATTTGTGAAGACGCAATACCTTTCCCTCAATGCAAATGGAATTTTGAGAAGACAGCCAAAACTCGGATACCCATCTAACTCTCACCTGCATATTCCGCAGACACCATTTATAATAATGCATATTCATAACGGCATTTTCGGTGAAACAACGGGATTCAAGGCAACAATTTAAATTGCAAACCTTCTATTTTCTGACAAGGAACGCTTTCGTTTCTCAATGCTCAACTTCAATAATGTCAAAACCTCTCCTATAGATTTGGAAAGGCTTGCGAGTTGACAAATGAGCCCACATCACACACTGCTCTTGTGCATATTATCAACCTTCTATCAGGCTCAACTTCTGCACAATGCAATTGCAAACTGTTCAGTTAGACAAAACAATTCTGATGAAAATTGGAAGACATTTAAATCTGGAACAGCCATTATTACCAGATGTCCAATGGGTATGCAGTGTTCAACAACCTTCTATTTCTCGTCTGCACCACTTCCAGCTTCCTCAATTTAGAGAAGTGCCTTCTGCAAAACTAAGAATGCATCCAGCTTGGACAGGTATATGCTTCAGCTCTTCCAATGATCTCAAATCTTCTAAACCTTCTATTTTCTCAACTTTGTGGCAACCTTTCAATTCAAATGTTTTTAGAGAAGTCAATTCTGCAAAACTTGGAAGCCCATCTAATTCTGGACAGTCTGCATATCATGTCAGCTTCTCCAATGATGTCAAATATTCTAAACCTTCTATCTTCTGAACTTTGGGCAACCTTTCAATTCAAATTCTTTTAGAGAAGTTAATTCTGCAAAACTTGGAAGAGAGCCCATCTAACTCTACAGTCACATATCAAGCTTCTCCAATGATCTCAAATATTCTAAACCTTCTATTTTCTGAACTTTGAAGCAGTCTTTCCAAATCAAATTTCTTTTAGAGAAGTCAATTCTGCCAAGTATGGAACTCGTGTAAATCTGCACAATTTATAATCTTCAGCTTTTGAAGGTTTACCAGACCGCAAATACCCCTGATGTCCTTCAGCATTTTGCAATCAACAAGTTCTAAGACCTCCAATGCTGTTGGCAGGGTTTCGACCTCCATTAAACAGTCATTATAACGAAGTTGGAGGAGTTCTAAGGCAAGGACAACAGTCTTCAGAAATTGAAATCTTGGACAGTTTAGTTTCATGTAGATATATCTTCTTCAATTTGCACCCAGGCCCAAAACTCAACTCACTGATCGGGCTGTAATGTATTTGCAGACTTTGAAGATTAACCAGTCGGGTAAACGATTCTGGCAAAGTCTTCACTCCTGAGAAGATATATCTCAAGTCCTCTAACTTATTGAGACACCCCACAGAGTCCGGTAAATATTCCAACTTGTTCCACTGAACTTCCAATTTCCCGCAGAGAGCACAGATTCCCAAGAGTGGTGGCAGGCTTGTCAACAACTTAGAACAAATGATTTCAAAGGTGGAGGGAGGACAGATTCCCAATAGAAGTCTGGCAAGCTTGTCAATGAATCGCTTCCTACTGTTAGGATTTCCAATTTGCTGAGTTGACCGATGTTAGCTGGCACTTCCCTGATGCGGGTCCCACCAAATTTAGCACTCTTTTAAGGAGGCTCCATTTTCTATGCAGTGACGAGGCAGGTCTTCCATATTCCCGCAGTTGAAAAGTCCAAATACTGGAGCCTTGTCATGTTTTCCAGAATGTCTAAGTTCTCTGACTCGATGGTGAGCTCACTACACCCTACTGAAATTGAGATATTGCAGAGTGTCAGCTGCTTAAAAGAAACTGGCAACGTCCTCAACTGACTGCAGTCACTCATATCTAGATGCTGAAGGTTTGTCAAATCTCCGAAACGGCTGGGCAGTGATGAAAGATTTGAACAACGTGATAAATCTAGATGCTGCAAGTTTGTCAAATTGCCAAACGTCTCGGCAGATGAAGATTTTTACATCTTCGTAATGCTGCAGGTACTGTCAAATCCAAAACGTCTGGAACGAGAGCAAAATTCTTAGTGATTGAAGGCTCTTCAAGGCTGAGACTCCATCTTAACTTTAGGATTTTCAAATGCTTGAGAAGCCCTATTGACCTTGGAAATTCTTTGAAATTCCTGCACCCCTAAGAACCAACTCTCTTAACTGCAAAGGAGCCTGCAGTAAATTTTAGATACAGTTAACACAGGACCATTACAACGGAAAAATCCAAATATTACTATAAGCTAAAACAAAAAATGTTTTGCCTCTATTTCTCGACTTTAGACTTGTCAATAATTGAAAATAATGAGAGAGCAATTCTGGGCGTAAATTATTTGTCTCGATTTTAGAATTGTCCATACTCGTGATAAATAATGTAAATCGTAACATTTGTTTCCTCGTCAAAAAAAATTACAGCGACGGTCATTTTTCAATTTACCCTTCTTTCAAATTTGAGAAGTCTTACGATACTGATAAAAATAAAAGGTAGTTTTTATTATCTGAAAAACGGGTATTTATCCCTCCACTTCTGAGCTGCTTTATGAACGCTACAGCAAATTCTCGAAAACTCTTCTTTTTCTAACTTTGAGGTTTTCTAAATTTTTGCTTATAAATTAAAATTTTTCCCATCTATTAACTGATGATATACCACTATTTTTAATAAAAGGATCTTCAGCTTTTGAATTTAATACCGCAAATAACTCCAACAAATATAAACAAGCTTCAACAGCTCATATGAACACATTTTTCAATTGATGTTTGTTAAAATTGTTGCCTCAAATGTTGTAGGTAAATTGTCAAAATTAAACCATATTATTAAAGTGTCTAAGGCAATAAAGCCACATGAAAAGACAAAAATTATTATTATCTTAAATACTTAGTTTTTAAGCAGGTATCTGTAGTTTTAATCAGAGATGGCAAATAAGAGCCTATTCAAAGACTCTGTGAAGGCTCTAATAAAAATGTTTACATTGTAGAAGATCATCAAAGTGGTTTTAGTTGTAAATGAAATTAACTTGTCGAAGAGACATATTTGAAGAAAAATAACTTATTGAGACAATAAGTGGGTAAATTTCTATTGGTGAAATGTCTTTGACAATTGGGTTCTCATGTTTCCCAAAGAGAAGCTTGTTAAAATCTTCATTTCAATTGTGAGCACCCATTGGTGGAAAATTTTTTGGGTTGAGAGATTTTGTTTCCTCAGTACAATTGATCATGGAATTTTAATCTCTTCCAACACAGGAAATAATTATTATTGCCAAGGAGTATAGACGATGACTATAAAATTATTCAAGAGGAGACAATATTTAAGAATAATTGTACTACAAGAAAGACAAGGCAAATTGATAAGAGAAATTTCAATGAAGTTTAATACTAAAAAGGTATTTTCAAGAAACTACATAAGAGCCTATTTTCAAGTATTCCAGATGCAAAGAAACCAATGATGAGCAAAAATTTTACAAAAAGAGTACCAAGTAGTGATCAATTCAAAGTGATTAAGTCTACAGACTTTAAGAATTTGAGGATGCAATACTTAAAAGTGTGATTGGTTACTACATTAAAATAAATCGGTAATAAGATGGGTACTTTTGGGAGAAAAGTTGGAGAACTGGGTTCTTGTGAAACAAAATTTACAGAACGGTGACATTTATCTCAGATCTTCACCTAACTCCTATTCTAAATTGTTCAAAGAGATTTGACTAGTCTTACGATACTTATGTAAAAATAAAAATGTAGTTTTTATTGGATCCTAAGCACGAAGGATGGGTAAACATTTATCTTTGGAAAAATTAACTCCAAAGAATGCTGTGTACAACACTATCCCTCTGACTTCTGTCCTTTAAAGGAAGAATATGCAGTTCAAATGCTCTCTTTTATCTTTGAAAATTTGGAAAAGAAATTTAAAATATTTTTCCATCTGAACATATCATAAGTAGATAATTTTTATGGTGAGGATAACCAAATTAATTTCCATTAAAAAAAAATAAATTAGAACTAGGTTATAATTCTTTGAGATTTTACACCAACATATCATGGAATTTATACGACTTTTTGGACTGAAAAGGATCTTGTATATGATACAAATTCAAATACGATATAAGATAAATTTTATCTCTCCTTAACACAACCGCAACCTATCTACTAGAACTCTTACTTAACTCCTATGGCTAATTTAACTATTATGAGGTCCTATTACTTAACATTTTCATTTTTAAATGTTTATACTTCACATTGTTTGTTGGAAAATTCCTGCCTCAAGGATTATTTCTAACATTCCCCCTTTATGTGAACATGAGAGAAATTATGTCACTCTAGAGCAACAACAAATGATTGACCTTTGTCATCATCTTCCTAGTTGTTGTGTATTCAGTAGGTGTAACATTCAGAGTCAAATGTTGCATTCCCTCTTTCACAATAATAAACATATTGGGCATTGGTTTCTACTGAAAATGCATCTACTTCCAATTAAAAGTTGTCCATTAATTTTTTTCCTTAAAAAATAAATAATTCCCCCTTTTACATTTTTTTTGAAGAATAATTATCCCCTTTCTCTTTTGAAAAAACCCCCTTCATATATTCACCCCTCCCTTTTACAATTATAATCACCCCTATTTTTGAAGAGCTCAATTAAAAGAACTTTAAATAATATTATAGGCGAGGAGTATTAAAGGGGCTTGACCCTTCAACTTATTAACCCATAGTGCTATATTATAAGTTATCCAACCAATTAAGATAGACCAAACTTCAATAATATAAATGCACTAATTGAATTTTAAATTTTTGATTGTCAGTTTAAATCAATAAAAAAATAAAAAACTACCCAATTTTAGGGTTAGGGTATTATTGTTGTGAGGAGCCTTAACAGTTTGTGCATAGCTCGAGGAAAATTTTAAAACCCCCCAAAATAAACCCATAGATATTACTTGGCGAATTTGTGAAAGAGGTTTTCAAAATCATGGTAAATCCAAACAAAATTGGTTTCAAACGATTGGCAAATTATTTCATAATGTTTAAGGCCGGTAGCATTTAGAAATGCTACTAGCCAGTAGCATGTAGCATGTTATTGTGCCAACCAGTGGACATGAACAAAAGTAATGGGCTCACCGCGAGGTCCATGGTATCCACTAACCTATTGCCTTAGTCTAATTCATAAAATGAAACATGGGTGGGGTGAACATTAAAGAGGCTTCTTTCGAAACCTAATCTGATACTAAATGTGATTTTTATTCCATATCTAGAACGAGCCAATGTTCAATTAGATTCAATCACCATGCTCATTCAATGAGAAATAATACATTATATAGAGAGATGATATCCTAAAACTAAAGAGTCAAATATTTTCTCAAATCCTTCTAAATCTTTCACAATCCATCTCCTAGAATCTCTAACCTAACTCATATTCTAATGTAACTATTATGTGAGTTACGTAACAATCACTTAAATTATGTATTATTCTCTCCACATTATTTACACACACAATAGTCAACAAATAATAATGTGGAGCACCTAAGTTCTAACATGAGCACCCATATGGGGAGGACTATTCCCAATAGATTTAGACTTTTCCAATTACATGTCAGGGAATACTACTGTAAAGCCTCGTTTGGTTTCTACTTCTTTTACCCCCTTTTTGCTAAACGTCGAATGTTTATTTGAGCTTCTTTTGATCGTTAGGTGTTTATGATCTTGTTGTGAATTTAAATTATCGTATTTTCTCCCAGTCTTACCTCCTGGTGCCGTTGTCACTGCTTGCTAGTCGCTGAGGGTTCCCCGCAACGTCTTTTACAAGCTTGGTCATTTTAGGCTTATCAAATTCTCGGTTAAGTGGTCTGAAGGATATTTAAAAAAAGAAGAAGAAGAAGAGTGTTTAGGAATTTTCTTTTAAGGCACCTAATATCAAGTTAATTTAAAGATAACTGTATATATATATTTTAATCAATATTTCCCCCCCCACGTAGGCCTACCTCAGCTTGCGTGGTAAGGAGCATTCCGTTTTGTGTGGCGCCTTTGTTGGAGGGGACTGTTTTATAATGTTGAAGGACCCTTGATAATTTCTAAAATTAATGTTTTATCTACCAGCCTTATTCCTCCTGGCAAGCGGCCTGTCCCCAAAGCATGGGCTCCAAAAATAAAATAAAATAAAATTTATTATCCTTATGCTATGGTTAGCTGGCGGATGGGTGACATTTCTTGTCAACTTCTTAAATGAACTTTTAATTCATGTTTGGCGTGAGATGGTGGAAGATCCTTTTTTTCTTCTTTTCTTGCTGACAGAACCAATTGGATGGTTGGCTCATTAATTTGCTGCCATGGCTCCCTGTCGTAGCCTACAAAAATATCTTGTTGATCACTGGCTCTAGGGATAATGGCAAGGAAACATGGGTCAACGTGGACTGAGCTATGTGTGAGCTCGCGTTGGAGAGTAGAGAGTTGCAGAGTGGAGTCACTGCCGTGGCTTTGTTTAGCCTATCCAATGATCTCAAACTATTAAACTTCGTGCCAGAGGATCCAGTGTGTAGCAGAAAACCAAAGCGCTCCAACTCAACAAGAAGAGTAAGGCCAAATGAAATAGAAGGTAGAATTATTCCACTTCGACGCTGAAGGAAGTGGTCAAGTTTGTATATGCTTATGAATGGTATTGCAGCCTCCTACTTCCTTCCGCCCTGCTCGTGATTTTAGAGAAATGATTAATAGTGGGGCGCATGCTTTTATTTCTAACAGTTCTTTGTCTTTTTTTTCTGCATGCCCTGGACTTTGTGGATCCTGTGCATGCCAAGGTTAGTTTTTCTGCATGGAAAAGTGATGGAGGGAGGGGTGACTTCCAGTCGCATTATTTTGAAAAGGGCCAGGCTTAGATGGACGAGCTCGAGCAGGAAAGATCCTCTGAGACAAGTAAAGCCGAGACCTTTGATCTCAGAAAGAAGTTTGAGAGCCCGTGCCCGTGCCCTAACCCTAATCTGGTCGCATACATCAATGGAGATGGCGGTGATGGAGGTATTCACCCAGGCGGTGAAGGATGCGAGTTTGGAGGTCTGAGTTTTGGTGTAAAAGAAAATAGTGACCAGTGCTTGACAGTGCGCCATTGCAACGACTGGCTCTTCTCCTTCCCATGTGGTGAAGTCGCCAACATGTGTGAGGGTTTCTGTTTCAGAAATGGGAAAATTATTTCCATAGCCACACCTGTGCACGGTGTGGTCGAGAGAAGCCAAGGGATACAAGGGAAATATTTTTCTACAGCCGCTGGTGGACCTATCAGTAGTTCCCATTTGAAGAAAAACCACTGATAATGACACCCCGGTCTCGAAGTTGGAAGATAATGTTCTCTTTAAGGTTCTGGACTTGGAAGAGGAATATAGCAGGATGAGTCTCATCTGCAGGTTCAACCATTTTTTTTGCCCAAACTTTCTCATCAACATGAATGGATCATTGAGAAATGGAGTCCTAAAATAAAATATGTCCATGTTCTTCTCTAACGTCCCCTTTGGACACGGGATGGGAGGATGTTGGAAAGGTTAGGGAGTGTCGTTGTACTACGCTCCTGCCCGGGCCGTGAAACCTTGCATGTGCCATCGTGGAAACCTATAGTTGTGTTTTGGGCACCCAACAAGATGGAGGATAGTGGAGTTTGGGCTCCAGATACTGTTGCAGACCCTGTTCCGCGTGTGCTTGACTGCGGGAGCTTAATCAGGCACGATATTCTCTATACCATTGAGTCTTATGATGTTATCTAAATGATTCATTAAATGACCCTGCTCTTCATATAAATGTCTTGTGTGATGGTATGTTGTGTGGTTTCCACTTCCCCCGCTCTTTCGTATTTCTGGGAGGATATTAGTTTCCGACATGTAGAAATGACCGTGTTGTTTGAAGCCTTTTATATTGTTTTCTGGGCTTTAATAAATATTAGTTGGGTCAACTTTGTTCTTAGGACTAATAAAACTAAAGAGGTGGGGGTCCTGTAATGAAAATTCCTAGTTCTTTGTGATGGTATCATGATTTGAATATTTTATCAAACGTTGTTGTTTGACTCAACTTTATAGTGCCTATTTTGTTTTTATTCTTATTTCGGTTCGAGATCTGTCGTTCTGGTTTATGTTGGGTATTTGTGAAATAGCAATTGAGTACTATAAGTGCATTGTGTATAGGTGAATGATGCTATTCCTGTCTCTATCTTTTTCTTTTAGTTCGTTTTAGGTTCTAGTTACCCTCCTCGGTTGGCTTAGTGTGTGCTTAGCTTGAATGATTTTTGAATTGAGCCAAGTTGGTATTACTCTCAAACTAGGTTAGTTGCTTTTGTTATTTGTAAATCCCTCGAAGAACTAATTGATTCTTCCAGCATCTTGTTTGATCTTCATAATTTGGTACCATTTCATGTTCACCGTTTGGAGATTCTTGTCCTTGGAATCATATTCTCTCCCTTGGTGACTGTTGTATGTCTTGAGGAATGTAGTTGATCCTATGGAATGTCTCCTTGAGATGTTACTCACATCTTTGGGATAGCTTAAAATGTCGGAGTAAATACTCTTTTTCGTACCTTGATTTTGTTTCACATATGTTGGAGGATACGAGATCTACTTGATCATTATTGAGGAAGTTTTCAAATCTTAAAATTGGATGTTGGTTTTATGCGTAAGAAATTACTCTACGTTTTGCTCCTTAAAAAAAATTTTTAAATTTCATTCTCCTGTGACTTAGAGGTGGGTGTATTTGGAAACTCATTGGTTGACTGGTTATTGTGATGATCATTGTGATACGACCTCCGTGCTGTCATTTTAGTAGAATGGTTATGTGTTGACCATAAAGGTTGATGTCAACTTGTGTTGACGGCAGATCCTTTAGAAGCTATGTATTATGTGTTGTGCTCTTGTGAATGATTGAGTAAACCTCATGTAAGATTTATAATGGTTATGTTTGGTCTTGTCAAGTTTGTCCTTTTTCTTAAGACATTCTCTTGATTAGAAGAAAGTTTTATAGAAGGATTGTTAGGATAGGATGTGGCCCATACGGGTCATTTGTGCATTTCATCCCTTTTCTTTTCCAATTTATTTATTCTGTACTGATATAAAATTAACTGTTATAGGCACATCATCTTAATATTATTAAGTCTTTTTGGTTTAGATATTCTCATGTCGATTGATTGTTCGGGATCTTCCAGTGGAATAGTGAATCCTTGGCTTGGTGAACTAACTTAAACAAATAGGGACAGATCACGTTTGAAACTAATTTTCTTCTTGTAATTGTTTTTTTGTTTTGAAATGTTATCTTGTTAAAATGATGGTCATTATTGTGATATGGGTGGAATTCACTATGATGGTTTATTAACTTCTCCTATGAGAAAATGATAATTAAATAGAGTTAGTGCCTTCCTCTTTATTTTGACATTTTATGCTTTTGGACAACTCTTTAATTGCTCTTGTTTAGACTCTTGGATTATTTTCATAAGCAACGGTGCTTTTCTTCCTTGAAACAGTTAGATAACAACATATTGTCTTAATGTTATAGCTTTTATCGTGCTCAGTTCTTGCGAACCGACATGTGCTAACAAATGTGCAAGAGGATTTCCTGAGTAGAAAAGAAAAAAAAATGAGAGAAAAAGAAACACGTGTAGAAAGTGGATTCTGGCCTTCTTAGGAACTGCTATTGTACGAATGTTTTTCTTTTGTTTTAAAACATTGGTATGGAAATTGTGGAGACTATTTAGAAGGCATTGCGTTATAATTTTATTATTGTTCTCATGTAGGTTGTTGTTATCGTTTGAAAGTCAATTTGAGAAATATTATTGTCAATAAGATTAAATGAACTTGTTTTGACATGCGTATCCTTCGTTAAATTTTCACTTTTCAGAATATGATTTATCCTTGAATTGTCAAACCTAATTCTAACTATCTCAACTTGAATCAACTTACATCACTTTAGTTACCTTTGGTCATGTGTCATTTGGTAGAGGACTATGTTTTGAATCTAGCAAAAAAAAAAAGAGAGAAACAAATATACCTTGTGACCCCACGTAAACTAATCAACAATCTCTTATTGTGGTGAGTCCTTAGAACGGTCTTAAGGTGAAATCAATGATTAAATCTTGGAAGATAATAAAATTATAATAAATAGAAGGAACTTGATTAAGAAACTCTTCGATCTATCTTACCCGTTGAAAATTTAAACAGTATACTTATGTCTATCTCTTCAAGTGAAGCCCGAGTGAAACCTTTAATATTTCTGGTTAGACTCTTTACCCCAATGAAATCTTTATTAACAACTAATAAGATCTTAATGATGAATCCAAGATTTAGACAGTCATGTACTGTAAAAATAAAAATAAAAATATGACCGCTTAAAAAGGTAAAACATATATGTTTAAAAGCACAACGTTGTAAACAAATTGATGAAGTTAAGAGCCTTGATAAATTAACTGCCCTCCTAACCAATGAATAAGTTAATCAAGTAAATGAAGCAACCTCTTACCACCCAATAATTGGTTTACACTGTATATTAACATTAGCAAGGTAGGGGAAAATTCTTCAAAGGAAACATGAATTTCAGATTCTCCTAACATGAATTCCTTTGGGAAAAGCAAAGAATTTAAGAGTACTTATAGCTAAAACATGATTCTAAAGAAACTTTTTGTGGGAAGATCTTGTTTGTAAAATTGCGTATTTTAGATGAACCATTGTGTCCTACGTGTGTGCCTCATGTTTATCTGTAACCAGTGTGGGTCCGTGTTGTGGAAAGCATGTTGTTAGCTGGTTGTATTCCCTGGAGAACTTGTGTAGTGTCGTATTATCTTCAAGCAAGTCAAAAAAAATTATCCTGTATTTTATTGTGTTGTTTAATGTGTTTGAGTTGGTGGGTGTTACACTTGGTATCAGAGCATAGGTTCATGCTCTCGAACCTCTGGGCCAAATTGGAGTTATGATGGTGTTGCATGATGGTGATAGTGCTACATGATGAGTTGCAGGATGGTGATGGTGTTTCATGATCGTTATAAATATTGGAAGAGTAATGTGTGTTAAGAGTGATGTGATCTATGTCGTAATTGTGATAGTGTGAACGCACATGATGTGTATGTCACTTAGTGTGTATTTGTTATCATGTTGATGTGCTGGATGGGAGCATTATCTCTCCTTCTTGTGGATTCTATGAAGAGTTCACATGTGAATTACTTCTTGTGATGTATGAAAAGAATTCTAATGTGGATGACAGAGTGTTGGAGCATCGTGGAATATTGTGATATGAGGGTGTGCCCATGTGTTGTATGACTAGATTGATGTAAAGTGAAATGAGATGTATCAGGATGTTTTTACCATGTTTTGAAGAGATGTGTGTACCACCTTGTTATGTAGCAATTAATGTTATGGTTGTGATGTTACTATGTTCATCATATGTATGATTTGTGTAATATGTAATGATTCATGTCATGATTTAGGGGCATACGGTGAGCATATGAACCCTATTGTATAGTGATTGCACTTACGGTGCAGAATGTGGTAAAGTGATGTAATGCACCCAGTGAATGTATGATTGTGATCTACCCTGTATATGTACCATACGTAAGATGTTATAGTAGTTATGTGTGTGCCACCATTATGTTAGTGATGTTGTTGTATGTTATGTTGTGAACCTTACGCTAACCGACCCTAAAGGAAATCGGTAAAGTGTGTGTTTAGAGTGAGGAAAGGTGTACAGTTGACCAATCAATAGAGCCAACCTTAGGCTTAGTATATGGTGGATCGTGCTCCCCTCTCTCTCTCTTTATGTGGTTGTTTTATGGATACAACCTTAGTGTAACTATGACTGTGTTTAGCCTTGTAGAAGTGGTGGCGGGATGATTCAGACAGAGGTGATGACAATTGTACTATTGATATTTTATTTTGTGAGCTGAGGCTCGATGTTCCGAGTGCCAGCAACTCGTTGAGTACCCCCTTGGTGGCCAGATAAGGCCACATAGTCATTGTAATGTGCTATTATTATATATGTATTTTATTCGTAAATTGAATTTTATGTTATTTCTGCAAGGACCAGCAGTTTTCTTGATTGCCATGTTTTACATTTTGGGCATTTCCTTGGTTTTGGTACTAACATGCAGATTTTGATACTAACTATGGCTATTTGGCCATTTATTTTGCTTGATTTTGGATCTTCTTTTAAATTTTAAGATTTTACCGCCTTGCCCAAGGCTTGTACCTTGCCACTTGGCATTTGGATCGGATTGCTATGCTGGTTCTATTGTCGTGATGTGTGGAATAGGGTCATGGGATGCACCATGGAATGGTTGGACATATGGACCCGCTTCGTTGTATGGGGGTACGCCCCAAGGAGTTATAGATAACTAGTGGGTTGTTGAACCATGCGTTATTATGTCACTTGGGTTAGGAGTGTTTGAACCCTATGTGTCTTGGGCCATGGGTACAACCAGCCTCCTTGAGGGAGTCATAAGAGACTTGAGGGAGGCATAAGAGACTTGAGGGAGGCATAAGAGATTTGAGGGAGGCATAAGAGTTTGAGGGAGGCATAAGAGATTTGTGTGTATGATTGGTGTTTTGGGATATATGTTGAGTTATTGTGATGTTTTGGTGGTGGTTTTATGATGTATGTGTTACTCATGTCAGTTGGATATGTTATGTGATGTTGTATTGATGCCCTTGTTGACCCTATGTACATATAGCTAATTTTGTGAGTTATGTAAAATCTTCATCTGTGGAATTGTGGAAATTTCAGGTTGTTGTTGTAGTACACTTTTCTTGAGCATTATCCATCAGTGATAGTTGTGTGACAGGTACTATGTTATGTAGTCCGTGCAAGTTTCCCCTCCGTATATTGACTAATCTCTTATGATGTGGTAATGTCTTGAAGTATATACTTGTATGTTTGTGAAATTGTAGTGTCTTGTATGACCCTTGTAGGGTGTTTTATTAGCAGTTCATGTTGGACACCCACAAGAATGGATAAACTAAAAATCTACAACAATGAAAGTTAAAAAAGAATTAAAACTAGAAATAATGATAATGGAAAAAGGAGACTAATGAAATGATGAATAAGAAAGAACTGCCAATCTTCACAGAAACTTGAAAATAAAAAATTTTCTACCAAATGTCCCCAAGGCAACCCCGTGGTCATGCTATAGCGTCTGAAAACTTAACCATAGAGTGTACCTTCACCCTCATATGTTCCTCTTTGCTTACCGCTTTCTTTCCCTATGGGTTATGTCGCATCGAGGACGATGCTTTTCTTAAGGGGAGGAGAATGTAATGCCTTATTTGGTTTCTACTTATTTTAACCCCTTTTTGCTAATACGTGAATGTTTATTTGAGCTTCTTTTGATCATTAGGTGTTTACGATCTTGTTGTGAATTTAAATTAGCGTATTTTCTCCCAGTCTTACCTCCTGGTGTCGTCGTCACTACTTGCTAGTCGCTGAGGGTTCACCATAGCGTCTTTTACGAGCTTGGTCATTTTAGGCTTATCAAATTCTCGGTTAAGTGGTTTTCTGCCAATGCCATTATTTAAAGGCTCTGAAGGATATTTTTTAAAAAAATAAAAAAGAAAAAAGAAAAGAAAAGTGTTTAAGAATTTTATTTTAAGGCACCTAATATCAAATTAATTTAAAGATAACTGTATATATATATTTTTTAATCAATATTGCCCCCCCCCCCCACGTAGGCCTACCTCAGCTTGTGTGGTAAGGAGCATTCCGTTTTGTGTGGCGCCTTTATTGGAGGGGATTGTTTTATAATGTTGAAGGACCCTTGATAATTTCTAAAATTAATGTTTTATCTACCAGCCTTATTCCTCCTGGAAAGCGGCCTGTCCCCAAAGCATGGGCTCCAAAAATAAAATAAAATAAAATTTATTATCCTTATGCTATGGTTAGCTGGCGGATGGGTGGCATTTCTTGTCAACTTCTTAAATGAACTTTTAATTCATGTTTGGCGTGAGACGGTGGAAGATCCTTTTTCCTCTTTTCTTGCTGACAGAACAAATCGGATAGTTGGCTCATTAATTTGCTGCCATGGCTCCCTGTCGTAGCCTGCAAAAATATCTTGTTGATCACTGGCTTCAGGGATACTGGTAAGGAAACATGGGTCAACGTGGACTGAGCTATGTGTGAGCTCGCGTTGGAGAGTAGAGAGTTGTAGAGCGAAGTCACTACCGTGGCTTTTTTTAGCCTATCCAATGATCTCAAACTATTACACTTCATGTTAGAGGATCCAGTGTGCAGTAGAAAACCAAAGCACTCCATCTCAACAAGAAGAGCAAGGCCAAATGAAACAGAAGGTAGAATTATTCCACTTCGACACTGAAGGAAGTGGTCAAGTTTGTATATGCTTCCGAATGGTATTGCAGCCTCCTGCTTCCTTCCACCCTGCTCGTGATTTTAGAGAAATGATTAATAGTGGGGCACATGTTTTTATTTCTAACAGTTCTTTGTCTTTTTTTTTCTACATGCCTTGGACTTTGTGGATCCTGTGCATGCAAAGTTTAGTTTTTCTGCGTGGAAAAGTGATGGAGGGAGGGGTGACTCCCAGTCCCATTATTTTGAAAAGGGCCAGGCTTAGATGGACGAGCTCCAACAGGAAAGTTCCTCTGAGACAAGTAAAGCCGAGACCTTTGATCTCGGAAAGAAGTTGGAGAGCCCGTGCCCATGCCCTAACACTAATCTGGTCGCATACATCAATGGAGATGGCGGCGATGGAGGTACTCGCCCACACGCAGTGAAGGATGCGTGTCTGGAGGTCTGAGTTTTAGTGTAAAAGAAAATAGTGACCAGTGCTCGACAGTGCGCCATTGCAACGACTGGCTCTTCTCCTTCCCATGTGGTGAAGTCGCCAACACGTGTGAGGGTTTCTGTTTCAGAAACGGGGAAAATTATTTCCATAGCCACACCTGTGCATGGTGTGGTCGAGAGAAGCCAAGGGATACAAGGGAAATCTTTTTCTACAGACACTGATGGACCTATCAGTAGCACCCATTTGAAGAAAAACCACTGATAATGACACCCCTTTCTCGAAGCTGGAAGATAATGTTCTCTTTAAGGTTCTGGATTTGGAAGAGGAATATAGCAAGATGAGTATCATCTGCAAGTTCAACCATTTTTTTTTCCCAAACTTTCTCATCAACATGAATGGATCACTGAGAAATGGAGTCCAAAAATAAAAGATGTCCATGTTCTTCTCTAACGTCCCCTTTGGACACGGGATTGGAGGATGTTGGCAAGGTTGGGGAGTGTCGCTGTACTACGCTCCTACCCGGCCATGAAACCTTGCATGTGCCATCGTGGAAACCTATAGTTGTGTTTTGGGCACCCAACAAGATGGAGGATAGTGGAGTTTGTGCTCCAGATACTATTGCAGACCCTGTTCCGCGTGTGCTTGACTGCGGGTGCTTAATCAGGCACAATATTCTCTATACCATTGAGTCTTATGCTGTTATCTAAATGATTCATTAAATGACCCTGCTCTTCATATAAATGTCTTGTGTGATGGTATGTTGTGTGGTTTCCACTTCCCCTACTCTTTTGTATTTCTGGGAGGATATTAGTTTCCGACGTTAGAAATGACCATGCTGTTTGAAGTCTTTTATATTGTTTTCTGGGTTTTAATAAATATTAGTTGGGTCAACTTTGTTCTTAGGACTAATAAAACTAAAGAGGTGGGGTCCTGTGATGAAAATTCCTAGTTCTTTGTGATGGTCTCACGATTTGAATATTTTATCAAACGTTGTTGTTTGACTCAACTTTATAGTGCCTGTTTTTTTTTATTCTTATTTCGGTTCGAGATCTGTCATTCTGGTTTATGTTGGGTATTTGCGAAATAGCAATTGAGTACTATAAGTGCATTGTGTATAGGTGAATGATGTTATTCCTGTCTCTATCATTTTCTTTTAGTTCATTTTAGGTTCTAGTTACTCTCCTCGGTTGGCTTAGTGTGTGCTTAGCTTGAATGATTTTTGAATTGAGCCAAGTTGGTATTACTCTCAAACTAGGTTAGTTGCTTTTGTTATTTGTAAATCCCTCGAAGAACTAATTGATTCTTCCAGCGTCTTGTTTGATCTTCATAAATTGGTACCAGTTCATGTTCACCATTTGGAGATTCTTGTCCTTGGAATCATCTTCTCTCCCTTGGTGACTGTTGTATGTCTTGAGGAATGTAGTTGATCCTATGGAATGTCTCCTTGAGATGTTACTCACATCTTTGGGATAGCTTAAAATGTCGGAGTAAATACTCTTTTTCGTACCTTGATTTTGTTTCACATATGTTGGAGGATACGAGATCTACTTGATCATTATTGAGGAAGTTTTCAAATCTTAAAATTGGATGTTGGTTTTATGCGTAAGAAATTACTCTACGTTTTTCTCCTTAAAAAAATGTTTAAATTTCATTCTCCTGTGACTTAGAGGTGGGTGTATTTGGAAACTCATTGGTTGACTGGTTATAGTGATGATCATTGTGATACGACCTCCGTGTTTTCATTTTAGTAGAATGGTTATGTGTTGACCATAAAGGTTGATGTCAACTTGTGTTGACGGAAGATCCTTTAGAAGCTATGTATTATGTGTTGTGCTCTTGTGAATGATTGAGTAAACCTCATGTAAGATTTATAATGGTTATGTTTGGTCTTGTCAAGTTTGTCCTTTTTCTTAAGACATTCTCTTGATTAGAAGAAAGTTTTATAGAAGGATTGTTAGGATAGGATGTGGCCCATACGGGTCATTTGTGCATTTCATCCCTTTTCTTTTCCAATTTATATATTCTGTACTGATATAAAATTAACTGTTATAGGCACATCATCTTAATATTATTAAGTCTTTTTGGTTTAGATATTCTCATGTCGATTGATTGTTCTGGATCTTCCAGTGGAATAGTGAATCCTTGGCTTGGTGAACTAACTTAAACAAATAGGGACAGATCACGTTTGAAACTAATTTTCTTCTTGTAATTATTTTTTTTTTTTTCGAAATGTTATCTTGTTAAAATGATGGTCATTATTGTGATATGGGTGGAATTCACTATGATGGTTTATTAACTTCTCCTATGAGAAAATGATAATTAAATAGAGTTAGTGCCTTCCTCTTTATTTTGACATTTTATGCTTTTGGACAACTCTTTAATTGCTCTTGTTTAGACTCTTGGATTATTTTCATAAGCAACGAGTGCTTTTCTTCCTTGAAACAGTTAGATAACAACATATTGTCTTAATGTTATAGCTTTTATCGTGCTCAGTTCTTGCGAACTGACATGTGCTAACAAATGTGCAGGAGGATTTCCTGAGTAGAAAAGAAAAAAAAATGAGAGAAAAAGAAACACGTGTGGAAAGTGGTTTCTGGCCTTCTTAGGAACTGCTATTGTACGAATGTTTTTCTTTTGTTTTAAAACATTGGTATGGAAATTGTGGAGACTATTTAGAAGGCATTGCATTATAATTTTGTATTGTTCCCATGTAGGTTGTTGTTATCGTTTGAAATTCAATTTGAGAAATATTATTGTCAATAAGATTAAATGAACTTGTTTTGACATGCGTATCCTTCGTTAAATTTTCACTTTTCAGAATATGATTTATCCTTGAATTGTCAAACCTAATTCTAACTATCTCAACTTGAATCAACTTACATCACTTTAGTTACCTTTGGTCATGTGTCATTTGGTTGAGGACTATGTTTTGAATCTAGCAAAAAAAAAAAAAAAAAAAAAACCATAGAAACAATTATACTTTGTGACCCCACGTAAACTAATCAACAATCTCTTATTGTGGTGAGTCCTTAGAACGGCCTTAAGGTGAAATCAATGATTAAATCTTGGAAGATAATAAAATTATAATAAATAGAAGGAACTTGATTAAGAAACTCTTCGATCTATCTTACCCGTTGAAAATGTAAACAATATACTTATGTCTATCTCTTCAAGTGAAGCCCGAGTGAAACCTTTAATATTTATGGTTAGACTCTTGACCCCAATGAAATCTTTATTAACAACTAATAAGATCTTAATGATGAATCCAAGATTTAGACAGTCATGTACTGTAAAAATAAAAATAAAAATATGACCGCTTAAAAAGGTAAAACATATATGTTTAAAAGCACAACGTTGTAAACAAATTGATGAAGTTAAGAGCCTTGATAAATTAACCGCCCTCCTAACCAATGAATAAGTTAATCAAGTAAATGAAGCAACCTCTTACCACCCAATAATTGGTTTACACTGTATATTAACATTAGCAAGGTAGGGGAAAATTCTTCAAAGGAAACATGAATTTCAGATTCTCCTAACATGATTCCTTTGGGAAAAGCAAAGAATTTAAGAGTACTTATAGCTAAAACATGATTCTAAAGAAAATTTTTGTGGGAAGATATTGTTTGTAAAATTGCGTATTTTGGATGAACCATTGTGTCCTACGTGTGTGCCTCATGTTTATCTATAACCAGTGTGGGTCCGTGTTGTGGAAAGCATGTCGTTAGCTGGTTGTATTCCCTAGAGAACTTGTGAAGTGTCGTATTATCTTCAAGCAAGTCAAAAAAAAATTATCCTGTATTTTATTGTGTTGTTTAATGTGTTTGAGTTGGTGGGTGCTACAACTACACTATTTTCTACAATGAATAAAGTTTTAAAACTAAGATCAAACTTGGTAATGATAAATAAACAATAAAGAATGTACAAAGTGTATTAAAATTATATTTATTACACCGAAGGTGTATCTCAACTGGAAGCAGATCATCTTGTTCTGACAACTTGCAGCAAATTGACCGCTCAAAACAATTTGTTGTGCATTCGTTGAAATCAAACGAATGTGGAGAATTTTTGTTTATGTTTACGGTCCACCACTCCGCCGCATCCAGATGGAAAAAGTTTTATCGCTGGTGTCCTCTCCGAGCTCAGGAATTGGCCGTTGCAGAGCAGAGATGTCATAGTCTTTAGATATAATCACCCAAATAACCGGTTTAAAGAAAGCGTCTACCTTTTCATTGTTGTTGATCTGCTTCAGAAGCAAGGTATTTCCCATGCCAGGCATGCCAAAGACACTAATAAAACACACAGTCTTGTCTTGCACCAGCCAAGTCTCCAGCTCAGACAGCTTCTCGTGAACGAAATTTCCCACCAGCTCATTTTCTATGGGCTACACTAGCGTCTCCAGAACTTCTCCCACCTCTCCGCTCTTGGGAAAATTTGACTCTTTCTTCTCAAAAAACTCTGCTATCTCCGACAGGGCATCACGTACTTGATATGTGGATGGGTTTATATTGGGTGACAATTTTTTCACAAGGTAAGTTATTCCCAGGCTTTTGCTACTCTGCTCGACTTGAATATGATTCCAAGTTTTACATTCTCTTCATTTTCCACAGACACACAATAATCTTGTTCTGTATATCTAACAAGTATGCACCTTTACTCCATATATTTCCATCTTTCTTCTTTTCCAGTCTCTCATGGTCCGACCAGTCGTCCTATTTTATATTTAATAATGTCATTTCTTTTGTAAACCGTGTGCAGAGATCATATCTTGAACATGAGTATGGTGGGAGCATTATATCTATACAACTTTCCCCATCTTACTTGAGTATGATGGAACGACTTCAATCTTGCAGTTATCAAGGTTTCTCAAGCATTTTGAGTCATCAAGATTTCTGAAAATTGGATTTATTCCCCTTCATCTGCATCTCCGATAAAAGAGATGCAATTGAAGAGAATAAAGCAATGTTTCAAATAAGGAGAAAGAACAAGACAACTACGATTTTTTTTATTGTTTTATGAAAGGTAATACAAGGTATTACCTTAAAACAAACACACCATTCCAAACCAAACATTTGTAAGCTATCTTAAATCAACATTCCTTAAGAACTCAAAAGAAAACCTTGTCAAATAGCCCACACAATAACTAAATCCCCAAAATGGGTGGTACTTGAGAGGAAGAAAGAGGGGACATATGGAATGAAAAAAGAATAATGGAGAGTAAGAGATTAATTTGGATTAATAAATGAGAAATATACAAATACATTAAAAAATACTATAAAATTATAATTACGCCGAAATGTGTATAATCTCAGTTGGGTGCCGGTCAGTTTGTTGTGACACCTTGTAGGAAATCAATCGCTTAAAAGCTTTTGCCGTACATGTGCTGAAATTGGATGGATTGAAATCCGATGGATATTATTTTATGGTGTTAATCAAACTCTACATTTGTAAGGTGTATATGTTATATATCTTGGGGGGATGTTTTTTTTTAATTTATCTGTGACTGACAAATTCAAATTTGTGGGTTTATGGGGGCATGCTGGCATCAAAAGCCTCTACCTCGTTCTCATGTTATCCATTTTGCTGCAGACAGACTGGATTGTACAGACGAAAAAAGCCAAGGAGCTCACCGACGACGCAAAGGAATGTTCAGCAAAATAGAAGATCGAGGAAAAATGTAATTATGATTTCAAATCAGTAGACATGGACGTGCAGCCTCTTCTTACAGTTGTGACAGAATAATTTGCAGGCATGAAAGAAATGCTCCCGAATTGTAAGTAGTAGAACATATGATTTCTATGAAGAAAATTGAATTTCCTTACAAAAAGCACGTGTCTTCGAATATAATGTGATGGTTGCGGTTGTTTCCCAAAGGTTTTGCTACTCAAGCGTCGTGCCACCTGACGTACCCAGAATACCATCGCTAAATTAAATATTCCAACACTACATTATGCCTAAATTTTTCCACCTTAAAATACATGGAATGAGAATGAATCATTCACGTTACCTTTACAAGCACTATCACATTGACGTCTTTGAAGAAATCTAAAAACCTCAATGACTTTTAGATAAAGTACTCCATCTCATTTTTTGCATCTCTAGCTAATAAAAGATGTTGCATATTGCTTATAACATTGATAATGTTAAGGGGTCTTTAGTTCAAAAAGGTCATTGTTGTCTTCTGTTTGATTTGCACCTTGTGAGCAAGATGTATGAACTTGGAACTCCACTTATTTGTCCTTCCATTGTCTTAACTTCTATAGTTGTTGACAAAGTTAGTGAGCTTTGCTAAAACTGATGATAACCCTCTTGTGCAATGGATTTGTAATGTTCACCATTTTTGAAGTGAAACAAAAAAAACCCCTTGGTGATGTTTTGCACTCCCTCGAGCTTGATACCACGGTGTTGCTAATGGTTATAGTTTATACCCTGCCAATTTCTTGAGTGCATAGGTTTTTATTTTTGTTTATACTTCATGTGGGTCAAGGATTCAATTCTTAGAGCAAGGACCATGGCTTTACTCAAAGGACAATATATTCTATTAATCCCCAGATTGCTACTACGTGTAACATTTTGTTGTCATTTATGAAAAATCCATTTTTAGGGGTATTTCGTTGCATTGGCGAAGAGAAATCACTTTAACCTTTCGAACTTGTTGAATCTCTCACATATCTAAGTAATAATGTGTTCAGAACAATCCCACAAAATAGTAGAATTACTTTTCATTAATGATTTATAATATAAAACCCCATAATAAATGTATCTTTGAGCTTGCCATGAATCTAAAAGGATTGGAGTAAGAAACGAGCATTTCAATCGGGTTTCGAACATGACATGTATTGATAGTTTCCTTTTTTCATTGTAGTGTATCTCTGAGCTTGCCATGAATCTAAAAGGATTGGATCAAGAAATGAGCATTTCAATTGGGTTTCGAACGTGACATGTATTGATACTTTCCTTTTTTAGTTTTGGCACCTTTAAGTGTAAAGTATAGTTATGTGAATAATGTGAACTCAATTATCAATGATTGTTCACACGTCGTCTATTTCCCTGCATTTATTCGAGATCAAAATTATAAAGGGGGGATATACCGTGCTCATAGAAACAAACATTTCAGTTGGGTTTTGAACTTGAAACTTATTGGATTTTTCCTATTATTTATTTTGTCTCTTTTAAGCATAAATTATGCTCACATGAATAATGCGACAGAGATTGAGTCATATCTAAAAAACCAAATGTTGTCTCTCTTAGAGTTTGACATGTGTCTAAAAGGATCGGATCGTGTGGCACATATTGAGGCTAATAAGCAAGCATTTCGATTAGGTTTCAAATTGTCGAGCTCAACCAAGAGATAACATATACCTGCCTCTCATATGATTACTCATTGGAGGGGTTCAATTGTTAATGCTTCTTCTTGCATTGCCTATTTACTTAAGATTAGAACTTAAAAACTTGACTACAAAGTTTTAATGGAAAGAGAAATGTGGAAGGGTTTTGACCTTCTAACATATTGAGTTTTCGTCATTTTTGATTTTCGGCACTTTAGGCTCAAATTGCACTCAAGTGATTAAAGGAGTCTCAATAAGAAATCATTTCAGTTGGGTCTCGAAAATGTAACCTTTTAAAATTTCCCCATTTCGTAGTTTTTCCTCTTCAAACACATATTGCACCGCCATGAATAATACGTGCAAGATATAAACCATACACTGGAACACAATGTCCTCCCTCTCCATCGAACCCCTTTTTGATCTCCCCTCATCTTTTCCCTCTATTTCACTTCCTCATTTTTTCATTCTTCACTACATCCCCTTCGGCGTTTCCATCGTACACTTCACGTACGATTGCCAATTATACTTTAAATTTATAACATAATTCATTGTGTGTTGAATAGTTATATGAAAAGAAATATAAACTTGTCTAATGATAACAAATGTATAATCTATGACAAGATATAAGTAAATAGAATAATTATAGTTATTCCAATGACCAAAAATAGGTTGTTCCCATAAAAATTTGGAGAACACAATAGTAGTCTCACCAATACAACAATTGAAGATAAAAGTTTGTTGTCACATCTCAAGTATGGACATTTAAAATTTCAAAGTTTGAAGTCACTAACATCACAAAAATTAGATCATATTTTCCCAAGGTTCATAGCATACGAGAAGGTTTGTTATGGATGTACTTAAGGAAAAAATGCAAGAAAAAAGTTTTGAAAAGGAAGTAAAGGGTGGGCTCGTTAATCACTTTAATTGGTTAACTCTTATATTTTTGGTCATGTGTAAACAAAATGTTTGGGTAAGTCATCATATTTCATTACATTTATTAATGATTACTCACGAAAGTGTGGGTTTGTTTATAAAGAACAAATATGAAACATTTGATATATTCAAGAGGTTCAAGGCCCTCATAGAAAATGAAAGTGCTTGTAGAATAAAGTGCTTAAGGACTTATAGTGGAGGTGAATTTTATTTAGAAGATTTTATAATTATTGGCATATGAATAGCATCAATAGACATCTCACAATTGTTTATACTCCTTAACAAAATGATGTAGCTAAAAGGCAGAACCCTCTAGTGGTTGAAATGGCAAGGAACATGTGTTAGAAACAAAGGGATTAGACAATGTTTATGGGGTTTATGCAGTTGCTACATTATCATGCATTCTCAAACTGAAGTCCCACTAGTGCACTTGATGAGATGATTCTATATGAAGCATGCTATGAAAAGAAGCCTAATGTCAAACATTTCAAAGTTTATTATTATTAAGCCTATGTTCACGAATCTAATTAAAAAATGAAAAATATTATAGATCCAATAAGTGAATATTATATTTTTGTTGGGTATAATAAACAAAATATAGCTTATAAACATTATAATCCCCTTACTATTAGCGTTGGTGTGTCAAGAGATATAGTTTTTGATGGAGGGTGAGTTTGTGGTAATAAAAAATACCATGTTGAGAAGTCTAAATCAGTTTGTGATGGTGGTATTTCTTATGATATTTCTAGTGAGAATCCCACTAGTATTTCAATTCCAAACACTACAAATCTAACAAGAAACATTTCATTTAGTTCTTTAATTCCAAGTGCAATACCGACATCAAGTCTAAATTCTTCAAAGAAGATAAGAACCCTAAGTGAAATCTATCAGGTGAGTAACCAAGCTAAAAGAAGTCAATCACATGAAGCACATAAAGAAGATCCTAGAGGTGAAATAGAACTTATGTTTTATTTTCACAAGATGATTTTGAACCGTCATGTTATGAATATGCATGAATAAATGAGTTTCATTCATGATAATAATACTAGGGAGCTTTAAAAACTGCCACATGACAAGAAATGTATTAGTACTAAATGGGTCTATAAGACTAAGTACAACAATGATGGTAGTGTTGAAAGGGATAAGGCACGTCCTATTATAAAAAGCTTCACATGAAAATATGGAATAGATTAGAATGAGACATTTGTAATGGTAGAAAATCAAGAGACCACTAGATTAGTGATTTTCCTGACAATTCAACAAAAATAGAGCATAAATCACATTAATGTGAAAAGTACCATCTTGAAAGGGTACTTAGAAGAGGTGGTCTATGTACAACAGTCACAACATATTGAAGTACAAGGTAAATACCACCAAGTATACAAGTTAAAAAAGGATTTGTTTGGCCTCAAACAAGCACCAAGAGCATGGTTTTCCCAAATAGATGAATTATTTTCAACAAAATGGCTTTAAGAGAAATAAAAGTGAGCCTAATCTTTACTACAAGTACAAAATCAATGATATCGTTATTATAAGTTTGTATGTTGATGATTTTCCATGTATGGAAAATAGTTCTAAGATAAAATATGAATTAAAAATTGCTATGATAAATGAATTTGAAAAGAAAAAAATTAAGGATCATGTAATATTTTGTAGCACTTCTGGTTCATCAAAATGACAATGAAATTTTCATCATCAAACAAATTATGCAAAAGATATGCTGAATAAATTCATCATGATTCATTGTAATCTAGACTCCACTCCTACTACTCATGGAGCTATGTTATATAGAGTATATGGTGACATTGAAACATAATTAAAAAGTTGATGAGATAGATTATTGTAAGTATTGTTGGAAACTTAATGTTTACAACGCATACAACACCAAATATTGCTTATTCAATTTGTTTTGTTTCCATCTATTGAAAATTCATATAAAAGCATATAAGAAGATATTGAGTTTTAAATTTTTTAGTTTTAATGATTTTGATTGAAAATGTTGTTTGCGTAGGCTTTACTTACATGGTATAATTAGCTTGCTTAGGTTAATCATAGGCTATCAAGGGAATGTACTTTAATTCATTTTTTAATTGTGAGTTGAGTTGGTTACCTTTTTGGGTGACCTAATTTCTCACTACATAATATAACCTCATACATATTTTGGCTAATTGGCTTATGCATGAAGAGCTTTTCTTCCCTTAAGAGTTTTTGGATCTTACTACTCCACACATATTTCTTCTTTGAGCATTCGATTCTATTAAATCCTAATCTTCGATTATGGACCTCTCTGACATGGTATCATAGTTGATCTGGTATTCGAATGTCATTGCCTTCATTGTAAGATCTAGCATTCTAGCTCATTCAATGTTATTTTTTCATCAATTTCAGTTTTCAAGGGTTTGGTGGGGTTTCTAGAAAATTCGTGCAAATATCTTCTCTGGAGTCTCTACATGAAAAACATACAATGTCGTTGCATTCAGAAGGGGTCAAAACCTTAGGTTTAGTTGTAAGCTTGAACTAATTTCTATGACAAGTGATTTTGACCTCTTTTGAAGCATTTTTGAAGATTTTGTTTGAAATCAACAAAAGTTCAAACCGTCTCGGGATTTAAAATAAAATCCAAAACCATTTTTGGGTTTTCAAAACATTTGGTGGATATTTGACGTTGTGTGTGGAAGACACATATTTTTCGAGATCTAAGGTTTTTCCTTGTGTTTTTCTCGCCATCTGTATGTTTTGGGATTCATAGGGTGTCTGCCAAGTCAAAAATCCTACATGAGTGCATTTTAGGTTTTTATGGGTATTTGGCAGGTCAATAATTCTGACTCTATGCATTTTCAGTTTTTGAGGTTGTCCAACAAGTCAAAAAGTTTAAATAGTGTTTTGAGTTTTCGGGACTTGTCAACATTTTAACCAACTAGAAAAGTGTGGTCAAACCTCTAAACCTCGGTCAACACCCAATGTTTCGAGTTTTCAGGACTTTGAATCATCTTCACATATCAACACAAACTTGTAAATTGCATTCAAACCTCCTGTTGTCATGCAAATGTGTTGTATAAAAATTGCAGTAATTTCAAACATGACAACTTACTCAAATGTGAAAATTTGCTTCTAAGACTTATTGTTTCCCCCTCCTCGGTTAGTTTGCCTACTATATCATGCTCCTCCTGACCTTGTATTTCCTACTCATGTGTTTAAAAAGTTTTCCCTAATGTGTGAAATGAGGTATCAGGGTCATTCATCTCATACAATGAAGTGTTTCCAACAGCTAGTTTTTTAGTAGGCGTAGAAAGGGCTAAATCTGGCCATTCCAGGGCAGGTGTGCACTCCGCAGGACGAAATGAAAAGCCCATACTCATCCGGAGATGGTATTGAAGAGATATGAACATGTTGGAAGTTATTTAGGAAATTTTAGGGAATTTTTCAAGGTTTAGGGACAATTTGTGTAACATCAAGTTTCTAAGGTGCAAGGAGTAGGCAGTTAAAATTGGCACTTGATTGTTCGCAGATGATTCTGGGAGCTCCATAAGGATTTAGGAGCCAATCAAATAGTCATTGGAAATATTGAAGAATTATCTACATGATGGATTCATAAAATATTTCACAAAAATATGTTTACTTCTTAGGAAAGCTCAATATATGTAGATACACACTACTGTCTTCAAGAAAAAGGTGCTATTTCGGGGAGTTGCATGAATAATTGAAGGTTGAGACCCATCCCATTGTTATTATAATGTTTTTAGGAGTTAAAATAAAATAATACTTCACTAAAAAAGACTTCATGGAGCTCCGTCAACCTCGTCTTCAAGCTCTCTCTCTCTCTCTCACAGGTACATTTCTCACAGTTAGTCAAATTTGCAAAAGGACACTTGTCACCTCCAGGTTGAGGTACATTTTTTGTCCCTGTTGTCCCTATTCCAAAGGGGACATATGGGACAAGAAAATGCACCCCTCCTCATCCTTTCCTCCTAGTTCTTCCATGTGACCAACTTGCAGCACTCCACAAGGCTTATCTGACATATTTCTAGTCCCTTCATCTCGTAGCGTGATAGTTCCACTTTTCATCATCACATGAGGGTGCATTTTTTTGTCCTCTTGTCCCCATTCCCAAGTGGACATAGGGGAAAAGAAAATGAGCCCCCTCTCTTGCCCTTGCTCTATTTTTTTATGCAACCATTTTCAAGCCCCTGGGTGCTAAGACTAGTCTTTCCTCAATTCCACCATCGAGCAATCACAAGATGACACTTGTAAAGCCCACATGAGGGCGCATTTTATGTCCCTCGTATCAACATTCCCAAGGGGGCAGATGGGACAAGAAAATGTATTCCATGTTGGCCATTATATTTATGGAGTTGTCATTGATGTCAAATATCATTGATGGCAAAGAGAGTCTAGATGTCATAAGTGTCTCCATGAGGTGTCATTCAAGGTCAAGCATGAAGTTTGATTGGTAGTGTCCAATCTTTTAGTTTTGTCATGGTGTCTTAGAAATGGTCAAACTAGTATGAGTTCTCCAAAGTGGGTTTAAGGATGTCATAAGGTCAAACATGGTCAGATTGATGTGTGTAAGGTGTTAATGAGTTTGTAAGAGGTCATCATGGTCTATTCATGTGAAGTCATGGTTGAGTTAGGTCATTCTAGGCCTATGCCTAGACCTAGTATATGGTGCATGAGTAACATGAGAACTGGAGCAGGGCATACTCGGTAAAGTATGTAGAGTGTTTGTTGAGGTTGAGAAACATGTGTGGAAGGTGTATCAAGTCATATGTCAACTGATAAGTGCATGGTTAAGGTCCTTGAGAAGATAAACAGTGAATACTAGTCAAGAAGGCACAGGTAAGTCTTAATGTCTGGAGATATTTAGGTACATCTGAGCACGAATGAGATTTGGGACGGATAGAGAAGGTCATTATGGTGCTTCAAGTCAATTTTCAGGTCAAGGTTATGAAGGAGTTGTAAGAAAAGTTATTTTTATATATCAGCAAGGAGCTTCTTCATTAGATATGTCAACTCATTCCTCCTCTCCTTCCCCTTCTTTCTTCTCTCCCCCTTTCTAATTCTTCATTATGCGTAATCATGATAATTTGTCTCATTCACTTAAGTGGGTTTCGAAAGTTGAATTGTAAAAGTCCTTTTGATTTATAAAAAGGAAGCTTATTTTCACTTCCTCGGAAGATGTAAAGTCACAAGTGGAATGAGATCATGAAGAGTCATGTGGGAGGTAGGTGAATAGGTAATCTACAATTCTATAAATTAGGATGGATACTCCATTCGACATGATCTTTAAATTTTACTTCCCTGTAGCAATTATGGATTATTATTTGGATGTTGAGCTTTGTATCACCAACAAAAGAAATAAAAGCTACATTTATTTCATTTCCCATTCTCATGTTTTCCTCTATTCTCTCTTTTCTGCACTTTGCAAGCATAGTGATCAAGAAATAACTTTTCATCTTTGATTAATGAATCTAAAGAATTGCGTGTCTCTAGTTTGTTAGTCTCATTAATGGCTTACATTGTAGCTTTCCTCTAATTGAATGTTGAACTATTTTGGTCATTATGTGTGAACTCTGTTATTACATACTCACAACAATAACCTCCCCTTTCCTAATTTCTCTCCTTTACCCCTCATCGCTACAAATTCCTCCCTTGTACCTTGTGCAAGCACTTTGTCGCAGGTTCAGTGAAGTGTTCATATGTGATCCCTGGCCTATTTTTCCACCCAAAACATTTAGATAGGATTAAGATAGTTTACATTCAATAATAGGAGCCTTCCCATACATAAGGAGGGGTGTAGCCCCATGAGCGTTGGTGGAAACACATAATTCGTAACACGACAAATTATTTCACCAATACCTCCAAACCCTGGTCAATGCCTAGTGTTTCAGTTTTTCAGGACTTCAAAGCATCTAATAATTTCAACACAACTTGCAAATTGTGGTCAAACCTTTGAACCCCAATCAACGATCAGTGTTTCAGGTTTTTCAACTTATTTGTCAAGTGTCGGGTTCTGACACCTGCTTGACATGCGTCAAGTTTCATCCCTTGACTAACATGCTTCAAGTTTTGACTCTTGCTTGATAGGCTTCGAGTTCTGCCACCTGATCAACACACATTGGGTTCTGCCACGTTCTCAACACGTGCAGGTTCTACAATTTGCTCGACAAGTCCAAAAATCTTACATCCTATTTCAAGTTTTCACTAGTGTTCGACAAGTGCATAAATCAGATATAGTGTACTAAGTTTCGAAAGGTGTTCGACAAGCACCCAACCCCAATAATGTTTGTCAAGATTTTGAAGGTGTTAAAAAAAACCCAATCCCTGAAAGTCTTTATTAGGATTTTGAAGGTGTTCAACAACACCCAATCCCTAGTAGTCTCTATTAGGATTTCAAAGGTGCTCGACATGGGTAAAACTCTGACTATATGTGTTGGGTTTGCGAAGGTTTTTGACAAGCTAAAACCCCCAACAAGATGGTTTTTCATGTTTTTCAAGGTGCATAAAAAGGTGAATACTTTGATGACATGTGTGCACGTAAATTCTAGACATGGGGGAAGTGACACTATTCATTGGAAAAAGAAGGTCATTTTGGGAGTGATATCACTCACCTAGTCAAATCACAGTGTAAAGTGAAATCCTCAAAGGGAAGTAGTCATTCTAGTCCTTAGCCCGTGGTTATATGGGAGGAAAATTCAAATAGCCATAACTTCAAGCTGATAAATTCATTTCAGGCACCATTTGTTTTGACCATGCAAGTTTTTTTGAGCTCTACGCATTGGTAATATTCTTGTGCCTTGTAAATTTCCACTATAATTTTGGGGGGTTACATATTTAATACTTTTCATCAAATTCATTTCCACTTGCTATGATGGATTCGTCTCTTGTTCCACTTCTTACATCGTTTAACTATCACAAGTAGAACGTCAAAATATAAATCCTCTTGAGGAGTAAGGGCTTACACCAGTTCACCGTAGGTACAAAAACAGAACCAACACCGAATGTAAAGAAGGTGAACTGGTACAACAAAAGTGATGAGGCCTATAATTTATTATGCATGTCTATTTCTCCCAACTTACTCTTTCATATTAAATATGTAGATACTCCTAATGATGTTTGGACCATTTTGGAAGGACTCTTTGGGAAGCACGACATAATGAAAGGTCACGAGTTGGAGAATGAGCTTGTCAGTTTAAGCACATGCAAATTTGACATGATACAAAACTTCTTCACCAAATTCAAATCACTTAGGTTGTAGTTGAAATTGTGCGACATAGACACAACTGATGAACAATTGGTTCTTTCCATCCTAGCAAAATTAAGTTCCAACTATTATGTCTTAAATTCTACATTTCACACCACCAAGAGAGCCATGGGAGCTACATGGACTATGTCGTCCTTGGACAATTTTGTTGTTGACTTAACTTAGGTGCAAGACAAGCTTATTTAAATGGGTGCATTGAAGTCCTCTAAACCCCGTGATCTAATTGTTAGACATGAGAAAGAAAAGGCTTTAAACAAAGAGGAGAAATAAAATAACAAGGATTATGAGAACAAGAAGGATCAAAATGATCCCATCTCCAAATCAAACTTTGGAACTTCCTCTTCTAGTGTTAAGTCCAAGAAAGAGAGGATTAAATGTGGGTATTGCACAAGAAAACATGATGAAAGAAAATATTTGAAAAAGCGGATTGACCACCTCATGAATCTTCTTGAGAAGAACATAAGTGTTCCTGAGTCTATCAAACCATCTTCATCAACTCATGAATCCTCCAAGGTAAATGACCATGAGAAAGAGAAAGATAGAATCAAGAAAGGAGAAAACAAGGGGAGAGCCCTAGTTACAGTTATCCCACCAACTCCTACATGGATAATTTATTTTGGTGCAGCACAACATATGGCCTCTTCACATGCAGAGTTCACTTCCTTGGAGCCATGTGACATGTCCTCTATATAATTTGGCGACAACTCTTCTGCATAGGTTTTTGGGACAGGTTCTATTGAAGTGAGTGGAGGAAGTTGGAACATTTAACAATGTTTTTAATATTCCCTCATTGTTAACTAATCTCCTATCAGTCTACCAGATTACTTACCTTGGTCAAGGCATGAGTGTTGAGTTCACCTCAAATTTAGTGTATGTCAGAGAGTTGCACAGTGACACTATCATTACAGTGGGTGTAGTCTATCATTAGACTCGGCTATATTCCTTCTCTCATTTTGTCTCTTCATAATCTTTCATTAGATTCACCTATACTTGATGTGATTTCCAATCCTAAGCACACTTCTGATAATAAGGACTTCTTCTAGAACAAATGCCTATAGTAGTGATGGAGACCCACCTCCACCATCTCTTTGACAGCTTCCTAACCTTGATGACTTATTTCTTAATCCACCTACTTCTAGTCCACTGTTAACTTTTCAAGGAGTAGGTACCTTAATTAAAGACTCATCAGACATTGAGTAGTCTAGTACATAGTTATAGTGCCTTCCACATTCCTTCTCTGTGTCTTCTTTGGATACAACATCCCTTCATGGAGCAGTTGGCTCTTCTACTTTGCATGAGCATAGTTCCTTATCTAGGAACCAAAACTTAGATAGAAGAATGTAACAAACCGTTACACCAAAACCTCAAGGCGTTAGTGAAATCCGCACATGAGGATCATAACATCCCACCGCGAGAGCCCGACTCGAGATGGGTTTGCACCCGCACTCCCATACGTACGAGCCCCACTTCACCAATGTTTAGGCGCCCCGCGGGCCCCGGCTACACGATGTAACCAACCGAGTGGGATTCAAACACGGGTGGTCGCTCTGATACCAAAAGTAATGAACACACCAAAACCTCGAGGCATTAGTGAAATCCGCACATGAGGATCATAACAAAGTCCATTAACCACTTGACAGACTCATTTAATTTTCCATGGTGATCCACTTCTTAGTGTATCTAGTTCTTATCCTTGCACCTCTCAACAAATATATCAATGTTATCCCAAAGGCATTGTGATCCAAAAAGTAGTGTTGTTATGTCTTGGAACATAATTCTAGGCTTTGGAAAATATAACACTCTTCACTACTCCTAATCCACAATCACTTTGTGAGGCTCATTTGTAGGTTAAAGGATGTTTTAGCTTCAAGTGGGGATTCCTATTCCTACTCTCTTTAGGAGAGGAGTTTTTCCCATTGGCTTTTCTCATTTTCTCTGCTTTATGAGAGATTTATGTTATACGTCGGTACCTCGTCATGGTCTTGTTTCCAAGAGCCACTTTTTCTACCCACCTAAGTTATGCTTAAAGGGGGCATTGGTATAGGCTTTACCTACATAGTATAATTAGTTTGCTTAGGTTAATTATAGGTTAGTACATAAATGTACTTTTAATTCATTTTCTAACCGTGATTTGAGTTAGTTACATTTTTGGTGACCTAATTTCTCACTATATAATGTAACCTCCTATGCATATTTTTGTTAATTGGCTTATGCATGAATGATTGAAGATTTTTTCTTCCCTTGAGTGTTTTTGGATCTCACTACTCCACACAGATTTCTGCTTTGTGCATTTGATTCTATCCGATCCCAATTCTTTATTGTGGACTTCTCCGACAAATGTAGTTCGGATAACCGAAAGTCAACACCTAACAACTATTTTTCACTTAAATAAGGTTTTGTTACATGGAACTAAAAGAAGCTAAGTTGAATTTCCCTCACCTATAGAAGTAAAATATTTTACAATCACTTAGGTTAGTGCGTGCAATCATTATGGCTTTGGAAAGTTTTAAAAGAAGTTGGGGAGAATAAAAACACCTACAATTATTAAATCGGATGAAAATCAAAATTATCACAACTTATCAAATAATTTAGATTTGAAATACCATTTTAGTCAAGATTTAGCTTCATAAGAAAGGGGTGGAATTAAAGTATATAAATAGTCATGAACAACTTGCAGATATCTTCATTAAGGTGGTTGTAAAAGTATAATTTTTCAAGCCTTGATATTAAATTGTTAGTCCGTTCAACATCAACCTCAAGGAGTAGGATGCTAGATAAGTGTTGTTGATCAAACACTTAATGACCATTTTTTTGTAGGATTTTTATTCCAATCTAAAGTTGATAAGATAAAAAAAATATTTAATAAGTAAATGATATCATTGAGAATATTCATGCAAATAAGGGATGAAGATATTTTAAGAAAGTCAAATAAAATCATATAAAGGTTGTAGCTTAAATTATTGTATTGTAAGTTAAAAGTTTTATTTTTATCTAGAATAGTCTAGAATAAATATGTTTATTGTTAAATTTTTAAGATAAAAATATTAAAATTGCAAAAAAAAGGGAAAAGGTTGTGAAAGTCTAAAATTTTTAGATAATAAACCAAAGATGAATATTTTCTTCCACTTTTTATTGTGAGTGATTTGAACAATTTTTATATTCACAAAGCTTGTCTTTATTGAACAATAAGAAGTAAGTTTGTTAAAATTTTCAATGCTACATCCAATGAGCCTACTCATGTAGTATATGGATTTCTAAGCTTTGGTTTCAAATCAATTTTCATAATGAAGAAGATAACTTGATGCGAGGTATTTGTGAGGACATGGAATGTACGAGGTGAGACATCCAACAATGGGCTCAATTTGGATGATTGGTTGTATGTATCAACAACTTCAGCTAATATGTATGTTTTGGCTAACATAATAACTTTTATATAGAGTATTTTATATAAATACTTAAACTATGGGAAAAAATATAGTTTATTTTTTAAATATGATAAATATAGAAAAAATATGGTAAATTAATTATGAGTCAAATATTGATGCATGCACTTCTAGATTATTTATGCATAGAATTTACAACTAAAATCTACTTCAGAATGTTTTTGACATTTATGCAAAGAATTTACAATTAAAATCTACTTCATAATATTTTGTCAAATAATTCACATACCATATGTTTATAGATTTATATGAAGATTTTTCTCAAACAAATCGTAACACTACTAACTATATAAACTAAAATTAAAAAATTATAGATAAAGCCAATTTCCTCCAACTTTAAACTGCTCCTATCTAATTTAGAGTAGTAACAAATTTGTTATTTTTTAAATCTAAATTAAAATATAGATTTTATAATTAGCATTGATTTTGTAAGTTCTTTTTTTTGGTGCGAAACAATCATTCCGTACAATCATGTGTGGCAACTATGATTTTGAGCTAACAGTAAAATTCCCAGACCGTCATATCTCAAATGTGGTGAACTCAAATTTTTGTGAAGTATTTTAAACCAAATAAAGAAAGCCAACTATTTTGAAAAAAAAACTTAAAAAAAAACCAAACAGCTAAATTCGACCGAAGTTGAAAGATACTTACATCCGTAGCAGCTTTCCACAATCTTTGTAACTTCGTAGCCCGATGAAGTTCTAAGATTCTTAGACTTTCCAATGGCCACACGGGAAGATTCTTTCCCTGAAAAGCATCACAACGAAGCCAGACGAGTTCTCTCCATCGTCCGCTCACCATTTGATTGAGAAAGCGTCCGCTACCATGGAAAAATTTTAGTCCAACAATGAAAGGTTTGAGGCTACTCTCACCTTCGCTTGTATTAACTATGATCTCCCCTTGCGAAGAAAGAGGAAACTCTTCATAGTCATATCTGCTTGTTATTCCTCGGATGCGTATTTCCTTCTAAATACAAAAGAACATTAAAAAATGAGAACTTCTATAGGCAATGAAAAATGTAATAAAACACGGCTTCAAAAAGCTTCCTATTACATGATCCTGATAAACGAAAAATTGTAGTTATAAGTTTTTAATTTTACCGCAGGCTGAATGTGAATGATCTGTCGAGGGAACCAAAGACGATACGGTGATTGTCGATTGGCAATCTCCCTTCCCAAATCCCTTAAATGATCATGCATTCTTATCCTATCATTCGCCTGGCTCATCAACAAGCTCAACAAGACACTTATTAAATAGCCTTTCCCAACCGTGCAACCCATTCCACATTAATCCGTCCCATGCAGCGATCGCTGAACTTCTCTCGTTTTCCAATGAAAAGGCAAGCTGTATCCAAAAACATCTCTTTCTCTTCTTCATCTAGTGCATCATAACTTACTTTTAGTCTCCCTTTGATGTCGCCAGGCACTATTCTGGATATCTTTTGTAACTGATCCTCCCAATAATCCATTTCAGACCTTCCATAGAGCTGCCCTCCCAGTACCTTGAGAGACAACGGTAATCCTTGGCAAGCTGTTAAGAACTTTTCAACAATTTGCTCGAATCCGGAGCGGGGAGAGGGTTCTAAGAATGCATGCCAACAGAAAAGCTGCTTGGCATGAGACGGATTCAATGCTCCCATTTTATAAATGGCAGGCAGAGATGCCCCAAGACATAAGGACCTCCCGCTCGCGAGTCGTCACAATTATCAAGCTGCCGCCCCCAAGGCTGTCCTTTCCCGGCAGTAGAGCCTCCAACTGATCTGGATGATCCACGTCATCCAACACAATAAGCACAGAAATAGATCTCAGACGACTTGCGAGAATCCCTTTGCCTTGATCTACATGGTCAAAGGATGCAAGCGAAGGATCCAAACCGAGGTCCTTGAGAAGTTTTTTTTGCTTCTCATGCAAGAGGCCTTTTTCAGCAGCATCTCGAATATCAAAGAGAAAGCTACACCTCTGCATGCTCGAGCATTTCTTGTTATATACTTCTTTTGCAAGAGTGGTTTTGCCGGAACCACCCATGCCCCAAATTCCCACTATTTGAACATTGCCATGACATGGATGTGCAATCCTTTCAAATTCTTGTACGGCTTCATTGAGACCCACGGGATGTTTTGCCACCTCTAACGGCACCTTTTTCATGTCTTTCAGTACACGGTTCACCACATTTTTCATAACCCTCTGCTCATCACTACCCACTGCTCATCAGCTACAATATTGAAGTGCAAACATTAATTTTTCTGACTGTATCTACCCTTCTTTTCATGCTCCGCAAATGTATCCGCATAGATTCCTTTTCCGTCAACAGCCCATCGTGCATCAAATGGCTGAACTTTATAGAAGATGGGGATAATTGGTGTGCGAGTTTGCAGCATAAAAGCCAGCTCGGCCAAACACCATGGGGACTGCGCGTAGTGCTCGGAAAAAATAGCTATATGAATTGAAGCACTAGTCATTGCTTGCTGTATGGCTTGAGGCAAGAAATCCCCAAGCTCCAGCTCTTCCACATCCAAAAAAACTCTAAGTCCCGTAGCAGTGAGGGCACGGTAGATTGTGGTGGCCAACGTGTATTTTCACATCGATTCCACGATGATTTATGAATACATCAAACGACAGTTGTTTGTTTGCAGCACATCGGCACTAGATGCGGATGGTGCAATTCCATCAAAAGCATCTGGTTTTCCAATGATGGTACAAGTTGTTGCAGCCATGGAGAGAAATTGAAATGCATAGGCAAGAAAAGCAGAAAAGCAGGCTCCTCGGGGGTAATGGTTCGAAATGTTTCGCAGCGCGCAGGGTAATGGTTTGCTGGATAACCTGAACTGGTAAGGGTAACCCCATTAACGAGTAAAGCATCAAGTCGTGACTCGTGAGCAATGGTTAGATGGTGCATGTCGACATCAAAGAAGAGCACGGTGAGTTGAATGTTTCGGGGGTAAGTGAGAAAATGGGAAAGCGCGTTGAATGAGTGGATGTGGTTTGTGTAAGAAAATGCATGTCGACATTAAAAAGAGCTGGTCAACAAGGAGAACATGTGGAAAGTTGTAAAGTAATGGTCCCGGGCCTGTAAACCGTGTACTTGATAGGGACAATTCTCAATTAATATTCAACAATCTAATGAGTTGACTAGAACGATTAATTTGAAATTCGAGGCATTCAATCCCTTTCGTAGTTGTTTGTGCCTCCTGCCCCCACGTGAAATTTCTATTGATGCTGCCAAAAAAGAAATGGGGTTGGACCATCACAATTATTGAACAAGTCACATAGGAGACCAACTATTCTTTGTGCACCCTAAGTTTAAGGGTGCAATGACAACAAAATATTATATAATTCTAAAGAAAAAATACTCTTTAAAAGGTTATGTTCTTCCTATTATATATAATTTATTTTAAATATTAAAATAATGTGGAAGAGACATTTTTTTATAATATTTAAATTTGGTTATTTTAAATTGTTGGGTTGGTAAAATATTGCTTAAGTGTTGAAGGCGCGAAAGTAGGGGGCGCATAAGTAGGCGCAATAGTTGGACAAATTTGTGCCCTGTAGTTTCGCACCCAGGGAAGTCAGAGTTCAATACTTGGTCATTTTGCATGTACACATGCTAAGAATGGATTGAGTGTTGAACACACTTTGATAGAAGACTTGGAAGACACACCAAACTATTTTGGGAACAAGAAGGAGATCAAGAGTCATGTAGAGTTCGAGCTAATAATAGGACTAGAACTAGAGTTATTTATAGGTAATCTATTATTAGGCAAAGCTTGCATTCTTCCTTAGTTGCTTTTGTAGTAGCGCATGACTATTTTGAGCATGCAACCTATTTTTGAGAGTGCATGAGTAGTGAAGGGAAAGTCTCCACTACCTATATATATATATTATATTATATATATATATATATATATATATATATATGTTTGATTTAGAAATCATGGGTGTATAACTACTAGGTCGAGATAGAGTTATGCTGCTGGTATGATTTTCCACGCATGACTTTGTGATGGTAATTATAGTGTATTCAGCTAATGTGTCTTGATGAACTAATATAATGGATCTTTGTGGATGGATAATGGTTGTTGATATCTCTTTTACTAGTTATTGTATGGTAAATCTGATCTTGATCCTTGTTTGATTCATTATGCACTATGGTTGTGATCTAGTTCATGTCATGTTTTACCTTTAATTACTTGCTAGGGATATGAAATACTTGTGTGATCATGCTAACACCTTGACAAGGGTGTTATTAAAAGAGGGACCTAGTACCTTTGCGTGCTTCGGGTGAGTGCTCAGATCTATCTGAGTGACAGGCCAATGCGTATAAGGGTTAAGTAAGAAAAACAAACTACATTTTGGTTCCATTGTCGGGACCTCTTTTCAAGTTGTTGCAAGGATGTTGCATGATGAAGACAAATCGGTTGACTCTAGACAACATTGAGAGTTGGGTTGTAGTTTTGGAAGACTAGTTTGCTCATAGATATAATGGACCTGATTTTTTGCTCGCGCATGGGTTGAAGAAAATCTATATCATGAACTCTATGAGACGTTCTTTTGTTGTTTTCCTATAGAGTTGTACGAGTGGCTGGTAACATATGCATCGAAGCGGAATTGGAGGTATAGAACAATTGTTTGGACACAAGAAGATTACTAGGTTTTGTATGATGCCAATTTGACTTGGACACATGCTATAGACCATTGGTGGAGTGGTGTTTTGAATAGCTACACATTGGAGTACATTGTTTCTACTTATTCCTGTCTGGAGGTTATTGAGTTTCAGTTCTTGTGTGAACCCAGAGGATCTTACTTGCGCGTTATCCCTTTGGAAATTAAGATATTGATTGTAACTTTGGATTTGGAAGAACGACCTATGGCTAGCTAAACCCCACCACGTGGGGGAGGATAGGAGCAGGTGTGGTGAAAGATGGTGGTCCTTGTGGCAGAAAGGCAGAAGAGAAGAAAGGTGACTTAAGTATAATGAGGAGCAGGAGAGGGAATTGGCAAAGAATTGCAACATTGAGGAGTCTGTGGAGTTGCGGAGGATGATGTCTCATGAAGGATTTGAGGCTCACGTGGAAGACGTGGAGCCAGAGCATCAGACTCTCCCCCACTTAGGCAAGCGCGGTAGAGAATCCCTTTAAGCTTCTAATGAGAGTGTGTCTGATGAAGAAAGATTAAGGACCAAAAACACACATCTGATCCCATTTGACCTTGCCCTTGTGCTTGGTGTTCCAGTTCTTGAAACAATTGTTGAGAAATAGGCTAGTGTTGGTGATAGAGTAGGACAGGTAGATTTCAGTTTCTATTAAATACAGGAGTGCACCAAACAACATCGAGGGCATCACATGCGACAACATCTTTACTTTTTGGAGGACCGGTTGGTGGTATATTGTCTGGCACGTCATTAGGAACAGAGCATGGGCATGTGCAGAATGTTGGTAATACTTCTAGAAGTAGCACAACTTTGCAGGCCGTGGAAGTTCAATTTAGTACAACAGTTGGGACACATAGTAGCTCATCCTCTGGTCTGGTGCCTGCTATAGGAGGTGGATCTGGAGGCTCAGGATCTAATGGTTCTGATGGTTCTAGAGGTGGAGGAAACACTAGGGGTAATACAGGTTTTGGGTCCAGTGGGCATGGTCCGCACCAGCCATAGCAAGTCTATTCAGAGATGTCTCTTCACCTACCAGAGTAAAAAGGTATTGAGGCTGTAGCGGAAAATGTGCACATGTGTGAGATACTATGGCATGCTAAGGGGATCACAACTCCTGAGGTTAAGGTGAGTCAATTTGCTACTACTTTACAAGGGTGCACACATAGTTGGTATAGGAAGTATGATCCATATCAGATTGTTGTCGATTACAACGCGCTGCATGATGTTTTTTTGGTTGAGTTCCATATACCTGACTTTGAATAGAAAAACATCAACACACTGAAAGAGATTAAGCAGGGCATGACTAAGAGCATAATGGAGTATGATGCACACTTTAAAATTTTGATATCAAATTTGTCTTAATGATATTCACCCTAGCTAGCATGCACAGTGGTTTGATCAGACCTTTCAGAAGGGCGCTCTAGCATAAGACGTTTACAGATCCGCGTGAGGATTTAGAGGAAGCTCTATGTGCTGAGGTAGTTGGGAGCGTAAACATTAGAGTTAGCCCATTATTAGAAGCGCAGATTACATCTATGACAAAGTAGTTGGATAAATTGTCGGCCAATTCAGCTCATGAGACGCATAATGGGATATGGTGTACATATTATGAGGTGGAAGGACATACTAAGGATAACTGGCCTTGTAAATCAATGTGCACCATGTTGCTATATTGTGAGATTTGTCACTTAGATCATGATTTAAGTCGGTGCCCCTTGTTACACCCCGCAATAAGGAAGAACGTGTCTTGTTACTGTAAGATTTGCAAATCCCACACCCATCATACAGAAAATTATATACTGATTGATCATATTCATGGTGCCATTGAGACTGGTGTACTTTAGACCAATGTTAAAAATGATTCTAAGGAACAAGGTGAACATCATAGTCATAACCACAATAAAGGGCGCTCTGATGGAGGTGGTAGAGGAAGAGGTTACTGAGGTGGATATAAAATTTGTGGTTGCGGTGGAGGCAAGAGGTGATTTCCCACGAGGAACTTGTTTTACATGTTGATCCCCTGACCATTATAGGTGTGAATGCCCTGAGAACATAGTCTTCTCATGGTGCCGGAAGCAACATAAGTTTGAAGAGTGTCCTGAGTTATATGAGCACATGAGTAAGAATTATAAGAAGAATGATAGGGGCGCAAGAATGATTAAAGTACAACTCATTGTGGAAGATCAGTGGATGTCGAGGTTAACACCTGATCCTGAGATGTTACCATGTTGAGGTTGCGCACGCTCGTGAGATTCTAAAGTAGAAACTTGTTATTACAAAGAAAGATGTGATAAATGTGAAATATCCAGATCTTACCCATCAGAAGGAAGTTTATCAGGAGACTATGAAGGTTATTAGAAACTTGCAGGGTGAGATACAATGCTTAAAGGAAGTAGTTGTGGAAGCAGGAGAAGGTGAGGGAAGTTGAGCTTCCTCAGAGAGATGTTGATGAATTGAATGAGGTTTGTAAGATGTTGTGCTAGGAAAATATCATTCCTTTGTTAGGGGAATGGCTGAGGGAGAAGGTACCATGTGCTGGAGCTGAGATCAAAAGATAGATATTGCATGAAAACTTACCTCCTCATAATCTTGAGTATGATAAAGAGATCACTTTGAATTCAGTTGTTGATGACTAGATGCTGAGTAATATATTGATTGATATAGGTGTAGAAGTAAATGTACTCACTTTGAATGCAGTGGAATCAGATGGGAAGACCACCATTACAACCCTCTTCGAATGTGCTATATATGGTGAATAGGTCTCGAGCCACGCCCATTGGAGTATTGAAAAATGCCACTATTACTATACAAGGGGCCAAGTTTACTAGGGATTTTGAGGTCTTGGCTCTTGCCGAAGCAGATAGTTTTCCAACCTTGCTTCAATTCCCTTGGTGTCATGCGAATAATGCTGACCTACGCTTTAATAAAGGTTATATCAGTTTTAAGAACAAGGAGGAGCACATAATTATTCCTTTAATGGATGGAAAGGATGCACCGTATGTATAACCCTTGAGTGAAAAGGATTTGACAAGATATATGCGCGAACAGTTAGGGATCCTGAAGTTCTTGAGCCATCTAAGGAAGGTGTTATACATTGGGATGATGCTCGGTCTATGAGCGATACAACTAGTGTTGTCTGTGATAACTGGGTGCATGGAACATATGAGATGGCCAGGTGAGAGATCAAGAATATAGTTACTCATGTGATAAGGATGAACGTTGTTTGACACTTGAGTCACAACCAGGTACCTTGGTACACCAGTGAAGGAAACCTTGACATATTTTTACGCGCCATGGAAGCCTGATGGATGGATGAGGGTGACAAAAGAAATATGTTGGTTTATACACCATGGGGAATAGCTGCGCGTTGGTGGACTACACATAGAGATAACCTTTTGGAGTGGTGAGAAGTGAGAATTTCCTTCTCTACTAGGTTTCTTAGGAGTAATGTACCTTCACAGATATGCGAATTCCATGGGAAGGATTCTGCTTCGCATCACATTTAGAAGTATGAGAGACTCTAGATGGAGGGGTAGGAGGCCTTTCCGCCATCACTTTGGGTACATAAGTTCTATGCCACTCTAAGTGGTTGTGTGTGAAAATGGTATGTTCATGCAGAATTAACAAGAGAAACAGTTAATTGGTGGGAGATGACCTTAGGTATGATTCAGACCTTTGATTATTTTTCTACTAAACCTCCAGTGAATGAAACATTACAAATTATAAAGTGCCTTATGATGGGGGATAGTGCAAAGGTTGAAGAAATATTGTTAGATATGTTTCGGGAATTGGACTTAGAGGCGCACTTTGATAAAGAAGAGACATATGACGTGCAACTTGGGTGCGCCTGGCTGGAAAAAGAGAAGGGTAAGCTAGTTTACATGATTGATGATGAAGAAGTAGATAATTTAGATGATGACCACACGGTAGGTACGTGCGAGGTCTTAGATAGTGCTGATGAGAAGAAACCTGCTTATCATGAGCCTATGAAAACAAAGAAGGTCAACATTAGGACAAATACAAAACCTAAAGAGGAAATTATTGGTGACTATTGGTCTGAACAAGAGGTGGTGAAATTATTATTGAGCTACTGCGTGACTTTTGGGACTTAATTTCATGAGTCTATCATGAGTTGAAGGGAGTGCATCCCTCTTTGGGCAAGATGAGGATCAAGTTAAAGGAAGGTGCACGCCTGGTTAGGAAGAGGCCTTATAGGATGAATCCTAATCTACATGCATCAATTTCAAGGAAGAGATTAATAAGATGTTGAAATCTGGAATCATTGAGCCCATTGAGGAGTTAGAGTGGGTTAGCCCCATGGTGATAAGCACAAATAAAGATGGTAGGATAAGGATCTATGTGGTGATACAGAGAGTTGAATGTTTCTTGTGTCATAGATCCTTTTCCCACACCTTTTATTGAGGAGATCTTGGAAGGCATGTGCAGGGTGTGAGATTTACTCTTTCACTGATGGATTCTTTGGTTATCATCAGGTTTGGATTGCTAAAGAAGATCAAGAAAATCCAACTTTCACCACTAAGTGGGGAATTTTTGCATACACAGTTATGCCCTTTGGGTTGAAGAATGCACCTGCAGTATTTTCACGCATTGTTGTGTAAACATTTGAAGACTTTATACATAATTTTTTACATGTTTATTTGGATGATTGACTGTATATGGGCTGGTAAAGGATCACTGTGACAACTTGAGACTCATGTTTGAGAAATGTAGGAAGTTAAGCATCTCCTTGAATATTAAGAAGTGTATCTTTGCTACACCCTTTGAAACTTTGTTGGGACACATTATATGTAAAGAAGGCTTGTTGGTAGATCCTTCTAAGGTCACAATTATTTTGAGCTTAGAGGAGCTTACCAATCAAAGCGAGGTGTGCGGATTATTAGGACATATAGGTTATTACATAAAATTCATTAAGGGATATGCTAAGATTTTTGTGCCCTTGGAAGAATTGTTGAAGAGTAAAGGAAAGTTTCATTGGGATGAGGCACAACAAATAATGTTTGAGACACTGAAGGAAAGACTCACTTCTACATCCATTCTGTGCTTTTCTTCTTGGAATAAACCATTTCATGTACATGTTGATGCCTTTGGCATGGCCATTGATGCAGTGTTAACACAACCTGGTGATGGGATTGTTGATCATCCTATCTATTTCACGAGTAGGAAGTTGACACCAGCTGAACAAAATTATAGAACTACAAAGCGTGAAGCATTATCCATGATTTATGCATTGCACAAGTTTAGACAATACTTGTTGGTAACTCCCTTTATATTTTATACAGATCACATGACACTTAAGTACTCAGTTAATAATCCCATTTTGCAGGGGCACATATGCCGGTGGATTATCTTGTTTCAAGAATTTGAATTTACATTGGTTGTAAAACCAAGAAAGAGAAATTTTAAACCAGATCATTTGTCAAGGATTAACTTAGGTGAGGACATGCAGAGCATTGAGGACACAATGTCGGATGCACAACTATTTAGATTGAACCACACACCCACTGATTGAGAGGACTTTGTTTTTTTCTACGTACTTGTGTGGCACCTGAAGGGATGAGGAGCTTAGAGAAGAAACAACTTGCCATATGTGTCGTGCCTTATATGTTGATTAATGGAGATTTATACAAGTTAGGTCGTGATGAAATTTTGTGTCAGTGTGTACATGAGCATGAGTGCAAAGCTATATTGGAGAAAGCTCATGGTGGAATTGCATGAGGACATTATGCAAGAAATACTACCACATGCAAAATTTTGCTAGCTGGCCTTTAGTGGGAAACACTATATAAGGATTGTAAAGAGTATGTCATGGTGTGTGATCATTGTCAGCACCTTGGGAAGCCTGGGCATAGAGATGAGATGCATTTGAGGCCTATTGTGAGTGTAAAACCTTTTGAGAAATGGGCGTCTGAACTTTGTATGACCTATTTCCCCACCGACACGCAAGACTGGGTCACGCTATATTATTATATGTATAGATTATCTAACAAGGTGGGCAGAAGCAATGCCTATAAAGGATTGCACGGAAGCTACGACAACATGGTTATTATGAGAAAACATTATCAACAGGTATGGATGTCTGTTGAACTTAACAAGTGATAGGGGCAAACACTTTTTGAATGAGACTATTAGAATATTATTGGTAGAATTTATAGTGGCACATCATAAGCCAACACCCTATCACCCACAGGGCAATGGAACAACTGAGGCTTTCAACAAGATATTGGGACATACATTGACCAAGATTTGTGATGTTAGAAGAAAGGATTGGGATGATAAAGTCTCTATTTTACTTTGGGCGTATAGGACAACTTACAAGAGGTTGAATAAGGCCACACACTTTCATTTAGTGTTTAGTGCAGAGGCTATTTTACTAATGGAATAAATGTTTCCCTTCATGTGTATTATGCATGCAAGAGGACTGGATGATGAGAAAATACTTGAAGAGGGTATAGATAAGCTGATACAGTTGGATAAGATGCATGTTATCGCATGGTGGAGCCATAAGACAGAAAAGGCCAGGTAGAAGGCATGGCATGATAGGCATATTAGGAATAAGACATTGGAAACTGGACAGATGGTTCTTCTTTATGACTCCAAGTTTACGTTTCACCCTAGAAAATTGTAGGTGCATTGGTTGGGACCATATGTGGTGACATATATACTTGATTCAGGCATTTTTCATTTACAGGCACTGGATGGAACACGATTACCCAATTATTTCAACGGGAGTAGGCTGAAGCCGTACTATAAATAAGTCTTCTTGGTGTTTGTAATAAGGCAATATTTCCAGTTAGATTAGGTTTCCATTTAATGCATTTATTTTATATATTTTTCCTTTCATCATCATTATACTTTCTCAATTTAGTTTAGTGTTTTGTTGTAATAAGTGCACTTGCGTGCTAGTAGCTACTTACTATCTATTGAATTCATGTGTAGAGGAGCATGCATACATTTAGTGTGGGGTCGATCAGAAAGTGATTGGTGCCTTGATGCATATTGGTGTGCATTGTGAAACTAAAAGTGCTCAGAGTAAAGATGGTTATAAAGAGAATTCCAAGAAATTTAATTTTATTAAAGACCATGTGTAGAGAGATGGATGCGCACTGTAACATGAGGTAGGCTGTAACATTGGAAAATAATTAGCAGGGTTAATTTTAAGAGACCTCTTGGAAATCGGGAGGTGGAAAATACCTGACAAATATCCCCAGAACTGGTTTCATTGAAAGACAAATTTGCCATTTTTTTTAGAACTGAATTTTCACCTACTATTTTTTTTGAGTTAGAGAGACTACAAACATTAACGTAGAGTTGACACGTGATAGGAAGGGGTTCCCTGTCACGCATCAACAAGATTTCTTGACTCGCGACAGGAAGGCGTCCTATTGCGAGTCAACAAGTTTTGTTGATGCGCGAAAGGAAGGTTTATCAAATAGTTTTTGACACACGTCTTAGACTTAGAAACTCTGATTTTTTCCTATAAATACCCTCTCATCATTCATTTTCACGTTTACACTTTTTAGCTCCCAAATTTTCTTGTTTACAGGAATCTAGGTTCAGGTACAATCAAGCTCAAGGACAACTATAATGGCGACTACAAGTGCAGCCCAAGCCCAAGATAAAAATCAAGAGGAAAATCTAGTCAACCCATAAGCCCTATCCAAGGGCAAGATACTCTACAGGAACTTGTGCCCCCACATTTAGAAAATTTTACAAATGAATTTGGAATACAAGGATTTGATTGATGCATGTGAGTTTGGTGGGCTTGTTAGGATGCCCTATTTCGAAATAGACCATGATGTTATGAACTACCTTCTCTCCTCGTACAATACAAAGGACGATCTATTTACTATTACTGTGGATGACAGTTGAATGTTTCAATTTGGTATCGACCCAACTGATATTCATTGGTTAACATGCCTCCCATTCAAAAATTTACCCATTATTACAAGGAAGTTAACACTCATCGAAGAAGATAAGAAATACCTCGAATCGAACTTTCGGTTTCCATGTTGATTGTAAGTGTAAACTGCTTTCAATTTTCATTTTGTATTCATTTTCTGATTTTGATACAATTCAAATTGATATTAATTCCAACAGTTTTTTGGCATTTACAGCTCATGTCAATAAATCCAGACGTGGTGTGGATACACAAGGAATTGCACACCACTTTCTTGCTACTATGATTTCCTTCTTTCAAGCCAGAATAGTTTTGTAGGGTCGGAAAACAGATATACCAAATTGGGCCATTGCATACATTCTTTTAACTATCAAAAAGCACAAATTTGATTGGTGCACCTTTTTATCCAAAAAAATAAGAACTGACATTATAAATACAACGCTTTCAGAAAAATGAGTCATTCACTCCAAAAACTATCTCCTTGGCCTTTATTACGAGGCTCTTTTAAATTTAAAATACAAACCAATTCCTACTTGCATGGATGAGGCGTTGACGAATTTGTCAATTCCATTTCAATAACAACAGGTATAAACTATAAAGTTTGTATTTCGACATTAGACTAATAGGATGTTCATCTTGAATCTGATTAACTATTTACTGTTTACAGAGAAGATTTTTGGAGGCCCTTCCTTGAAAAAAGGTGGCATCAAGAGTAAGAGGCCAACAACATGCTGAGGCGTCGATAGATTCACAATCTAAAATGGAAGTTCACTCATCTCCGAACCGCCAACCATTTGAATTCGTTAAACGCCAGATAAGTAATAACCTAACATGTATTATTTACAAATTCCAATTTTGTATTTTCATTTTACCATATTGAATTGACATATAATCGACTGTTACTAACATTGCAGGGGCTTTGGACTATACTTCTGCTTCTAAAAGTCAACCGTCTTCACCAACTCACTCAGTTCAGTCGCATGCAATTGTCTCTTCTCAACAACCACCTAAGCAATCCCAGAACAGACAACTCAAAAACCACCAATTACTACTCCAACACGGCCACCTCAAGCACCATGAAAAGCTACCCCTCAACAACAAGGTATGATTTTATTGATTTAGTACAAGTTTTGAATAGTACTTAATTTAATTTCGTAGTTTTTGCATAGTTTAACAATTTTTCTTATGATTTTTCTTAAAATTTTCAGCACATTGCAGTCCTTCACCTTTTGTACAAATAGCGGCACCACCCCCTCCTCCACCAATAATATTAAAAATGCCAACCAGAGGACCAGGAAAAAATAACAGTGGTAAACACATGCCAATTCCTCTGGCCCCTAGTGGGACACTAAACATTGCCTCCTCGTTTCAAATTCCAACCCTCTCTCTCGGTGGCTTGCCCAGCGCAATGGGCATATCAATTTTAAATAATATAAATTTAGATGAAGATTACTTGGGCATTGATAGCAATGACCCAACAGGATTTTTCACTACACGTGAGATGATTCAAGGCCAACAGGTATACTTCTATTTCAACATAATTTATTCAAATTTCATTACATTTCACTTTAGATTTATTTATTTGAATATTGATTTATTTTATCACAAATAGGATCAGGCCACCCAAAGGCATAAATAAGTAGCAGTCGATGATCAACCAGAAAGCCCCCATACCTCTCCAGCGAGATCATCTTCTTTAGATATAGATGGTGAACAATTGCTACCTTTTCCTTTAGAGAACTTAATTGGTTATGATTGTCAATCCCATGTCGATGAGTTTATTCTACCTCATATCAGTCAGCTCATAGAATGGGAGAGAAGGGCTAAAGTACTAATCAATGAGATAATAAGTCATTTTGAAAATTATTGGCAAAGGGATAGTTTATACACTGCAGTCCAGAATCAACCTGCGAAGATGGATTCCTTACTTACCCAAGTAAGAAGTGGGACTATTACGTACAACAACAATTATAAAGAAGATATTTTAGATAAAGCATTAAACAAATTGGAAAATATTAGTGCTGAAGCCCAGACATATTTTAACAAATGGTCTAAGGATAAGGATCTGGTAGTAGTTGCAAATGCCGAGAGAGATAGAGCGGTCGTAAGTATTATCACTTTCAAACAATTTTTTTTGTTAATTTGAAATTTTATTATTTTAGTAATATGTTTAATTGAGATCACTTTTTTTTTGTGTAGTTGAAATGTGAAAATTTGAAGAGTCAAGCAAAGGTTTTCCAAGTTCACTTGGAAACCACGAAGAACAGTTTATCCGCAACGAAGAATTTGAAGGAAAATATTGTTTTGGTTAACAAACAAAAAAATACACTGAAGCAGATAATTAAAGAGCATGGTTTCGAACCTAAAATTTTATTCAAAACCAAGGCAGCTGAAGATCCAAGTTTGCTATCCCATGGAGATGCGACAAAAGAAGAACAAAGAATTGTAAAGAATCTAGACAGTGTTGCAGAAGATCTCATAAGTTCTGGGATTATTCAAGACATTTGGGAAAGGGGTACAGGTGGAGAAGCCATTGGGGAAAGGAGTACAGGAGTGGAAGCCATTGGGGAAAGGGGTACAAAAAATTGAGGGTTAAAAAATTTCATGATTGAGGGTGGAAACTTGAAAAATAGAATCTTTAAATTTGAAAGTTTGAAATACTTTATAATCTATATTTGAAAATTTGAAACCTTGAATGTGATGGTCATGGCATTTGAAATTTATTATCTTTAATTTTATATCTTCCTATATATTATGTATAGAATTTCTAGATTGTATATGGTGTTTATGTTTCTTCTCTACTTGTAATGATGATTGCATTAGATGTGGATGATGACATTAGAATAGAATCATAGTCTCATAGATATGGATTATCATGAATTGTATGTGAACGTAGATTTAGGTTCAAGCACGATCATGGAATCTGGATGATGATAATGGATAATTGTTTTAAGAAAATTTGGAATGTAGTACGACAGAGACATTTAAACGTTCTCAAAATCTTCTTCTCTCTACTTGTAATGATATGATGACATTAGAATGGATATAGATGATGATGAATGATGATAATGGATAATTGTTTTAAAAAAATGGAATGTGTTAGGACAGAGACGTTTTTGCACATTTAAAATATATAAATAATTGTTTTAATAATAATTGGAGTGTTAGGATTATGATAATGATATGATGACATTAGATGTGGATGATGACATTAAAATATATATGGATGATGATGAATTTTATGTGGACGTAGATTTAGCTTCAAGCACGATCGTGGATGATGAATTGTATAATGGATAATTGTTTTAAGAAAATTTGGAATGTGTTATGAAATAAACATCTTAATATGGAAAAATCTTCCTCTCTTTGTAAAATTCGATTGTGTCATTTCATCACACAAAGTTTAAAAAATATATCAAAGCATTTTGCAAATATAAAAATAAATTAAACATAATTGTAAAAAATCAAGAAATGTCATATGATAGGGTTTAAGTTACCTCTCGTGTATGGCTGTGAAAAAACATATGGAAGGAAAATGAGAAATCATCCTTCGTAGTGTGCTAGATCTTTGATTTAAGAAAACTCAACATGAGAAATGGATTAGTAGATAGATGGGTGAGTTTCCTGACATTGTTAGTCCCGAGAAGTGCGAGCTTCCTTGGATGGATGTCAACCCACGTTTTAAAAAAAAAGATGAAATAATTGTATTTAAATAAATGTAAATATATATACCTGTAACATCTTTAATGATAACAAGAGCTGAAACAAAATTTGATAAAAAGCCTCAGTCAATATTTGTATCTGTAGAGTTAATATGAAATTGAATAAATAACCACAGTTAAAATGTAAGGTGACAAATAATAAAAGTAAGGTCAAGGAGATACCTATTTAAAGTTGAAATAATCCATTATCAATAGCTTCTTCAAACTCGATGTTCTCTTCTTTAGAGAGTGACGATGCGCCAATTCCACTCTCATCATTAGGAACAATTGTACTTGTAGTTGTATTATTCACACCTCTTATTTCGGAAAGGGAATTCTTATGTGCAATTTCTCTATCGAAAGGAAAGGTTTCCATGGAGTAGCGAGATACATAACACCTCATGCAACTTTCCAGATTTTTATCCAACCTGTTTCTCAGTTTTGATTTTATAAATGATAAAGCACTGAAAACCCTTTCGTCCTCCACAGACCCCAAAATCATTGTTTGGTATAACTCATATAATATGAAATATTCACTGATGTCTTCTTGTAAGATATAAATTTGATAGATTCCTCGCCATAGCCTTGTAATAGCACCACTTTCAGAAGGTTCATCTAAATTTTTATATTGGTTCCTCATTGTTGTTGTAAAATTTGTTGATTGAAACTTTAATAAATCAACATTCAGTATACCTTTTATTTCCATACCCTTGAACTCTGAAGTCTTTGTGAAATGTTCCATTATTGTACCCATGGATTTATGGAAATGCTTTCTTACACAGTCTGCACGACCACCTTCAGTATTCCAAAAATTAGGATTCATCACACCCATTGCTTCAAGAATTTTCTCTTTGGAGAAACGTTCTCTAATTTATGATGATAAGGATTCTGAAATTTTTTAAGCTTTATTCTTGTTTCAACTATAACAGACTCAAAGAGATTACATGTCACGAGAACATCTTCTCGTTCTGATCCTATAATATCTTGACATTTTTGCAAAATGTGCAGTGCTATGTCCCTCCCATTAACAGTGATGCAGAGGTGATCATGGATATTAAATCTCAAATATTTACTGGGATTTTTAAGATCTAATAAAGCTTTCCAATTCTTAAAAAAAGGTGTATCAAAACTATCTTGGGAACAATACAAGATATCAAGAATTTGACATACCATTTTTCTCATCTGTATAAAATCCACAATATAGATTAATCTCCCATGTGCATGCTTCATCAGTGTATTGATCTCCTGCAACATTGGAAGAATACCAACCAATGTAAGTAATGTATCCAAATCAGTTAAACAGAACAACAAGTCCCTCACCCTGTCAACTTCATGATGATATTTGTGCATGAAACCAACCAACGAAGGATACTCCTCACAAACTCTGCATGCAGGTTCATACAAAGATATCCATCTTGTCTCAACATCATTCAGAAGTTTTTTGCCATTTGTAATTCCAATTGCAAATTTTTGGAACTCAAGAAATCTCTTTGGGATACTTGCCATATAGGCATGAAGTTCTTTTATAAGGTCTTCTAATTTAGCAACATTTTTGTAGTTGCTTACCATTTTATACGCTAAATTCATTTTGTGAGCCATACAGTGAATTGGTAGCATATATGGGGCCACTGTAACACACAGCCCTGTTCGGTGACCTTGCATGATTGATGCACCATCTTCTCTGATGCATACCAACTTTGTATCAATTTCATAATCAGTCATTCCAGCAGTATCTTTCAAATGAGAAAAAACTATTTTATGTAGGTTTTCGGCATTACAGTTTTTAACCATTTTCATAACACCCAGTAGATGAGGTGTCCTTATGTGATTTTCTAAAGTATAGACGTGGATATATACCCATGCAGTGTTGTCGACTGCTATCACTTCATCAATTGAAAGAGAGATAAACTTTGATTTTTTTACATTCTCTTTCAAATCTTCCTTCTCTATCATCGAAAGGCATTTTTCCATTTCTTATGCACTACTTTCAGACCAATGAGACTAAGGTACGTTGGGAATTCCATTATATTGATACAAAACCTTGAAATCGAGCAAATCTGAAATCGGTATTCCTTTCTTTAGTATGTGAAATAAAGTAGATAACTATATGAATTTTGCATGTAGATTTGTTTGATTCATCTTACCAATTTACGATGTGATCGTTCCTCCCTTTTCCATGAGATGTCTACATTTTTTCTGCTTCACTTTATAATCCGTTGTGTATTTAACATGCATGCGTTATTTTTCATTTTTCCACCTGTGTGTTTTAATTTTCTAGCCATCCACCCCTGTTACATTCAAATATTGTTTTCCACAATGTTTTTCTATAGTGTCCAGCTTCATTTACATTTTTTGCTGCTTTCCCAATTTCCATGTACATATTGTACATGTACATTCAGATGTGATCTCTTCTAAATTAGATGATTGTATAGGTTCGATAAATGGAAATTTGCCAGCCCAATAAAAATTGTATGTCCTCCCAATGGTCCACATATTCTTGTTTGTTTTCAATGTTTTACTTTTTTGAGTAGAATTTTGAGCAATATCACAATCACCTGGTTTCCTCTTTCGTGAACCAGAATTTGAATTTGATTTTTGTGTTCCAATTTTGGTGAGTATTTGTATGTGTGATATCTTGATGCACTCCTAGTTGCACCCCAATAGGAAGAATATCTTCAGGATCTGGCATCTCAAAAGTTATATCTTCAATATCTGTCATGGTATTATCGTAGGTGTCATTTGTTTGATATTGTGCATAATGCATGTCCACCTAAATATTACCTTCCACACAGTTAGTATCCTGATTCTTTCTGGTGGTAGCTATATGGTTGTTGGTAGTTATGCTATCTGTATCAGCAGAGTTTCCAAAATAATTGAACAGGGACTTCTGAGATTTCTTAGTTACTTTTTGGGTCTTTGCATTCTAAGGACTAGCACCTTCCATTATTCTGAATAGAGTTGTGCATCAGTAAAAGAACCAAGTTACGCATCAGATATAATTGAGTCGCGTGTCAGGTATAACACTAAGTCACGTGCCCGAGGAAACCAAGTCACGCGTCAAAGGAAACTGAGTGATGCGTAAGAGGAAACTAAATTGCACATCAAAGGAAAATGAGTCACACATTATAGGAAACCAATTCACGCGTCAGAAAATTCACTAAGCAAATACCTCCTTGTCGTGTGTCAAAAATATCCCTGTCGCACGTCAACAACTAACCCCTTTGTCGTGCGTCAGTAAATTCAATGAATCATGCGTCAGCAAATTCACTAAGTCACGTGTCAACAAATATCATTTATCGCCCGACTCTAAACTACTAACAACAATCAAATATGTATTGTGCTCTGGTGCTTAGAGTATGCAAGTGTAAGGAAATCTATGGCCAAGAGGTAGTAGACGTGCCAAACAGTTATGACTGAGGCACGACGAGTGGAATTAACTAAAGGAGTGGAATTAATGCCACGTATGATGGTGGTTGAGGAATAATTAATGTAAGGAATTTTGAAAAACCTATAAGAGTTGGTGCCTGCAATGTTATTATTACCTTGCAACATTTGTGCTCTTGATTTGTGAAGTGTGTAGTGTGATGAATGAGCTTTTAAATGGCAAACCAGGTGAATTCATGACACGACACTGATAAAGCTCCATAGAATAAGGGTGTTTGAACTATTTGGTTATGAAAGTGTTGGCTTGGAAATTTGTCTCGAGGGAAAATTGTGGGTTTCCAAAGCAACACTATGGGAATATAAGTCCCTCTACTTATAACGGTGTAACTACTGTATTATGCATGCAAAATCAAGTGAATTCGATGGTGGTTTTTTAACTGGAGATCCACAGGGGCACTCCACTGACCCTATGGCAAAGCTTGCAATTGATTGCAAGGATAGAAATCGGTATGAGAGTGGGAAAGGGGAGTGAGAATGAAGACAAGGAAATCAATGGTGGAGGTAGAAAATCAGAGGCCTACAAACATTGATTAGAAAGTTTACAACATGCATTTTAACAGAATAAATAATATGAATTAGCAGAACAAAGCTACAAGACTGAATAAAAAATGAATTGGTCACAAAGTACCAATCGAATCCTTAATAAAAGGGGCATAAAATCCATCTTTTCTTATTGCAGGTGAAGTGGAAACTCGTACAATGAAAGAAAATGGAAGAAATTTGCAGAAAGAAATAGAATAGAAGAAATGATGACTATTTATTTTTTCCTCTGTACGTGAATTTCATTTACAGTTTTCCAAAATGTGATTTCCAACCATTACAATGACTTGTAGAGGACAAGAAATAGCCCACAAGGGGCAGTTACAACTTCCTAAGGCATCCAACAATAGTTACAATTGAAATCCAATCCTTTTGCATCGATTCGGATTCCAAAAACGTAGAAAAATAGCCATGGCAGAAGAGAAATCAGAAACCGTTACAAACATTTCCAGTTCGAATATGGGCCATTAGATCATCTTTTGTGCCTTTGAATTGATACATCCACGTGGCAGCAGGTGATTGGAGCGGCTGCGGGTGAGCCCTTTTGTTTCACGACTTTTGGGAGTTTTGGAAATTTTTCACTTTTTCTCCACCGGCCTGCAATCCCATGTACATGTGGCACAATACTATTGGTTGTGGGGCTCAACCTTAATATTTTCTCCTCCCAGCCGGGCTCATGGATCTCCTTAGCCCCGCCAATCCGCCTTGGGCAAAAACTGTAATTAAAGTCTACCGAGCCATAACTTGCAAAATAAAAGGAGTTAGAACAACTTCTTTACCTTTTTGGAAAGGGGAAGAAATTTCCCATCTGATGAAGTAGGTTCTAAACCTCCTTGATCCCTTAGAAAGTGCTAGATTTCAAAATACTCATACAAAACATTTTCAAAGGGCGACAACTCAAAAATTTAAGGCTTAGACATTAAAAATGAATGCAATTTTTGAGGGGACAACAATGGCTCTAGCTTGGGGACATGACATGGATTAAACAGGGAGAAAACATGGCATGAGGATCCAAAATATCAAGTTTTAAAACATTTAATGTTGACCAGTGCCTTATCCATTGGGCCTTGCAGAGTCATGTACAACTTTTGAGGGAAGAGAGAAGGAAGAAGAGGACACACAAACAAAAACACACCGAAACAGAAAGGGGAAAACAAAACACACAACACAAAAAGGGAAAAAACAAAGCTATGGTACAAAGTGATGGACAACTCACTTTCACTGATGCACTTTTCATTTCTCAAAAGTTACCCCTGAAGAGGCAACACTGAAGGATTATGTTTTGCGAAGTTGTTGACACATTCCAGAAAGTAGCCTCCCCTCCTCAGCTGCTTATGAAAGCTAGGTGCTTCCACATTTATCTGTGTACTTGGTAGGAGTGAATCCATGTGAACTTCTTGATGCTCAGGTCCTTGCTTGGAAATTCCATTGCCTTCATGTTCTTTGAAATCAGTTTGATAGTGCTGGTTTCCTTCCATGTTTATCCATATAGTTGATTCTCCATCAAGCATCTCATTGCTGTCCCAAAGCTGATTTCTATTCCAATTCATTGGATATCCTGATTTACTTTCTTTTCCAACTCTATGCTCATTGGAATCTTATCCATGAGAAACATTTGATTCATCTTTTATCTCTACTCCATAGTGAGGCACTTGAGTATTAATGGGAGGATGGAAGGAAAAATCATTCTTTTCTTGTATGTCCATGACACAAATGAAGAGATCAAGAATTAGATCGGGGTCTTCCTCAGCTTGAATTGCATCCAATATTTCTTGCACGAAGTTATGCTACATTATTTCTTATAGCTCATCTTTGTATCCCTTTGAATAATGTGGCTCAAGGAAACTAACTAGAGGGATTACCTCATTATCTTTGGAATCGATGTACTCTAACAAATCCTTCATCAAAAAGAGATTCATTTACAGAGACCTCGAAAACTCCTTGATTCAATTTCTTCATCATGGAAAGAGTCTTCATCCTCGAATGGGAAGGAAAATAAATCCATTTCATTATTGCTTCCATTAGACATTAATCCCAGAATGGCAAAGTGGCCAACCTTCTTATTGGGTACGGCTTCCAAATCAGCTTCACGCTGGTCATGCAGATTTTTAGCTTACATCAGCAGCTCGAGACTGAGCTCAGGATCTTCAATTTCTTCTATGGCTTCAAGCATTTCTTGCACATATATTTCTTTCAATATTTTCACAGGCTCATCACAAGATACTTTCGTATCTCCATAGACAGCCTGACTGAGATCATCTTCATCCCCAAATGGAAATGAGAAAAACTCCTCGAATTAGAAAAGCATGTCAGATGATTTATCTTCTTGAAATTTATTGAGAACCATCTCTTCTTCTTTCGGGTCTGCATCATCTACTAATTCAGGGATGCATTCTTGTAACTCAAATCTCCTCAGTGCTTCTTCAAAATTCAGATCTCTCTGGGAAGGCACGTCTAGCCCAATCAATATGGGAATATCTTCCTCCGAGCGGTTGTCACCCAGTGATTCATCTGCCTAGTAATTTGGTACAGAATGTTAGCTTTCGGGTTTCCAGACTTTTGTAAAGTGTATTTCATTTTTGTATGGGTAGCAACTTCTTCATTTCACCTTTTACATGAATAGTAGCAGATGACCAACCCATTTTCATTTCTCCACCTAGATCTCTACAAAAACTTCTACTCAGAAGCATGCCAAAAGCTGTTGGGATGTCTGCCACTAAAATAGTTAGCAACACTTTCACGCTAGGGAAGTCAACCAAAGCTACTTTTGCATCTTTTATCCTTCCACTCAGCAGCACTTGTTTTGATTCCATGGATTAACATGCTCCATTTACTCTATTCAAAGTTAGGCCAAGGGAATTTACAACTTTGAGAGGCATTACGTTATTAGAAGCTCCAAAATCAATAATATAGTTTTTCAATTCAAAACCATTTATGAAGAGAGACAAATAAAAAAGGCTCAACTCTAGATGTTTTGACAGTGCTGAGAGATAACATATTCTGAGATGGAGGTTTCGATGGTATTGGAAGGAGTCCTTTAGAAGTGGAACTTGAAGGTATAGAGCTACTACCCTAGACCGCATTAATAAATCTGTCAAATTGGGCCGGGTGTGTTTGCAAGTATTCTAATTCAGAGAGCTGGAATTTGGTTTTGCTTGCATGCTCTACAAAATCAAATGGGGGAATACTAGATGAGGAGGCAGCTCCTGAGGTGGAAAAGGATTTACATGGAAAGGGCTTTGAAGGAACCTTGTTCATTTTGGATGAAGGATTTACTACCAAAGGTGCAACAATCGGTTTAACAGAGGATGGAGATATAATCTTCGGCTGAATTGTGGGTGTTTTAACAGAGACTCCAATGGAAGGGGAATTGATTTTAATAATTGTAGAACTAGAAGAAGAAGCAAATGAATTACTTGGCACAACGTTAGCACGGTCCTTGGCAACAAAAAATTCTGATATTTCTCTAGCAGAATCCATGGAGGGTGGCAATGGAGAACCTTTGTTGATAATCCTCTTTTGTGCGAACTCAGAAGTTGAAGCTTCTTTATTTTTCTTCTCCTTTGGAGCCACTGAGGATGGAGTGTTCTTTTTGGATTGCATTCTAGTGAAGACAACACATGAAAGCTTGGTGTTTCCCCCTCTTCTTCTTCATCAACATCAATGAATTCAAACAACCCATTATGCATATCGACCTCCTCAACTTCTAGGTAGCCCTCATAGTTTTCTTCATCATCTCCTTCAGGTTCATCAACTTCAACTTCCTCTTTGGTATCAAAGGCAACGTTGACTGGTGGTGCTTCAAGAGCAAGTTGTTGAGGAGGTGGTGCAATCTTCTACTTATCATTAAAGTTTGGTCTTCTTGGATTGTTCCTCATGGTGATTTATGATAGCTTCTTCTTCAAGGAAACCAAATCATTTGCCATTTTTTGAAACATTGGATATGTTGTGACTGAATTAGAACTTTGACCCTTTTGTTTTCCATTCGGGCCCTTCAACTTTCCAGAGATAATTAAATCATCATCAGTTTCAATGGTAGATACTTGAGCTTCCCTCAATGTTATTGGTTGGTCTCTTCTGAGGAAGAAACCAACTTCCAATGGCAAGGCACTGATGAAGAATCTCTTCAAATTATTCTCAGGAGGGACTACATCTTTTGGGATTCTTCTTGTTAACCTGTCAAACCTTGCAATGAAATCTCTCATGGATTCAGAAGCTTCCTTCTTCATTTAAACCAGATGAACCAACAAATCTTGGAAATCTTCAGTGCTCTTGAATATATGTTCAAATTCACTCCTTATATCCTCCCAGCCAGTGATAGATCTTGGGGGCAACATGTAGAACCATTCAACAACATTTTCTTGGAGTGACTCCATGAAAATTCTAACTGATACATCTTTGTCTTCAATGCCTAACACACCACAAGCTGTGATTAAGGCTGCTACATTCTCCTTAGGTAGTTGGGAGCCATCTCCTTTGAACTTGGGGAAATTCTTCCTTGAACCTCTTGGCAGATCATGAAGTATTCGTGGGAGAGTGAGAGGACCAATATTTCTTCCCCATGACACATTGGGTCTACATGCTTCTCGTTCATTATCAACCATTCTATCTCTTTATCTGGATTCTTGAGCAGCTAGGGATTCTTCTCTTTCTTCTTCTTGGAGTCTTTCAATCTCCTTGAATTGATCCTGAATCTCTTCTTCTCTTTCAAAAGTAACTTTCTCCTCTTCCTCTTCTCTTTCTAGCTCTTGTTCTTCTTCCTTAAGATCACCAAAAGTAGGATCAACAAATCTTCTTGATCTTAATTTCCGGGTATACCTCCTGTCAGCCAGCTTGAAGACTTACGGTCTTCTCAGAGGTGGATCAAAAGGAACCTCAAGAATTTTCAATAAACTCTAATGAAATTATATGACCCTGTGGTCATTTTTAGGGTGCAGATGCTGCAAAATTTTCCGCATGGTGGGCACCAAAACTGTTGGCTTGGAATTTTTTCTCGAGGGAAAATTGTGGGTTTCTAAAGCACCACTATGGGAATCTAAGTCCCTCTGCTTATAATGTTGCAACTACCGTATTATGCATGCAAAATAAAGTAAATTCGATGGTGGTTTTTTCAACTGGAGATCCACAGGGGCACTCCACTGACCCTATGGCAAAGCCTGCAATTGCTTATAAGGACAGAAATCAGTCTGAGAGTGGGAAAGGGGAATGAGAATGAAGACAAGGAAATCAATGGTGGAGGTACAAAATCAGAATCCTACAAACATTGATTAGAAATTTTACAACATGCATTTTAACAGAAGAAATAATACGAATTAGCAGAACAAAGCTAAAAGACTGAATAAAAAATGAATTGGTCACAAAGTACCAATCAAATCCTCAATCAAAGGGGCATAAAATCCATCTTTTCTTATTCCAGCTGAAATGGAAACTCATACAATGAAATAAAATGGAAGAAATTTGCAGAAAGAAATAGAATAAAAGAAATGGTGACTATCTATTTTGTCCTCTGTACGTGAATTTCATTTATAGTTTTCCAAAATGTGATTTCCAACCATTACAATGACTTGAAGAGGACAAGAAATAGCCCACAAAGGGGTGGTTATAACTTCCCAAGGTGTCCAACAATAGTTACAATTGAAATCCAATCATTTTTCATTGATTCAAATTCTAAACACGCATAAAAATGGCCATGGCGGAAGAGAAATCAAAAACTGTTACAAACATTGCTAGTTTGAATATGGGCCATTAGATCATCTTTTGTGCCTTTGAATCTAATCCATCCATGTGGTAGCAGATGATTGGAGCGGCCGCGGGTGAGCCCTTTCATTTAGTGACTTTTGGGAGTTTTGGAAAATTTTCACTTTTTTCTCCACCAGCCCGCACTCCTGTGTACACGTGGCATAATACTATTGGTTGTGGGGCTCAACATTAATATTTTCTCCTCCCAACCGGGCTCACAGATCTCCTCAGCCCCACCAATCTGCCTGGGAAAAAACTACAATTAAAGTCCGCCGAGCCATAACTTGCAAAATATAAGGAGTTAGAACAACTTCTTCACCTTTTTGGAAAGGGGAAGAAATTTCGCATCTGATGAAGTAGGTTCCAAACCTCCTTGATCCCTTGCAAAGTGCTAGATTTCAAAATATTCATATAGAGCATTTTCAAAGAGTAACAAATCAAAAATTTAAGGCTTAGACATTAAAAATGAATGCAATTTTTGAGGGGACAACAGTAAGGAAGGTGTGTTTACGTGGTAAGGGTTCGAGAGGGAAAATTTGAAGCTAGAGCACACTAGGGCATGGGAAATATGAGGAACCAGAGGAGATCGGGAGAATACAGGGGCAAGGTAGTGAAATATTGTAGTTTTTGAAGCACATTTTTATCGAGCAGAGTAAATGGTACCAAGGAGAGCTCTGGTCATTGAGAAGGAAACTAAGGAAGCATCCTAAGAGTGGTTTGTAGAGATGTAGTATCTAGAGGAAGTGATTGTAGGAAGGTCATGGACATCACAGCTAACCAAATGTAAGATTAGTGATTTCAATCACCAGATAGATAAAACCCTGAAGGATTTTAGTATAGATATTGTATAGAAAACCATTAGGAGGACTGCAGATGGAAAGAGGGTTATGGACAACACGATATATAAATTGATGGATAACGTCAGATTTATGCAACTATATGAGATACCATACTTTGGGAATCCTGATCACTTGTACCCATGGCTAATATTGCACATGAATGACAATTTATTCTACTTAGTGGGGAGGATGAAGTGAATTACGGTGAAATTGGTCGATAAAGTTACAGGTTTGTGTGACTCTAGTTTGGAAATTGAAGGAGATTTATCATACAATGAGGGAGTAGAGTCGATGGCCACCACATTCCATTATTAGAAGGGAGGATGAGCATTTAACATCACACGTATAAAAGGCCTAGCTACAAGGGTAGCAACATGCAACTGGTCAGTTGTAAGTTGGGCAGCTTAGAGAGGTGGATAGAAGTTAACACTTGCGTCGGTTTTACATAGTACATAAGATAGATAATAAGACTTATTACAATATTTCAAGGTATATTGTGGAGAGTTTAGTGGCATAAGTGTGCACCTAGGCTGATAAAGTTGAGAAGATAACCTGGGGCGCCATTTTACTCTTGATTGTGTTTAGTGAAATCGGTGTGCCCAATGGGCCGAAGGAAAAATTATGGGAATAACCCTTAAAAAATAAATCCCCTACGAATAAGTTCACCAAGTATACATGTCATGGCTCAATTGTGAATACTTATAAGCAACGCCAGGAGAAATGGTTTAGGAGGATGCACTAGGCATTTGAGGGAGAGTGGTGCATACCAAGTGAATTACCTGTTGTTTTGGGGGAGCAAGCAAAGTTCACAACATATCATCATTTTTACTTGAGTGGCTTCTACATGAAGTCTGGCGAGAAGATCCCATGGTGTAAGTTACCATTTACATTTACTGCTCATTACTTTCAAGACTCAGTGAACATGTTACACAACGCGTGCAAATTATAGTTTGATGCTGAAAAGGTAGATGCAAATATCCATATTCTGTGCAAGACATATGTCTACCTTGATAAGGAGGAATATGTAGATAAAATGGATTCAGACAACATTGACATCACTCCAGAGGTCATGGTTATAGGAAAAATTGATCCTGTGTGCGTGTATGTGTACCTGAGGCTACGGTTAAAAGGAAGGTAAATTGTTTGTTGGAGAGGACTTATCTTTACCAGGTCCTCCAAAGGGTTAATGTAGGCTATGTTGTTAAGCATAATTAGTAGTAGCGTCTGATAGAAGATAATGGTGCCGTCAGTATGGTGCTCGGTAATAATGTGGAGTACGGTAACAGTCAAAGTACAATAGGAATGTTGTAAAAAGTAAATATTTATCGTAAGTGGTCCGGTAATGTTAAAATGTCAAAGTTTGGGTAATTAGAGAAGTAGGGTCTACTTGATTAGGAATTAGAAATATTATATTGGTAATAAGGACAAGGAGTGAGGTCATAAATATTTTGTGTATTTTATTTGTAAAAAGTCTAAAAATGTGGATATCACCATGTAAAATGATAAGGTTTATCTTATCTTAAAGATAAGCTTACATGTACAGATAAGAGTTAAGGTATGGAATATGATTCATCAGAGTGGATTTCTTAGCCTATCTTAGAGATAAGATGGATAAGCCTAGAAGTTCTATAAATAGAGAGGCCACCCCCCTCTGATTTAGCATAGAAAGAAGTAGTGAGAAATATTGTAGGAAGTGTACAAAGGAAGCCATCAGTTTAAAGGTGTGTTGAAGAAGCCATTAAGAGGTGTAATTGTAAAGTTTCTCCCATAGTCTTGTGAAAGGCAAGTGAAGTAATAACACTTGAAGTACATGGGTGAGATTGTAACAATTTCATGTTAATATTATAATTTACTTTGATATTTCAGATTTGTCATCATTCTGTCTTATTATAGACCGATGGTATTCTTGTTTGCAGATTACATCCACCAAACTAAAGTTGTTTTCAGAGTTGTTGTTTCCAGATTACATCCACCAAACTGAAGGTTGTGCATTAGTAAATAATCATAGTACGAGGAGTTCCCAGTGAAGAATTATCATAGTGCCCGGATTGGTGATGAAATTTTGGTTCCATTGCCGGGACCATTCCTCATTGGTGGATTTTCTGGAGAGATATTCCCACTTATTCAAAAATCAATTGGAGGGTAACCTTGTTTTTACTGTGCATAGTAGTTACCGTGGTAAAGTCATTTTTGCCATGAATAGTAGTTGCCATGAGAAAGTCATTTTTGCTGGAATATTATTTACCGCAGTAAATTCACTTTTTACCGTGAATAGTATTTACCGCAGTAACTTCACTTTTTACCATGAATAGTGTTTACCACAGTAAAGTCAGTTTTTACCGCAGTAAGTCAAGTTTTGCCATAGTTTACCGTGGTCATTTCTATTTTACTGTAGAAAGGTGTAAAGTCACTTTCTAGTATAGTGATTCCAATTATTTGTACACATAAGTCTTGTTGATTGTACTTGTGAGTTGGTATTTCACGGTGGTTACTTTTGAAAATGGGAAAGATTCCTGTTTTTTTCAGCTCAATCTAATGAAGATGCTTCTTCTTTCATTCAAGAGTTTAAGCGATCTTGTATTTGTAATGGCCTTATAAGAAGGGAACAATGGACTGAATTTTTTCCTACCTTTTTGGATGGTTCAGCACTTAGGTGGTTTGAAACACTAGGTGATAATGTGAAAAATTCATGGGATTTATTAACTAAAAGTTTTCTTGAAGAATTTGGTGAACAACAAAAATATGCAGATCTCATGATCGAGATCACAAAGTCTATCCCAAGGAGAGAAGGAGAAGATAAGGGATTATCATGCTCATGTTCTAGAGCTAAGGAGGAAGCTCGATGCCCAGATCCGGAAGGAAGGACTAGCGGATGGGTTGATGAATGGCGTGGATAATCTCCTCTGTAAGCACTTCATTCTTGGGATGAAGCCAGAGATCAGACAATGAGTGAAGTATGACCGCCCAACTACCATTGAACAAGCAAAGGAGATTGCAAGAAGGCAAGAAGAAAGCATGGAAGAGGAGCCCAAAGAAATTGTTGCTAAAGTAGAGCCTACACCAGCACCTTTGGTCCAGAATCCACAACCACTCCCGGTGAGCACAAATATTTCTCCTAGTACATCTACTGAGTATGAAGATCTTCTCAAAAAGATGGGTCAGTTAACTATTAATCTTCTTCAAGGAAAGGAATTTAGTTCTCAGGGAGGAGATAGAGGTCCAAAAATAAATATTTCTGAAGTTGTTTGTTATGGTTGTTATAAAAAGGGTCATTATAAGTATAATTGTCCAGATAGAGCTTCTACATCTGGTAAAGGAGATAATGATAAAGGAAAAGCACCTGTGAATTCTTTTGATGTAGTAGATAAGAGCAGAAATAATGAAGTAGATGTGTTTGTAACAAAAAGAAAGAAAGAAAAAGATAATCAAGATGGAAATGATCCTAAGAAGATGAAAGAAGAAACTAGTAAGAAACATAGGAGAAGAAAGTTGGGTGTGCAGGATTTTCTGATTTCACAGGGGCAAGGACCATACTCCATCTTGGAAGATCTGTCCAAAAGGCCTACAAATATTACATATGGTCAACTCTTGGCTATGTCTTCTGAGAAGAGGCGGGAGTTGCAAGGTGGACTCAATGCTCAAAGAAGGAAGGAGGTTGAGGTCCCTGTTTTGGAGGCAGAGGCAGATCCCTATGCTCCACAAGCTGAGGTATTATGTAATGGTATTTCAATTCATGATGTCTTAGTTGATGGAGGTGCTGCAGTTAATGTAATGACCGAGTCTGTAATGAATATGTTGGGTTTAAAAATTGATCGCCCTTCAACACTTATGTTAAGGTCATTAAATAAAGGAAAAACTAAACCAGAAGGTGTAGTTTCAAATGTGGCAATATCTGTTATGGGTGTGGTATGTGTGGTAGACTTTCACGTGATGAAAAATGGTATTGTTGCGTACCCAATGCTACTGGGAAGACCATGGCTAATGAGAGTTCATGCAAGAAACTACTGGAATGAAGGTTTCATGACAATTGGACGTGGTAGAGAGAGGGTGAAGATAAATGTGATCCCTCGACATCATAAGGCAGAACCTGTGGATTCAAGTGATGAAACTGATGATTGGACATCCTCTGATTACTCTAGTATTAGTGAAGTGGACACTGAAGATGAAGAAAGTGAGGTTGATGTTTCAGTCATGGATATCCTTCCAGTCACACCAACTCATGACCCCATAAAATTATCTGAAGAAGAAGTTGATGATCGTCTCCAACAAATAAAGATTGGTGATGCTGTGATGGAGAGTGAGAAGGAATCCTACCTCCAGCTCTTTCGAAGGTACATACACCTATTCACTTTTGATTACAAGGAACTCCGTCAAGTAAGTTGGGTAGAACATTCTATTGAGCTGGTAGATGGTGCTAATCCCATAAAGCAAATGCCATATAGAATGAATCCTAATTTTTCCAAGACTGTAAAAGAAGAAATAGATAAGTTGCTTGATGCAGGATTCATATTTGCTGTGGAGAATTCATAATGGGTTTCTCCCATTGTGATCTCAATAAAAAAGAATGGGAAGCTACGCATTTGTCTTGATTACAGGAAGCTCAATAAGGCAACAAAGAAGGATCATTACCCTCTTCCATTTTCAGATCAGATCTTGGACGAAGTAGCTGGCCAGGAGTGCTATAGTTTTGCTGATGGATATAGTGGCTACAACCAAGTTCGTATAGTAGAGAAAGATCAGCTGAAGACCACGTTCACCACTCCTTGGGGAAGGTTTGCTTATAGAGTTATGCCTTTTGGGTTGTGTAATGCTCCAGCAACATTCCAGCGTTTGATGAATAGGGTGTTCGAACCCTACATTGGGACCTTCGTCAGAGTATTTCTAGATGATTTTTGCATCTATGGGAGCAAGTTGGACCACTTGCACCAAATGGAGACAACATTTCAAAGGTTAGATGAAGCACAAGCCTCACTAAACCCTACAAAGTGTGTCTTTGGATGTTCTAAAGGCGTTTTGTTAGGGCATGTTGTATCCAGAGATGGTATTGGTACTGATCCTGATAAAGTTTCAAAAATCAAAGATTTACCATTTCCTCTTAATAGAAGTAAGTTGAGATCATTTTTAGGCCATGTGGGTTACTATAGAAGGTTCATCAAGAATTTCTCAAAGATTGCACAGCCACTAACCCAGTTCTTGAAGAAGGATGTTACTTATGAACTAGGAAATAAGGCACATGAAGCTTTTGGACAACTGAAGGAAGCCCTGGTGTCTTCACCTGTTTTGAAGAATCCAGATTGGAGCAAGCCATTCATTGTGTACACTGATGCCTCAGATATAGCACTAGGAAGTACTTTGAGCCAAAAGGATGAAAATGGGAATGAACATCCAATTTACTTTGGGAGCAGACAAATGAGCAGTGCTGAGGTAAATTATACTATAACTGAAAAAGAGGCTCTGGCTATCATTTTTGCTGTAAAGAAGTTTAGAAATTACTTGCTAGGGTAAAAATTTCTAGTTGTAACAGATCATCAGGCTCTAAAATATATTGTAAATAAGCCTAACCTATCAGGGAGGATAGCAAGATGGATAATTTTGCTACAAGAATTTAAATTTGATATTATAGATAGGCTAGGAAAGAAGCATGTCAATGCAGATGCACTTTCTCTGAGCCTATGATGGTTTAGGATCATCTTGTGATGATGATGATTTCCCCGATACAGCCTTGTTATCCCTTGACACAATCCCTAGTGAATACATAGATATTTGGAATTATCTGAATGAATTCAAGTTTCCTGATGGTGCCAATGCAAAGACTAAGAGAAAGATTACTCAAGCTAGTCGTCCATATTCTATTCTGCATGGAGTATTATTTTGAATAGTACCTGATGGACAGTACAAGAGGGCAGTTGGACGTGATCAAGGGAAGGAACTGCTAGAAGAATTCCACAATGGTACATGTGGAGGGCACTTCTCTGGACAAATTACAGCAAGAAGGATCTTGGATGCAGGTTATCACTGGCCCACTCTTTTTAAAGATTGTTATAATTATTGTAAAACATGTGATATTTGTTAAACACATGGTAACCGTAAGACTTCATCAGCTCCATTATGTCCTATTCTTCCCCTTCGTCCCTTTGAAAAGTGGGGAATAGACATTGTAGGTCCACTTCCAACTACATCACGCCAAAATAAGTATATTGTAGTTGCCACAGATTATTTAACCAAGTGGGTTGAAGCTAGGCCATTGAAAATAGCTTCCATGGATGAAGTGGCAAGGTTCATGTATGAACGCATTGTCACCAGATTTGGTTGCCCATTAGAAATTGTAACAGATCAAGGAAGCCACTTCATTAATGAGGTGGTAGAATCCCTAGTCAATAAGTTTTCTATTAAGCACAAGAAGGCAACAACATACAAGCCAAGCACAAATGGACAGGTGGAACGAACAAATTTTGTGTTGTGTCAAATTCTAGCAAAAGATGCAGCCTTGCAGGTACATAAATGGGATAAAAGGATTCATGCAGCATTGTGGGCATATAGGGCAACATCAAAGTCAGCAACAAGATACTCCCCATTTCAGTTGGCCTATGGCATTGATCCAGTTCTTCCTATTGAGTTTGATATTCCCACTGTGAGAGTTATGAAAAATGAAAGGATGGATGAAAGTGATTCAGTAAAAGAAAGGTTCGTACATCTTCATTTGCTGGAGGAAATGAGAGAAATAGCAAAGGATACAAGCCATAAGAAGAAAATGAAGCAGAAGGAATACTTTGATCAAAAGATCCGGTGGTCTCCATTTCATGTGAATGACTTGGTTCTAGTATATGATTCCAGATACAAAAAAAGAAGACAAAGAAAATTTCTTCCAAAATGGATGGGGCCCTACAAAATAGCAGCTGTGCATGAAAATGGTACGTACCGACTGGAGGAATTGGATGGCACTCCCATTACGAAATGGGTCAACCACGACAAGTTGAAGATTTTCCAAGCACCAGAATAGTCTACTCCGAGGACAGAGTAGAAGCTAGGAAGGGGGAAGATGTCGACACTAAAATTTTCCTCCGTAATTTCTATTTCATTAATGTATGATGTTGTTAAGTATAATTAGTAGTAGCGTCTGATAGAAGATAACGGCGCCGTCAGTACGGTGCCCGCCAATAATGTGGAGTACGGTAACAGTCAAAGTACAATAGGAATGTTGTAAAAAGTAAATATTTGTCGTAAGTGGTCCGGTAATGTTAAAATGTTAAAGTTTGGGTAATTAGAGAAGTAGGTTCTACGTGATTAGGAATTAGAAATATTATATTGGTAATAAGGACAAGGAGTGAGGTCATAAATATTTTGTGTATTTTATTTGTAAAAAGTCTAAAAATGTGGAACCCATGTAAAATGATAAGGTTTATCTTATCTTAGAAGATAAGCTTACATGTACAGATAAGAGTTAAGGTATGGAATATGATTCGTCAGAGTGGATTTCTTATCCTATCTTAGAGATAAGATGGATAAGCCTGGAAGTTCTATAAATAGAGAGGCTACCCCCCCTCATTTAGCATAGAAGGAAGTAGTGAGAAATATTGTAGGAAGTGTGCGAAGGAAGCCATCAGTTTAAAGGTGTGTTGAAGAAGCCATTAAGAGGTGTAATTGTAAAGTTTCTCCCATAGTCTTGGTGAAAGGCAAGTGAAGTCAATAACACTTGAAGTACCTCATGGGTGAGATTGTAACAGTTTCATGTTAATATTATAATTTATTTTGATATTTCAGATTTGTCATCATTTTGTCTTATTATAGTCGATGGTATTCTTGTGTTATGTTGTTGTTTTGTTTCCAGATTACATCCACCAAACTAAAGGCTGTGCATTAGTAAATAATCATAGCACGAGGAGTTCCCGGTGAAGAATTATCATAGTGCTGGATTGGTGATGACAGAACTTATCTTTACCAGGTCCTCCAAAGGGTAGGTAGGCTATGGGCACAAAGAGGTTTCTTGAACAAACACCCCCCAGGCATGAGAAGCATGACTTGGAGAATGTTTTGGAGAGAGATGAAGATAAATAAAACAATACTGCACTTGATCATGGGAGAAGACAATTACGAAAAAGGTGCACAGGTACAGATACTGACCGCTAGCCCCTCACAGCCACTAAGGATATCACCATGCATAATGCCTATTAAAAATGCTAAAGGATAAAGAAAGAGAAGGCACATGTATGTGTCGATGAAGGACACTAATGAGGAGAAGTCCTCACATAGGAGCATGCATGAGGATATTGCCACACCTAGCCTAGAGGTGTGAGAAGATGAAGAGATAGGTGGCGAACAACCTTTGTTTGATGAAGACATCCCCAGTGTGAGTATGCATGGTCCCGAGGAAGAAATATATGTTGACAAAGATATAGAGATTGAAGATGATATTGTGCACCTGACCAAGGGACCTGAGTGTGAGGATGAGATTGAAATAAAAGGAGGGATCTGGAAAATAGGGGCATACAAGTGAGTGCATTGGTGAGAAAATGGAAGAAGAGATGGTGAGAACACAGAACCTAGGGTACGTTGGTGAATTGATAAATATTATTCGCGCCAAGTTCCAGAGAACCATTAAAAAGGAAAAGTTATATAGATGGGAGTTGATGGACCCAGAAATGGAAAACACTCACACCAGAAAGTAGTTGTCATGGAGTATGTAGACCCATATAGATGAGCCTATGCTGATCGTATGTGAGGATTCATGTGCATCCAAATGAATGAAGAAGGATCCACATTCAAGAGATGTAACCATCAATCCAACAGATTTTTTGGATGAACAAACAAGTAATGCACTGACAAAAAAAGTTGTAGAGGTCGCAGCAAAGAACTATAGACAAGGCCGTTAATTTGAGAACAGTCTTGGAGGAAAAGAAGGATAAGGAGGGGCAAATTCAGCGTTTGATAGAAGCAAAAGAAAAATCATAAGTGAAAGCATGCACTGTCTTAAACATGACTGGGGAGATTGGTGATGAGATCCTAGTGACCCAGACACAATATGAGAAGGAGGTGTCTAGAGAGTTTCTCTCTACATTACATTGGTTGCTTACTCTTATTCATTTGGTTTTAGATGAGAACAAACTACAGGAACCAAATAGAGTAGAACATGGAGTAGTATAGCCGAAATATACACCGAGGAATCATATAAGACAAAGAAGTAGATAACACACAAGATAATAGAGTTTGATGCCTTGTTACAAACTTTTCAAAATGAATTGAAGAGAGTGGAAATAACAATGAGAATGTGTGAAGATCCAAATCCATTTATTAAGGTAAGGACATTGGCTGAAGAAGATGAAGTTCTTACAACAAAGAATAATGAGACAATTGGGTGAGATTAGAGGCTCACACTGGTTGTAGAGAAGCACGATGCGCTTACAGCATCTCGGGACCCTCACAAGGAAAGGATAAAATAACTTGGAAATTTAATAGCATGGAGGATGGATATAATGGAAGGTATGATTTCCTCCCTAGGAAATGTTATCATAGTTTTAAAGAACGAGGGGGAGAATATGACAATGGATGAGATGAATGGGGTTCTTAGTGACATCCCTGACAAGAAAAGGAAGGGACTCGTTGGATGGAATGAGGTAGAAGTAGATATTAAGAATGAGTACCCCAAGATATTGTTACCTGTGGAAGAAGAGCATCCAAATTTTTGAATTATGCTAACATTAATTCATTTATTTTTTAAGGAAATTCTTTGATTCTTTATGCTATGGATAACTAAGGCATGTTTAGCCATCATTGGGGTGATAATGAAGCTAGTGTGGGGTGATGTTGGGTTGGTAAAATATTGCTTAAGTGTTGAAGGCACATAAGTAGGGGACGCATATGTAGGCACAATATTTGGACATATTTGCACCCTGTAGTTTCATTCCCAAGGAATTTAGAGTTCAATACTTTGTCGTTTTGCATACACGGGCTAAGAATGGATTGAGTGCTGAACAGACTTTGATAGAAGACTTGGAAGACATGCCAAGCTATTTTGGGAATAAGAAGGAGATCACAACTCATGTAGAGTTTGAGCTAATAATAGGATTAGAACTAGATTTATTTATAGGTAATATGTTATTATGTGAAGCTTGCATACTTCCTTAGTTAATTTTGTAGTGGTGCATGGATTTTGAGCATGTAATCTATTTTTTAGAGTACATGAGTAGTGAAGGGAAAGCCCCCACTACACACACACAAACACACACATATTTGTATTTATTTTCATGGTTTAGAGATCAAGGATGTATGACTGCTAGGTTGAGACAAAGTTATGTTGTTGGTATGATTTTGCACGTAAGACTTTGTGAATGTAATTATAGTGTATTCAGCTAATGTGTCTTAATGAACTAATATAATAGATCTTTGTGGATGGATAATGGTTGTTGACGTCACTATTATTGGTTATTGTATGGTAAATATGATCTTGATCCTTGTTTGATTCATTATGTACTATGGTTGTGATCTAGTTCATGTTATGTTTTAATTTTAATTACTTAATAGGGATATGGAATAATTTTTTGATCATGCTAACACATTGACAAAGATGGTATTAAATGAGGTACTTGGTACCTTTGTGCACTTCGGGTGAGTACTCATATCTGTTTGAGTGATGGGCCAGCGCGTATAGGGGTTACGTAAGAAAAATAGACTATATAAATACCAAGAAAATCAAAGGTGGACCATTACTTGATAATCAAGTCACATATTTGTTTCTACCTATTTGTCATCATTTGATTGGATAATTGGGGTCAAATGACTTAATGTGAATTATTCTATTGGGAGATTTTTATTCAAAATTTAAGTGGGAAAGTTCCATGTACTATCTCCCTAGTTTTTATGTACCCTCACAAGTATTGGTCCATGCTCAACAATTGGCTCCTCTCCCTTATTCCTCCTGAATCATAAGATTTTCCTCATCTTCCATTTACAATTTACTGTGTCCATAAATGGAAGACAACATAGGGTTTTAAACCCATTGTAGTAGTGTAATTAAGCTAAAGGCAAGACATTTTTCCAAATGACAATAAGGGGGCCGAGGCTTGCCAAATCTAACATGGTGCAGAGTTTGAAAGATGTGGTGAAAGTTATATGTCAATGTCAAAAAATCCTTACCCTCCACATTACTGTTGTTCATTACCTCCATGCCATTATTGGCTGTATTGTTGGGAATTGTATACCGACTCACCACCACCACTGGATCTCGCTTCCCTAAACATCATGAGGTGTCTAATCATTAGGTAACATTTTTGTAATGTCACTTGTGTGTCACATACTTTGTTGATATTTGAATTTTTCACCACCTTTTAAAATGTTAAGCCCTAATCTAAAATGGATAGGTTAAATTTTTCCATTTTACCTTTTGACAGACCCTCAATCATATGGTCGCTTAATTTTTTCTGCACTCTCTTCAATTCTTTTGATGGCTTACCTTACCCTTCAATGATAATTTAGTAACATTATTTTGAGTGTCGTCATTTTCTTTATTTTTAATATTTTGTAGTTTATTTCACACTACATTATGTACGGGTTTAAGGTATTTTTATAATCAATTTAATAAAACTAATTGTGTATAAGATTATAGAGTGGAAGTTTTCTTCCCTGATACCTAATGAATTGTGAGTTTGATCTAAAACACTTATAGATAGATAGATATTTTAATAATGTCTTCGAGACTAAAATATTCAATGGAATATTTAGAAAAAAAATATAATTAAGGAATGAAATAAGTTGATAAAAAAGAAGAACCTAATAGTCAGACCCTAATTCACAACCCTGCCACTGTTCTACTTATGAAAGTTCATTATCTAACTATGGATCTTCATCATAAATTATCTACTTTTCACCAATGTTTTATGTTCCAAAGATATTTGACATAGACTCCCCATGTAGGTCATGCAATTATCTACTATGGATGTCATTATATGCATAACACTTCATGATATAATGTTTTTTCTCCTTCTCCTTATCTGATGTGTAAAAAAGAAATTCTATTTTTCCACTCTTTTGTAAGGGTGTCCCACTTCTTCATCTCACAACAAAATTGATAGGTAGTATTATATTCTTGATTGAACTATGAACATTTTCACTGTACATCTTTTGGGTTACATTAAAAAATTAATCATGCTCACAAATAGGATTACACTCAAAGAATTGATTTCCCATGTTAAAAATATATTTATGCCAAAGGAAATTTTCCAAATGAGAATAAGAGGGTCGTGGTTTGCGAAATCTAATAGGGTGTAAAAATTTGACGAATGTGGTGAAGGTCAGCCATCAACATCCAAAAGAATCCTTCCACGCTACAGATGTTTATTACCTCCACGTAGATTCCATGCCATTGTTCCTTGGATTTCTGGACATTGTATTCATCCATGCAGAGATTTTATATAGTCAAATGATTCCCAAGCACACTACAATAATATAACATGTGGTGGGATTGCCTTCAAGTCTAATATTTCCATTGAAAACTTGCTGATATGTCCCAGAAAAAAACCTGACTCCTCAAATATATGAAATATCAATTTAGTCCATTTTCAACATTGGTCATTTGTGTTTCTGTATAGTCTGTAAAATTTCCCTAACCCATCAGCACTAATCACATAGTCATTTACATTTTTGTATTTGATTAGAGTAGAAATTAATGTGGGGCAAATTTGATGATCTAATGTCATGTTACCCTACAGTGTCGTATGAAATTTCTATGCATATTGAGGCGATTCCCTCACATTATGGACAATAAATTCAATTCATTAGGTACCAATGTGTAGTTCCCCTCTTGGTAAGGAGTTACTTGTATGCTCAACCTATTTCTCTTGTGTTAATAAGATTACTGCAAGCATGTATCAACGTGTGCTATACCAAATTGTTTCCTTGATCGATGGTCAAATAATGATGCTAGGGTAGTAGAAATGTTTGTGTTCTGGTGGAATGTTGTCCTGGGATAACAAATTAAATCCATCTCTCTATCGGTGAGTCAATCAACAAAATCACAATACCTAGAGAGTGGGACAAAATTAACTTGTCAGCTAACACAATTCATCACTCCTAGTGAGTGATAAATGACGAAGAATGTAATAAAATGGTGAACTACAAAATATAATAAATTTGAGGTGATGGTTGTATCACGAATATTTTGGCACTTGCCGTGTTAAGCATGTGAGCTCGTCGCCTTGTGTAGACACTAAATCACGCACTTTGGGTATATTTCTAGGTCATGATTACATACCACTATTCATATTATTCCTAAGCGAGAAAGTGTTAATTAACCATTATATTTTCCATCTTTGCTTTCTTTCTGGTTTTCTTCTTGGTCTTACACACCTTCTTGCCTAGTCCAACCTTCGATACTTCAACTTTTTTGAGTCTAGACACTAGCGCCCAGCCGCCCCCGTCCCCTTTGGGTGCCCCCGACCTCTTTGTATCTTGCTCACATCTTTTGGGTATTTTCTAGCCATTAAGCATCTTTATTTCTTACTAGTTGGCCTTTTGTGGTTAATTACGAAATTCAACTAATGGGAATCATATAAATACAAAGATATGTTCCCATAATAAAGGACCAAGCACTAAGCATTTATTACTATCACCTAAGGTTACATCTAAAGGCCATTAAAAAAACATCAAAGCATCCATCTAACATCCATTCAAGGGAAAATGGACTGCATTCTTCTGTATACACTTCATAGGAGGGGAAGTTCATTTTTCCATGCATGCATCTATCTACATTTTCTACATCTAGCTATTGCTCATTATCAAGTGAAACTTGCACAAGATCCACCTAGGGCATGATTTTATGCACACACACACAGAACTACATGGAATATGAAATGTAGTGCAGTGCTCAGATCATAATTTCACTCAGCCGGGTGACTGCTAGGGTCAGTCTGACTCCCCATTTTAAGTTTTTTCTTTGTAGGATTTGTTGATCAAAGGATCATTTTTGAAGTTCCCTAAACATCCCTAAATTGTGTTAGTGCAGAATATCATTTCGCGATCTTTCCAATGATTATAAGAACACAACAAACAGACATCAAGAGCTCTAGTTATGTCCGGTCAAAGCTCAGTCAACAGGAAAGTCAACTACGGTCGATTGGTCAATTTTGGACCAATGGCACTGTGACACGTGGTGAAAAGGCAAAGGGAGTCATTTTTGGTTTTCGATATCCGGTCTTCGATGGTCATAAAATGATAGTTCGTTGGAACAAGAGGCTCAAATTTTGTGACGGAGGGGAGCCCGACCACCGCTGTGTGGACTATGGTATTTGCCTATCGAGAGACGACAAGTGGACTGACGTGGTGGGTCTCTACTTTGTGTTAGAGGAGGGCAACCAAGGAAGTTTGGAGAAAAGCTAAATTTTGAGGCACCTAGTGTCATTTTCAAGACTCCCACAAAAGGAGCTGTAAAAAGACTAAATTCTCAGAATTTTATAAACTTTCTAGAATTGTAACTTTTGTTGCATGAAGTGCTATATAGTTTCCAACTCAGTGTAGACGTTTTTTAATCTTTCCAGATGTAATTGCATAGAACGAGAACTAGGAGTAGGCAGGCATATCTACATTTTGCAACCACTTCTGGTCTAAATTAGGACATGGAGTAAAAAGTGAAGTTTTTCATAATTTCCTCTAGTTTCTAGAAATGTAAACCTATTTTATGTAGGTGTTTTACATTTAAAGTTGTAGACGTATTTTGGAACGTAATTGCATAGGAAAATATCAGTGAAAATATTGTACGGGCCACAGATGGACTTGGGAATGTTTCTGGTAAATTGCAGAGTTCCAAGAGGTTTGAATCAGCTCAATTGTCAGGTATAAAGGTTTGTTAAGTCAATAGTGAAGGGATATTGTACTTCATTGGCAAATAATAGATCAATTCTCTTTTCAAGAATCCATGGAGACATAGCCTTCGGGTGAACTCTGTTATCAAGTTCTTGTGTTGTGGATTTGATTTTAGTTTTGTTTAGAAGCTTATGATCAAATAAAAAAATTCAAGTTAGTTTATTTGATTAATTATTCAAGAAAACATAAAATTGGATTATTTGGATTGAAGTCACATTTTCAGTATCCATAACCCACAACAGAAAGGGAATTGCACTTTTCAGATTTGGAACCAAGAATTCAATTTGAGTGCATTCTAGAATCAACTGTGAATTTTTAAATGGATTTGTAATAGACTCAGTTTATTCACATAAGTTGAAAATTAAGGATAATTGATTTATCTAGAAGAGTTCAAGGATTTGGGTTTCAAGAATTCTCAAAAATGTTGATACTCTTAGTTAGTTATCAAGTTTTTTTAAATCTGATGAATTTTCTAAGTACTGGAAAAATTAGTACCATTTTCAGATCATTTGTTGTGTTTTGGGGTTTTGTAGGTGCTCTCTCTTTTCAGGTGTCAGGAGAACTCGATGATCAAACATCAAAGTACATGTGACTAAAGGTGACATCCAACGAACATCTCGTGACCCTGTGAAATTGATTTTATGAGGTTTTGAACAGTCACAGGCACTCAAAGGAGGTTTGCAACACCCTAGGAGCCCTTGAACCTACACAGGTGCCCTAGTCTCGACATTTCTGACAACTCTGCATTTTATTAGGTCTAGTTATGATACTCTAATTTCTTGTCTCATCAATTTTCTAGCTCGACACAAATTTGGAATTATTTTGAATCACCTAAGTGTTTTATCCCTTCTCTTGCACTTAAGATTTCACATTTTTAATTACTTATTGCTTGTGACATATTTGTACTTTATTTTCTATACCTCCACTATTACATAATTAAGATTTAACATACACACACACACGCACATATATTTCTATAGTTTCTTAATCATTTGGTGAACCCGACTCATTTTGAACACTCTTGGGGTCATCATACTTTAATTACTTTCATTTTCCTAGGATATTATCATCATGGATATCTCTATTCATGATTTCTTGATAGCCAATCCTAATTGTCTTGCTAAATTTATTACTCTCTTGGCTAATACTTGCATCTTGTTATCACTAAATCACAACATCCCCCAAATTGTTAGCTTTTGTAACTAAGGCATTAGATGTGATTGGGTAACATGGAGTTATCCATAAGTGTAGGAATTTCAATTGGCATAACTCTTCAGAGAAGGTCAACTTCCTCTTCCTACACCTAGCACTATACTACTCCTAAATGTAAAAAAAAACAATTTATCTAATCCTACCCTAACACTTCTAAGTGGACAGGGATAAAGAGATATTTCATGAAAAAATAAATCCTATACTAAGGGGTGATGATGACACCAATAAAGGTGGGTGTTGAACAATATACTCTACATGAAAATGGAAACAAGTGAAGATGAAATGATGGTCTAGCATCACAGGTCACAAGACATGCAATAAACCCACTTCTATTAAGCACAATCAAATTTGAACCTGCAATAGACACAATAAGATACACAATATACCCACTAGCATGAATAAAGGCTAGTTAAAGTAGTAAATCCAAAATGGGATAGAGAACAATCGCAAGAACTAATTTTTATTGCTCTAATTGATTTTACACAATAACTCACCACATAGGCAAAAGACAAAGTTTCTATTACAGAACTCCAAAAATGAAGGCTTAAAATTCCACAAATTTCTCATAGGTGAGAAAGAAGGGACATGAAGATAAAAGAATATCCAAACTTTAAAACATTTCCCCTCCTTATTATTTATAGGAATAAAGGATGAAGAAAGGAGAGAGAAGATAGTTCCGAAATTGCTCCAATACCCACAAAAATTATTAATTTTTTACTACAATGGGTATGGGAGGATCTGCAAAGCCCATGCTTGATTGTACCTTGGCCTGTGAAGAAAGAATGACCTTAATATCCTCAATTGAATCATTATGGGTAATCTATGCATGGATCATGTTGTCATGCAAATGTGCAACATGGAAATTGGCAATTTCTGAGCATGAAAACGATACCCATGTGCCAATTTTTTTCATGTTTTACCCATCCTAGGAGCCCTAGGCCTGCCCATTCAGTCCCATGACCCTCCAAGATAATGTTAAATCAGTCCCCTAGGTGATTTAGGAAAGTCAATTTAACCCCTAGGTGATTTTAGGTGTTCTTGAAAACTACTATTTTTGGGCAGTGTTGTGAAGGGCTACCACTCAGGCCTTCCTAAGACCGATGCACCCCTTGGAGTGGAATGGAGGATCCAAATATTGAAAAAAGGTAAATTTAAGTTTTAAAAACATCATGGAAGTGATTTTGAAAGATACAGGGAAGTTTTGGAGAGGTTGGAGTAGTTTGATAAAAAACAGGGTTCACCGGCCTAGGCAGTGCACATGCCAAAAAAAACTGCTGAGCTTCAGAAGGTGATTCCAGGAGCTTAAGATGGAGTTAGGAGGAAATAAATACATATTTGGAAATGGAATTATAATCCCTACAAGATGGTCAAATTATATTTTTCACAAAAATTTGGTGAAATAGGTCTTGTAGGTAGTTTTTCTCATACATACGTAACAAACTAAATCAAAAATACAATTGTTAGGGAATAAATGGATGAATAAATATTTGAGACACCACCATTTGATTCAGAAGGACATTTTAAGTCAATATTATATACAATTTCGTCAAAAAAATCCATCAAGAGCTCAAGATATTGTCGTTTCAAGTTGCCCTCCTCGTGAACGAGTTTGGGAGTTAGTCAAAATTTGATGAGGACATGTGTCAGCTCCAGGATTCTAGAGAAATTTCATGTCCCTTTCATCCCTAAAGAAAATGGGCATGATGGACATAAAAATTCACCCCATCCCCCTATAAGTCCTATGGTCACCCATATGATCTCCCGGATCACCATTTTTGCCTTCAGGTGCTTGGAGGAGCTCAAACCTTCAACCATCAGATCTTTGTCAAGTGTCAAGTTGAGGTGCATTGCGAAAATTGATGACCATCATGTCCATTTGTGCTGGGGGATATGAGGGAAATAAAAATTTTCCCAACCTAAGGAATGAATCTTGGTCCCCCAAGCGACCATCTTCCAGGCCTTAGGTGCTTACAGCATGCTTTTTAGCCAAAACCCCCGACCGTCAGATCTTCACCTTTCCCTCATGTCCCTTAAAGCTTAAGGGACATCAGGGACACAAAATTTTTCCTAAGTCCAACTCCAAATTTTTAAAATTTTCTAACTCCTTGCTGCTTCTTACTACTTCTCCATTGCCAAAAGAAAGTTGTAGAGAACACCTCAGTCCACCATTGTTGTACCTCGAACCATTTCAACCACAACAACCACATCCTCAAAATCATGAAAACACACAGGTTTTAGAGATAATATTGATTATAAGAGATTAAGGATTGAAAAACTAGAAGAGAGAAATGAATAAATCATATGAAAATCCTCACTGCCGTAAAAAAAAGATTCGAAGATATCTTGCAAACCGGTGCACGAAATGAAGAACCGTTTGCTATTTTGTTCTTCATTCTCAAATACCATCAAAAAATAATCTTCAAATGTACCTTCCACTACATGAATTTTTTGCAGCTAAGAAATCTTACTATTGGACGAACAAAGACAAAATTCAGATTCCCCGTCAAACCGACAATCAATTCGAAGAGAAATTTCACCAGTAGAACAAGAAACAAATGCTCGTATCAAGAATAGGATTTATGTCATGAACAGAGAAGAAAACTAGAATTTAAATGTTTGAAGTTCCATTACACAACAGAAAAAAAAATCAGTGAGCTATCTCTCCAGTTCTGCAAGGTGTTCTAGTAGATGTAATCACACGAAAAATCGGTTGAAACGATCCTTGAAAAATCCAGTTTCACGTGAACTAGTTTTCACGCCATGAAGTCCCTATTTTTTAGGGATATGGAGGGCTATTTTTTTAATCATAATTCTATCCTCATCAAAGAAATTTTTCAAATCCTCTAAGCTCCGGTGGGTGAAATCATCTGAACTTTGGAGGGAAGGGTCTCCAAAAATTCTAGTTTCTATCAAAATAGTTTCTACATGATGAAGTTGCCAATTCTCAAGATATGAAAGACTGAGTTTTTTTATCAATATTCTACCCTGGTAGCTCCATGCTTGAAGCTCTTACGAGGTGTAAATTTTCATTTTTTATTTCTGAGCTTTCTCATAAGCGAATCATGATGAAAATTAGAGCATGAATTCACGACGAAGAGCCGAATCCAAAAAAGTTATTCTCATCACAAACCGAGATCGTTTTCACCACTTACTAAAAATAGCATATTATGTACTTCCTCACATGCCTATAAATGGAAAATCCCACCAAATTGCAAGTTCAATCACTCGGGATAATTATAAAAGAGGTAAAATGGAAAGTAACACAAAAAATGACTTCTTCTCAAAATAACAGGTCCCCAAATAATAACCTGCTAAAAAATAGAAATATCTTAGGAACATAGGGGATGGAATATCGTAGAAGGTTCATAAGGTGAAATTGGAGCAAGATAGGTGATATGTACCATAATAGAAGAGCATTGGATCATTTTCTAAAAATATAAAGTTTTCATTTTAGGAGTGAAAGTTTCATATGACTTTGTTTCCACTCACCTTACTACTTTTTGAACTCCCCTTTGGATGATGAGATGGTTTCATGGGTAAAATGGAGGAATGAGAACTTCACAAAGGTCTTGGAAGCATCATATTGAGTGGTATATAAAGGAAAAATAGGGCATCACAAGGCACATCATGTGAATCTCATCTTCGTCACTTAAGGAGCCTGGTGATTCAAAGTTATTCAAGGAAGCCATCTTCATCAGTGTAGAGGATCACCAGTGGTAGAAATATTCACTTAAATTTCATGACTACATCTTTCATGACTACATCAAGGCATTCAAAGAATTTTTCCTGAGGAGTGTTTTCCCTCCATCCCTTCCCTCTTCCACACTTTCCCTTTGTACTTTCTCTCTCTATTCTAATTCTTCATTATACATCATCATTGTATTTTGTCCTATTCACTTAAGTGACCTATTTTAAATTTGTAAAAATTATTTTCTCAAAATTATAAGAGAAATTCTTAATTCATTGAAAACGAAAGGTTGATAGTGGAATATGGAAACAAAGAGTCATGTGAGGGAGGTGAAAGGACAATTCAGATTGCTATAAATTGGGATGGCCTCTCCATTCCAATGGATTCTAAATTTTGAAGAACTTCTACTATGTAGCATTGTGAATTGTGATAACTTGGTTGAAGCTTTGTATTCATCATGCTACACATGGAATAAAATCTACACTTCTTCTATTTCCCTTTCTTGTTTTTCCTTATTTCTCTCTTTCATGTAATTTGCAAGCATAGTTAATCCTGTATGGAATTGGAGAGGAACTTGGTGTCCTTGATAGAGGAATTTAAAAACTTGGCATTTTAATTCATTGGTCCTACTAGATTCACTATGCTTTCCTCTATATTGAAGGTCAAACTACTCTGGTTATTGGGTGTGAGCTCTACAATCTACTCACAACAGTAATATTCCTTGCATAATTTCCCCCCTTTTCCCTTCATCGCTATAATTTCCTTCATCATTACCCCCATTATAAGCACTTTACCACAGGTTGAGTGGAGTGTCCTTGTGTGTGATCCTCAACCAATTTGGCCACCCAAAACATTTAGATAGGTTTAGGATTAGTTTAATTTCAATAATGGGAGTTGTACCATTTAATGAAGAGGGGCGTAGCCCCTGTGAGCGTTGGTGGAGACACCTAATTTGTCAACCCGACAAATTTTCTCACCAACAACTCCAATTTATTATAACTTCACCTTAATTTCCCCTCACTTAACTCCCTTATCTCTAAAATTTAATCCCTCCTTTAGATCCCCCTCTAAATTCTCTTTCCAAAAGTATAATGTTGTTAAATTTGGTCAAAAATGGTTAAAGTTATGCTAGATTTTTCTTAGGTCACTTCTAGAGTTCATCCTCCACCTACCGAGATCCATACTTCTTCGATTTGGCTCACCACCTACATGCTTCCCATCGCTGTGCCTAATCTATCTCAGTTACCAAAACTGACTCGGTGGGTTAAAAAGAATTCAGAGTTCATACTTTTTGGTTGGCAGAGTTCAGATTTTAAGTACTTAATAATATTACACCCACCGAACACACTTTCTAGCCTAGTTTCTGATGTCGAAACCCAAACTGGCACCTCGACGAGAAAACATTTCGGAGTTCGTGACTCCTCCGCATCAAATTTTACATCTGTAAAAATATGATGCAACATCCACCTCAACCTCTAAACCTTTGTGACTCTAAAGCCGAAATATTTGGACTCTGAGTTGATTCCTACCCTCCAAAACATGCCACCTCGTCGAGTTTCAGGTTTTGGACCTTGGGTTCATCGAAGATCCCAACCACTCCAACATGTTTTTCCCCTTGCCGAATCCAAACCTTTGTGACTCCAAAGTTTGAAATCTTCAAACTCCGAAACCACCCATCTCACTACTATTTTTGTGAGCTCACTCGATGTCTCGAACCTCTACCTCCAAACTCCCTAGATAGATCTCCCATCAAGCTCAACTCCAAGCTACCTATCATTTCGCTTCACTCCTCTTCCAACCCGATCGACTCAACCTACCGACCTATCCTCCTTGCACTATGGTATCCCTGACTTCGTGGCTCAATGAAGCCTTGACGAGGTCACACTTCTTCCTATGGCTGAGAAATTCAACTGGCCTTGGCTTGTTCTCATGGGATTAGCACTTTATCCTCCACAACTTGAATCCCCATGCTCGTCATGCACACATGCAAAACTCTTACACCATGTTAAGCCTGTTGACCACCCTTTTCTTGTGCCAAGTTGTCTCTGTATTCCCTCACTAGCTTACCCCAAACTACTTCTCCCACATTGTGAACTCCCTAATAAAGTTAATCCTGAAAACACATCATGCCGAGTTGCATCACCATGCGGTGACGCTAATGAAAAAAAATTGACTCACCAAACCGCTTGGCAAGTCACTTTTCCTACCAAGCCAACATTCAGACACTCAGTTCAATCGACCCTAAAAGGAGCTCCACCCACAAACAACTTTCCCATGCACATCTAGCTAGCTCGCTCAAGTCACCCATGGCTCACCTCCATCATGCATCACTTCAGCTTGCCAAGCTTGTCGGTGAGTTATTTTTTAGCTCAGTGGCCACCTTAGGCCTTTCTTCTATATTTTCACTGATTTTTTTGGAATTTACCCAGATTTTTTGCAACCAAAAGGCCATGGGCTCAATGAGACGTCTTGAAACACAATTTTTCAAAATTTCCTAAAAATGACCATTTTTTTGCCTGTTTTCACCTTAAGTAAACTCTGATTCCCTTCAAAACCCAAAAGAGGAAAAATATTTTTGAATGATTCTACACCTTCCTCGAATCACTGCAATTCTCCCAAAATGTGAAATTTTTCCTGTGAACCCCATACTCTCTTATGAAGGCCCTGTCTAGTGCTTAGGTCCAATCCCTCCTTGTTGTCCATCTTTCCCGAGGGGGGAAGATGGATAAAAATTTTGGTGACTCGTAGGGACATTTTCTTGCTAGATGTGATTGACCAATAGCCTTAATTTATCCATTAGGCATGGATTTTATTGGCACCCAATATTACACCTCCTTCGGCCCAGACAACATCAACACTTGAAGTGGGATGATCTAAGTATGGCAGACTTGTCGTTTTGTAGCCAGGGAAGATGTCTGAAAAACTTATTCAAAACCAAGCATTGGAGGGATTGAGTAACACATACAAAGGGGACTACCTTCCCCACTACTTTAGGTCCTTCCTTTAACTAGGGTGAAAGAACCCATTTTGTAACCTGAACTTGTGAGAAAAATAAGTAGAATAACTGTTTCTTAGTCTTCTCTTTGAAATTTGGAGAGCAACCCTGAATGAACATGGTCAATGTATGCATTATTTAACCCTCATGAGTTGTTACACTAAATAATGAAAATGTCACTCAGGTAGGAATTAGGCTACTCTAGACAGTGGAAAGTTCAGTATGTTTCTGCATATTTATGAAGAAGGGAAGGTAAAAATGGTAAATTCCCTTGGTAAATGTTCATAGACAGAGAAAAAAGAATTGGTTCAAAAAGGATTTAATAATTTTAGGTTTGTATTTTTGTAGGAGTGGGAGATTAAAGAAAGATAAATTTGATTATACAAAATTCTCAAAAACTTTAACAATGTCATAAAATTGCTCAAGGAAAAAATAATACATCAAACAACCAGAAGCAAACCCTTTAACTAGAAGATATGCACTCATGGAAGCCCAAGAATACATGCTTTCACACAATCTTTAAGAAATTAAACACAAAAGCCCATGTTAACCTCTCAATAAAACATTAACAATTCCTAATCCATTAACTCAAAGACTTACAAAAATCTTCTCAACAGAATGGATCCATTATGAATTTAAAATTGTTTATCATACTATGAAAGGAAATTTCTTCCCACAACATAATTATAGTTTCTAAAACACCACCACTAGGACAAGATATAGTGTAATTTAGAGGAATTGTCAACACAAGATTGCAAAAGGAGAGACAAATGGTTGATTTAAAGTATATCACCCAAAAATAAAGATAACATTGCTCATGAACATGTAGACACCTAAATTCAGTATCTATACCCTCATCGCTCGTGCATGCACATATTTATTTAATCATACCCCTTATTTAATTGAATTCCCTCCCAATCCTCATTACTTAATTAAGCAACATTAATTAATTAATCATTTTAACATCTTACATACCCAATTATCTCATCCACATTAATCATTATTCTTATTAATTAAGTAATTCCTATTAATTAATTAATACGCTTCATTTTTTCATTTAGGATGCTATTATCCTAAATTCATCCTTTTGATTTTTTAATATTTTCTCTCATCTATTTTTATGACCTAACTAACTTAAATTCATCCCCAAGAAACCTAATCCTGCCTACATGCTTTAAATCACTCATCCAATCTTTAAAAACACCAAAATCCCATCAAAAGCATAAAATAATTCCCAATGGGAAACTTTCCCGCAATCATCAGTGACCCAACCTAATTGCCATCAAACCCTTTAAAACTAACTGACTTTCCTTCTATTCAACATTAGATGCATGTAATTCTCAAGCTTTTTCTCAGCCTGAGCATCCTTCCTCATTCTTGAGAAGTTCTGAGACATCCACAGATCTTTTGGACATCTTTTCAGCATGCTAACATCACTCACGATCATTCATCATGAGGTTTATCATTATCAACGTGTTTCTTTATTTAACTTTTATCATATTATCTACGTATTTCTCTTATATAATCTCTTACAGGTTCAAACCATCAACAACAACACTTAGAGCTTCTCCAACAACCTTCCATGTTAGCCTTTTTGCTTGTTGGTTGTCTTTATCATCCATTTATCCTCGTGACGTTATCCCATTCTGCTACATTCACCATTGACCCAGTTAGATCGTCTTCGACCCAGGTCTAATTTGTCAGACATATCTCTTTTACTATTGTTTTCATACATTTCTTGGGGTTTTCTGTATCTGGTTCTTTCCTACAGATTACTCATGGCATACATAAGCTCCTGTCATCCTCCAGTTGGCATCCAGACCTTTCAAGTCTGCATATTCATCTTACAATCTAGATTTCCCCCCAGGTCGTTGTCGACCTACCTCTACATAGTTTGGGTTGCCGTCGACCTAGACCAGGTTATAGTCAATTTACAGTTATTTTCATCTAATTAGCTTTAGATCAATTTCTGTCATATTTCCATATTCAGTGATATTGCTTTTTTTGCATGTTCCTACAATTTCATCCTTTTCATCACTCTTTCTAAACAGACAGGGGTTTACATCTGTGAAAGGAATCTAATCACTTCTTAGAACCACATTATCAGGAAACCCCCCCCCCCCCCCACACACACATATATATATATATATCTAATCCAACGTTGTTCTAGTTTTTTAGGTATATCAAGTTACAGTGAGAATGAACCATCTAGCGCCCGTATCATATATGAGGTAACATAAACCCTCCATCATTTCTGAGTTGCCAGTTTCTTTAGTATCTAGTGCATTAACTTCATTACAAACGGGAAATTTGGACAAAATTCCTGACATGCCTGGTGGGATCCCTTTAGGTGGTCTCTTTCTTTTCTATATTTTTCTTTTTTCTACTAACACTGTAGCATGAGGATTTTCTTTATTGCCTACTCATGTTGGGTTCACCGTCTAGATCGCTCATCACTCAAAAGTGCAGATAAATAGGAATAGTGCTATTCAGGTATTCCTCTTTTCCCTCTTTTCTCATTTTTCATCGTACTTTTCCTTCCTTTATGTGTTCTCATCAAAAATAACACTTCGTTTTGGCTTAAAAAGAACCCTTCTTTGTTGCATCTTTCTTGCTCATATAGTTTAAGTAATGGTTCAATATTTTGCATCTCACATTTATCACACATAGCCTAAACTACACAAATCAATTAACACATAAAAAAACTTACTTTTCCTAGTATATTGATTGGGATTTGATCACCCAATAGAAATTCTACCTCAGAGATTTCCAAGCCACAACTTACCTGAAACCAAACATAGATCACCTTCTTCTAGGTCCTTTTTTATCCATCTCCCTTTTCTTTTTCACATTCTTAATCAAAACATAACAAGAATTGTTTACTTAACTTTTCTATTTAATAATGGAACCAAAATTTTCCTCGAGAATTCTCAGCAGTCCACCATGACCCCATCCAAACCCTGGGTTGATTCCTGACCTTCTTCTAGTCTTATCTATGATTGTCTCCACTGCATGCCCTCTACTTATCGATCACATCGACTACTAGCCTCAATTTTATCCCTATCACCTTTATCCCCATCGCCTCACACCATTTATAATTCTACCCCACCATATTTGTCTTCATTACCTCATGCCCTTACTAGTTCATCTGACATCACCATACCCACTTCACTTATGGATATTCCTCACTAGAACCCCATCTGTGACTTCCTCCTCCGTAGATATCAATTAATAGATCCTGTTTCACCTTATAATGTCTACCCTTCATTTGACATACTTGTCTCACTTAGGGACATCCCTTATGAGCCTTCTATATCATACCTTCCCATTCTTGCTCCATCCTTGTCATCTTACCATGACCATACTTATCACTATGTTCCTACATCCTCCCAAATAATCCCATCTTCACCACATGACATTTTCAGACAACCATTTCCTAACCCCACCAGAATATTCATCTTCACCTTCTACATCAAATCAATTTAACCCATTCTCAATCAACACCATACATAAGACATCTTATCCCATGTCTATTTTACCATTTTCATCATCTACCCCTATTTTGGATATTGTGCCAATCACCCCTTTAAGGGCTATCCTCGCATCCACTATATCCACAATCCCACTACCTACCACCTTAACCTCCACTACTTCTCTTTTATGTACAACTAGTCCTACTCTTACCACATGCACACTAACCTTCACTACACCCATCTCTCTATCGAAACATATCATGCCTAGACCATTATCTACATCTCTCCCACACACACCTGTCACCATGATTATTTCTTCCACATCCACGAGTCCACCCCATTATACCTTGACATCACTATCACATATTTCCCTACCCATGCCCACATCAAATTGTCCTCCAAAATTTACTATTATCACATCCACATCTATTATCACACCCATTACATCTCCTCAATCCACCTATGTGCCTCTTAAGACACCCAAAATAAACATAGTTGACACTCATCCCTCTTCCATCTCTACCCAAACCCATCCGCCATCTCACATAGACATTATTAAGCGCATGATCCAAACTATTGAGTATTTTTTCATTGAATTTAAAGGTATAAACATTAGTGTTAATGGAATTATTGAGGTTTAAATATTTGTTTAATATTCAACATTACAACATTAGTGTTCATAAAATATTTATTCATGTCAAAATTAGTGTGATGTCAAAATTTGAATATTTTAATATTCAACATCACCAAGGAATCTTACGACATGTGGCAGGATGTGTAATGGTGCATTTTTTAATGAGGTACATTTAAAATGGAAGTTACTTATTGCGTGATAAATTTTTGAATTCAAAATGGGAGTTACATTTGCATTAGTGATGAGTTATGACATGGAGGAGTTACAAATTGATTTTAAAAGCATGGAGGAGCTACAAATCTAAATTTAAAGAGAGAATATATCTTTATGGGGTAGTTTTTTTCATATGTTGAGCATTAAGGACGTGTAAGGGAAGTTGGTTATGTGTATTTATTGAAAAGTATGAGTTACACTTGACCGTGTAAAATAATATTGCTATTTGGAGCAAATATTCAATATTTTTGTAATGGCCAAGTGATGTGGCTTTCTTATTCCAAATATGGCATATTTTTAAAGAAAATTGACCCATGGTATGGGCACATTGTTTTAGGGAAACCACAAGTGGTTTTTCCTCTCCTTCTTCCTATATAAACAAGTGTTGTGTGCACATTTTACGTGCAAAAAAGAGAGAGTATTTTGTATGAGTGTGATATGTATGTGAACTGATATTGTAAATATCTTAAGTGAGTATGAGTATGTGATAGAGAAAATAAAGAAGGAGAAATATTATTGATTTGTATTACATTTTTTATGGAGTGGGTGCTTTGGATTGGGGATTGGTGTCTCCAGAAGTTGGTTCTTCGAATAAGAGATTACACAGTCAATGTTGTTTGCATTCAAGGGATGAATTGGTGTTTGACATGGAGATTGGTGTCTTCGTTGAGTGGGTTCTCACACCTTATAAACACTATTTTATTTTGTATGGATTTGGAAAGTAGATTCACATAGTTTCTTTTTTGTGGATGTAGCCCACACTCGGTGAACCGCGATATATCTGGTGTTATGTGCATTTTATTTTTCTGTATGCTCTTATTTTATTTTTCAGATTTGAATATCTTATTAAGTGTGGAAAAAATTCATAAGTTGGAGAAAAATTCTAATATTTTTGAATACTGATTCACCCTCACTCTCAGTATTCTCGTGCTTCTAACAATTGGTATCAGAGTTGGTTCATTCTGTGTATCTTAACAACTAGAAGGTAGATAAAAAATCATGATGGCAACTCAGGAAGGATTTTCCACAAACAAGGCTCTGTTGTTCGATGGATCAAACTATTCCTTTTGAAGCATAAGGATGCAGAATTATTTGAATTCTCTTGGACACGATATTTGGACAATCAGTTGAGGATGGCTATATGACACCAATAACTCCACCAATAGATCAGGCTGGTAAGAGAGCCTATGAAAATAATGTTAAAGCGATGAATGTTATTTTGTGTGGTGTAGAAGATTTAGAGTTTGTAAATATTATGCTTTGAAAATCTGCCAAAGAGATGTGGGATAAGCTCAATAGTTTATATGAAGGAGATCAAAAGTAAAGATGGCAAAGCTTCAGACACATAGAAGAAAGTTTGAAAGTCTAAAGATGAAAGAGGAAGAGAACATTGTGAACATATCTACTCCGTGTGGATGAGACTGTAAACATGATCAAAGGCTCGGGTGAAGAGATGGAATATCCAGTAATAGTAAAAAAGGTATTAATATCTCTACTTCCTAGATTCAATGCTAAAGTTTTAGCTATTGAATAACTTAAGGATTTATATAAAATGAAAATGGATGAGTTACATGGAATACTCACGGCTTATGAGATGAGAACAGAACCAGATAAGCTAGGGAAAAGAGAATCTTATTTCAAATATTAGAACGGAAAGGAGAAGAAGGTTGAATCCGATGAGGAATCCAATGAGGAAGAAGAATCCCTATTGGTGAAAAATCTGAAGAGAGGATCTGACAAGTATAAAGGTAAACTTCCTTATAAGTGTTGTAACTGTGGTGAGATTGGAAATTTTGTAGCTAAGTGTCTGCATACAAAAAGTGAGAGTGATGATGAAGAGCCTATCAAAGCAAAGAAAGGGAAGATTTTCTACAAAAATAATTTCAAGAAAAGGAAGTTTGAAAATAAGAAAAACTGGAACCGAAACAAGAAGATTCTATGCACTAGAGAAGATGATAGCTCAGAGGACTACTGTTCAAAGGGTGACGTTGAAGAAATTTTGTTTATGGCCCTTGAATATGGAGAAGTGGAGGCTAAAGATGTAGATGATGAAGAAGGTGAGGTAAATTTGGAAGAACTCATTTGTGTTGTGGCTGAGATCAAGAGACTAAAAAAGAAGACCCTAAAGATAAAATTGTAACATATAGAGTATGAAGAAACAAAGAATTATCCACATGCTATCGAAGAATGTGAGAAAATTGTTATTGATCTAAAAACCCAAATTGAAGGGGAAAAGAGAATAGAAGAAGTGATCAGTTCCCAACTAAAGGATAAAGAAAATGAGGTTGAGAGATTAGAATCATAAATTATCTCATTGAGACAAGAAGTTGAAAATGTTTAACAAGAGACTCAAGTTTGAAAAGAGTCTTAAGGTGTTGAGCAACATTATGAGTAAACAGAGACAAAAATCAGCCAAAGGTTGTCTTGGACTCAATGAAGTAGGAAATAAAGAGACCAAAGAACTAGTAAAAAAGGCTAGCTATGCAGATATCCTAAAGGTCTCCAGTGAAGGAGAAAACAACAAGAAACAAGAAAGATCATCCTCTGTAAAAAAACAACAAAGAAGAGAGAAAGTTGAAGAAGGTTCCAATAAGAAGTTTTAGAAGTTCATCTTATCAGAGGAAACCCTACATGAATAGGTATTCTTTTCACAATTATTGTTTTTCCTGTCACAATTATGGTTATAAGATGATGGACTGTAGATCAAGGTTTCAGAGTTGGAATTAAAAATTTCATGCTAGAAACTACAATTCTATTGTTGCATTATCAAATTTGATTGAGCATGAGATTAGATGTTATGAATGCAGCCAAGTTGGCCACATAGAAAAATTTTGTAGGAGTAAGATTATATAAAGGCTAGAGAAAAAGAAAGAGGGAAATCAGATCATACAAAATGCGAATGATAAGAAAGTGTGGCAAAAGAGAAAGGAGGGAGAAAAGAAAAAATCTATGTTGGTGCAAATGGCCCTCCATGATCAAGATGAAGAACAACCTTGGTACATTGATAGTGGATGTTCTAGCCATATAACGGGTGACAAAAGCAAGTTCCAAAAGCTGAAAAAAGATAGTAGGGGTACAATAAAGTTTGGAGATAATACTACATCCAAGATTGCATGAAGAGGTAACTTAAAATTGAATGGTCAAGATAAAGTTAAAAATGTTTTATTTGTTGAATAACTGAAACATAATCTTTTGAGTTTTAGTCAAATGTGTGATCAGGGTTATACACTCACATTTTATGATGAGGGCTATGAAATTAGAAAGAGAGATACATGTAAATGGGTTGTAGATGAAAATAAAACAAGGAAAAACCTATACATGTTGAGTGATGTGAAGGGAGAAAAGTGTTGCATGAGTCATATATATGAAATCTGGTTATGGCACATGAGATTGGGTCACATTAATTTTGACAACATGGTGAAAATTAGCTAAAAACAAGAATTGAGAGATCTACCCAAGATCACAAAACTACAAAGTACTCATCTGAAGACAGTGTCAACATGGGAAGCAAACAAGGGTCAGATTCAAGATAAAGGAGTGCTCTACAAATAATCCATTGGAGCTAATTCATACTGACCTCTATGGGCCAACAAGAACACATAGCTTGCAAGGTGATTCTAATTTTATGTTATTGATTGATGACTTTACTAAAATGACATGGGTTGCATTTTAAAAGGAAAAATCATAAGTTATTGATCAATTCAAAAATTTTAAAGCTTTGATTGAGATTGAGAGAAACTTTGGGATCAAGTGTTTGAGATTAGACATAGGAGGTGAGTTTATGTCTAACGATTTTGATGAGTTTTGTGAAGAGCATGGAATTAGAAGATAGTTTTCTACAACAAGAACACCACAACAGAATGGTGTAGTTAAACAAAAAAATAGAATAGTGTAAGAAATGGAAAGAACCATGTTGAATGAGTCCAAGTTACTAGATGATTTTTGGAGAGAGGAAATGTACACAATGGTGTATATTATGAACAGAGCACAAATTCAAGTAAACACAGAAAATACACCATACGAGCTATGGAAGGGAAGACCATCTTTCGTGAAACACTTCAAAGTGTTTGGAAGTAAGTTCTAGATTAAGAGAGATGATGAAGATGAGCTCAGAAAATTTAATTCCAGATCAGATGAAGGAATACTACTTGGTTATTCATTGAGAAGCAAGGATTATAGGTGCTATAACAAGAGACTGCAGAAATTAGTGGAAAGTATAAATGTGAAAGTTGACGACTTGAAGCCAAAGAAGAAAACATGACACTCAGTGGTGCAGAAAAAGGATGAAGAAATCAAATCTGAGAAAGAGGAAGAAGAAGAAGAACAAAAACAAGAAGAATTTGAATGAGAAGACATGAAGACACCATCCATAGCCGTTTAGAAGAATCATCCAGTAGATCAAATCATTGGAAATAAAGATACTAGAGTGCAGACAAGGAGGAGACTAATAAGTCCACCACAAGAGGTAACCTTTTATTTGTTGTCAAAAGTTTAACCGAGTAATTTTGATGAAGCTAGCAAAGATAATGTTTGGATAAAATATATGGAAGAGGAACTTAATCAGATAGAAAAGAATGACACATGGGAGTTAGTGTTGAGACCAAAGGACAAGTGATGACACCCTAAACTTTATAAATAAAATAAAAAAGCTAATTAAGGAAGGCTAACACCATTTATACTTAATAGCTAAGGATTTAAGTCTAGGAATATAACATTAAGATAGAAGCTAAAAGGAATGCTTAACTAGTATGAAAACAATGTAAAATCTAACTAAACATGCCTACTAATATGTTTTAATTACCTAATATAAGCCTAAATAGACCTAAATGGGAAGTCAAATGGTTATGGTTTCTACTCCAAACAATGGATAAATGACCTCTCCAAATGACTTGTTGAGTAACTTTAGATATTCATCTACTAATCTTTTTGAAGGTTTTAGGCAAGGATTGAACTTGGCTATAAATCATGTTTCTTATATGAGATGCAAATCAAAGCATGGTGTAAAGTTTAAAGGAATGAGGTGAGTTGTTTTATAGTTTCTACTTTGGGGAAAACTTGTATTTTGATGCATATGGGACTAAAATCCCAAATTAGATTATAATTTATAATTATTATTAAGCTTTGCTAATCATAATTAGTGAATTAACAAGTGATTAAGATGGGGGAGCCTTAATCAACCGCTTAGGGTCAACTAGGAGGCTAGGATAAATTTTTGAAGCTTGTCGAGACATTGTGGAGGTGAATGGGATTATTTTGAGTGGTTGGAAGAGGGGTTTAAGCCAATATTAGGGTATATTGACCAAATCAAGGGAAAATAGGCTTAATTAGCTCATAATAGCTAATTATCTATTTTGTAGAGGATTTTAACCTACGATTCATCGTAAAGTGGCATCCTTAATGTGAAAGGGGTTACACAATCAACAAAGCACTATTAATTGGCTAAAGTGGTAGGAAACATTAGTTAATTAGCAAAAATCACTAATTATAATGGAATTGGAAAGAATGAGAGTGTTTTGTGTGCATTTAGTAATAAGATTGCAAAAGTGGAATTCAAGTGTCTACATTTTCCCCTAGTTGAGGTGAAGTAAGTGACTTCACTTCAAATATAGTAGACAAGCACAAACAAGTAAAATTTTGAAGGAAAATTAGTAGGATGAAGGATTCCCCCTCAACATAGTGTACAAGTAAGATGGGGTGATAGAAGAAGTCAATCAACAATGTTTGTGTTGTAAAAAGGGGTTAAAAATATGATAGCAGAAATGGTTAGAAGAAAATAGCCATAGGTTATAATAGGGTGCATTTGAAATATATATAAAACTAACTTGGTGTATTTCCTAAGAAGGTAGAATAAGGATAGGGATAAACATGGTTCTCTCCTTCCATGTTTATTACCCCAGGTGATTTTAGAAGATAAATTAGTAGTGATAATAAATGATAATGGAGAAAATATTTCACATTACTTCCTATAAGAAAATGATTAATTGAGAATATAGGACACTGGAAGCCCAATCTTTGCATCCAATATTTCAATAAGCAACTTGCTTGGTTAATATGAACGTATTTTCTAGCCCATCTAGAAGTACGGCAGTAGAGGACCATCATTGGCCTTTATTTCTTTCCAACATCCATCAAATACCAAACAAAACAGGAAAAAAAGAATCACAACAAAAACACTGTAAAAAATAAGTATAACATGAAAAGCGGGCCCTAAATTACTAACATCTTTACTTTCATTGTGAACTAAGCTCAAATTTATATACTACAATCAGACATCAACTGCGTCCGTGAGGCAATTTTTTTTTTTAATTTTTGGACATACAATGACACGACTTTTGACTAAAATAAAAAAATGTCAAAAAATATATCCTAAAATCACCTATTTGATTGACAATGACTACAACTCACAATGACTGCATTAATGACATAACAATGCAACAAAATACCAAGACACTTTGACACAAATGGAACTCACAATTATTTTACTATATACATTTCAAACATGTATGGAAATGACTATTTGTTTTGAAATATACCATGTTAAACAAACCTAACAAAGAAACTTCTCATGATATAATCAATACATACTCAAACAAACAACATTTAAAATAAGACGAGTAACAACTAAAAAATCCTAAAATAGAACCAATGTTTTTGTTATCAAGCATGTGCAAGGCTTCAACACGCAAATGAGATATCTTCTACAGACGCTCCATTACAGGATTGTAAGGAGCTTGACAAAGGCATGCAATTAAAAATGGTGCCCTGAGAAGGAACAAGGATACATGCGAGGGGAATAATACGAAGGACAATGTCGTAAGTAGCACAGTGTCCCATACATCCAAATGCGAAAAGTGGAGCTTTCACGTGTCAACTAACATGTTCTCACATTTGGCTTCAGTCTACTTCCAAGTGACAATTAAAAGAAATCTCACTGTTGCATGTAAATTACCCATTAAATTCTTTGTAGAATGGGCACCGCAAATTGAACAATGACGTGGGAGTCGAAGGAGGTAATTTGGTCATTGAATTATGCGTTCCTTTTATCTAGCTGAGTAATATTAACGAATGAATGCTTCAGAATTCCTCAATGGAAAGAGATACGTTCCATAATAAAAGAAACCACTTGCTCTCAATGATCCTGTGAGAAAACAAGTCATTTGAGACACAGAACAAGAAAGAATCCAACTAAAAAGGAAGTATTCTTTTGTAAGACATCTTTCGATACTAATTCCTAACAAAAAATGTTCGAGGATAATGTAATTGACACAGTCTTTGCTTTAACTGTGTATATGTTGTTCACCATGTTTTTTGTAAAATAATGCAATTGACACAGGCTTTAATTTTGTTTACCATGTTTTTTGTAAAATTTTTTAATGATTTTATCAAAATTTTTGAATTTTTTTTTTCAGTTTTTTGAATTTTTTATTTTTACAGAAGAAAATATTATAGAAGAAATAATGAAGTCGTGAGACAATGTTAAAAGTGACCGTAAGGTAAAAAATGCCCCCAGGTAGTAGAAAAAGCCACCAGAAAGCAAAAATATGCCCCAACATAGCGAAAACATGCTGAAAATAATTATTTATTAAAAGTAACCATCATGGCGAGTGTTAGAAGACTTTTTAGAAGAAATACGGTGGTTTCAGGGCACTTCGGGGGTGAGAAACATGTTGCGGGAGATAAAAACATGTATATAAGTCATCACGGCAAGTTATTTACCACATTCACTTACCATTTTACTTCTGATTAGAGCTCTAACCTATGGGAGGAAATGGCAAGAGTACCGAACCGGAGGCACCGTGCAGACCACGTGAGGGGCTACAAGCGGATGGACCACAGGTACACAAAATTGCTCTTTTTACCCTTGTTTTTCAATAACATTTAATTTTTGGTTAAAATACATGTTTTTAGGGAAAATTTAGGGAAAAAAGAGGGGGGTATGCCTATGTTGGTGGTTGCATGGGCGCCTAGCCACCTACACACAACCCATTGCACCTACGCATTAGCTTACTTTTAGAATGTTAAAATTTTGTTTGTGGCAGGGGTTCCTATGCGTCGATGTATGGAGAAGGGTGCTTACACACAGTTGGTAAAAGAAATGCAAGGGAACCTAGGTGACTATGCTTGTATAAATGTGCCTATGTGTAACTGGGAGAAGAAATGCAAGGGCACCTAGGAACCTATGCTTGTAGAAATTGCCTTTACCACCTGTCCTTTTGTTTTCTCTTTTGTTGATATTTTTGGTTTGTTTTTGCCTTGGCACATGAGCATGCATGTGTCAGTGCAAAAGGGAGTGTACCTACACTGAGAAAAAGGCACCCACACGGGGAGAAAAGGAGATCATGTGGGAGAAGAGGTGCACTAGTGCCCTCAGGGGTGCGCCCATGCACAAAAGCCAATTTTAAATTACTTTTTAGGTGAAAACTAAGGTTTTAGAAAACCCGAGGTGGAAGAAATAGGTGAATTATAGAAGAATTGAATAATGGAATAGAAGAATAATGTGATAAACTAGACTTAGAAAAATTATATCATAGAATAGAAGATAAAGATCATAATAATTGACCTGATTGGTTCCACAGGAGGACTTGGATGTGCTAGCGGTGTGGGAGCAACATGCATGACTTCAGACTTATAAGGCAACTTTCAGATGACACTGGGACCAAGACCTTTTTGGAGATTACCTGGAGGTGACAAGTTTATCTTACATAACACATATGCCACAGATTACCTTATATCACATCCTACTCATAGCATAAGCTGAGAGATGGCATGAGTGAGAGTCAGACTTTTCAAATGCCTACTGGTGAGATGAGTGTTACATTGGAGGATGTTTGGTAGATCCTGCGAGTTGCTATTTAGGTTTGTTTGGTTACATACGATGGTTGACCTAATCGCACTGAGCATTATATAGCTATGACATTTGGAGTGACAGATATCCCCCACCAGGGTATGTCAATTTTGGTTAGGAGGTGCATGACTGATCCATGGCTAGGATAGGTCCCTATATATTTATTATCTCTTTTCAGTGGCATTATGCTACCTGACAAGATTGGTGCATGATTCCCTCTGGGTCTCATTGGAGTGATTCACGGCTTGCTTCAGGGTAGGGTGTACTACTAGGGTCAGTGTATATTGGCTCACTTATATTTTTATTTACACTTGATAACGTATCATGGACAAAGGATAGTGGGTCCTGCCACTTTATTATAGATTTGGGCTTGGGATCATATTGCGATAGCCCACCCTATAGGAGCTTTGAGAGTTCGATCTATTGGAGAGCCTTCCCTCATGGGTTAGGTTCCAGAAAAAGATGATATTCACAACAATAAGGGGGAAACAAACTATTACATGTGAGATTTTGATGAGTTACAACCCCATATGATCACATGGCGGCCATACATGTTATACCAGTGGCCTCAGGATGCATTCAAGTTGAGGATAGCTGCAGTAGATCATTTCATTATTGGGAGAAGGAGCTATGTTCTGGAGTGGTACAGGGTGGACAGGTTCTAACGTCAGTTTGGTCTCATCCAAGGGATTCCTGGTGATGAGATGTGGTATACACGCAGATATAGAGAGGTCTTCCACATGGGACCCTAGATCAGGTTGGGTCGAGGTCACACGAGATTTTCATAGGTAGCTCCACAGCCTTGGGTATAGCGGGCACAGATAGTAAATCAAAGAACTACCCCAGATTATCTAGCGTGGTATGTGATAGTGTTGCCATGTAGATTGACTATACCACAAGAGGTATTAGACGTAACAGCACAGGGGGGACAGGGCCCAGATCCGTAGGTACAGGCACACCCCAACATAGGAAAGACCACATATGAGGGTGCTAGTGCAACAGGTGCTAGTATAACAATAGGTAGTGGTACATCCATAGGTGTTGGCACCATGTATGCCAGTTTAGGATCTAATATAGGCACCACTGCATGCACCTCCATCACCCCCTCCCGTGAGTCCATGACATAGTCCACCAGGAGGTGAAGGAGATGGTGGGGGTGGTGAGGACATAGAGGAGGATGTTTCAGATGTACAAGATATATAGGGTGTAAAGGATATACAAGATGTATAGGATGATGGGAAGGTGGCTTCCTTGTAGCAGCATTCATAGCAGGTGACAACTCTACAACTCCAGATGACAACCAAAAGGGATCAATCTATTAATCAGAGAGACCAGGCTATCATAGATGGGGATCAACTTGTGATAGAGTGAGATCAAGCCAGGACAGAGAGAGTACATGCCCTCATTGAGCGAGATTAGGTGATAGCAGATAATATATAATGGTAGGTAGAGAGGGATTAGGATATAACAGATAGAGCCCATGACATCGTGGATGGGGATCAGCTCGTGATGGAGCGAGATCACACCTGGACTGAGAGATTACAGGCCCTAATAGAGTGAGATCAGGTGATAGCAAAGAGGATCCAAATAGTGGCTGAGTGAGTTCAGTGAATGGAAGATCATACACAGGTCTAGGTAGATATATCCCGAGTGACAGGAGAGTATGGTGCTCTACTGCGAGCCTCTTCAACATCTAGGTTTTTAGATATACTAGAAGATACGATGAGAGCTAGTGGCAAGGCTTCTTATTACGAGGCATTGTACTACCAGACCATTCCAAAGAGATAGAGGGATACTCCTTTCGACCAGTTAGATGTTAGTAGGTCCAAGTATAGATCTCAAAGGACTTCACAATCAGCCAGATCAGTTCAAAAACCTATAGTGTAGTGGAGTAGAGCGGCCTCTGTAGGAATTTCAAATCCATATCTTCCTCCTCAAGGCCCTAGGAAAGGCAACCTAGAGAGGGTGAGAGTCATGTGTGACTCTTTTATTGATGTACTAGATGTACCACCTCGATATGAAGGCATACTTTTGATCGAATGTATATGTATTATTTTTTATCATGCCTCATGATGAAGGCACTTTTTTATATAAACACCCATGATGGTTCATTATATCAAATGTACTTTTGAGACATATTGTTTTGTACACAGGCATTTATATTTTTGATGATGTATAATGATAGATGGATTACTGATGTACCACATGTTGCTTATGATATTTCATGCTTAATTTGTTTCTTTATGTTTGTATCACATGTTATATTATGAGATAGCCTTAGTAGATGTTATATTACATGTTGATGAGATACTTTGAGTAAAACATGTTTTTATTTTTGATATTGGTGTGGGGGGATAGATTTGTGATCATGTGCAAACCCTCTTGCCCCATTGGTGATACGGTACTTGATGATTATCTTCAGTATACATGTGTGATGTAGAATTAACATTTATTGATATATGATGTATAGATGTGATGGCTATATGTGATATGATGATGAAGTGATAACACAATTTACAAATAAAAATTGACAAGCACAAATTAACAAATCTAATCAAAGCAACACATTTATTTACAAGTATGCAAGATAAAATGAACTCAGAGAAATGAACTACATATTAAAGTAACATTCAATCTAAGTAAATAAATGAATTCAATCTAAAGAACACAATACGAAAAAACAATGCAACTAAAAACCATACAAACCAACAACTAAAAGTAAGTAAACTATTACTTTATTTTTGTGGGACAATTTTGGGACATTTTTCATTTTTTTGGGTATTACCTTTAAGAAAACTTTCTATTGTTTTGGAGTTTTCTACGAAATTTATTTGAATGTTTTGGTTTTTCCAAAGTGAAAATGCAAGTAAATGAAGAAACATGGATGCCCTTAGCTTTAGATGGGATGTACAATGGCAGAAGTTCCACGTGGTATATGCCAGAAGTGACACTATGAAGTTGAACCCAACGTGAGATGGGTTCATTCAAAGTTAAATTATCCACATTCAAAAGGTTAGATTAGCTGGATCAGGGAAAAGAGGGATAGGCTCACATGAGGACTCAGATGAAGGCCAAAAACTAGCTTAGGACAAAGCTTTCATACTCCTAAACCTGGAAAACTTGTGAATAACGAACCCTCCCTTGGCACCATAAACCAGTTTTCACCAAAGGAATTGTGTAAAGTGCCACCATTGAGTGGTTTTCACTATTAGATGCATTTGTTCATTTATCTTTATCTTTTTCTATTTTTATACTTTTTTTGATATTCTAGAGACCCCATACATAAGCATAGAAGTGCTTGAGGTGCATTACGTTCATGGGTTCTCAAAGATCCTAGTTTTTTGAATAGGCTAGCTTGTAGGCACCTGAACCAAACTTGGCGACCACAACATATGGTCCCATCCAATTGGGTTCAAATTTCCCTTTATTTTCATGTTCCTTATTGGTGTTCTTCTGATTCTCTTTTAACACCAAGTCCCCTACCTCAAATTGATGAGGTATGACTCTTTTATTATAGTTTCACCACACTTGATCTTGATACACTTTAAGGTGATTGAGAGCGTGAAGTCATTTCTCGTTTAATAGCTCCAACTCTACCAATCGAGATACTCTGTAGTCCTCCTCTTCATTCAGGTAGTCCCTTAGAAAAATGTGCAAGGAAGGGATCTCGATATCTAAAGGAAGTACAAATTTAGTGTCGAACACTAAGGAGTATTGAGTGACACCTGTGGGGGTGCAGATAGATGTTCTAAATGCCTAGAGAGCAAGGTGAATTGATAAATGATAGTTACAGCCTGTTTTATTCACCATATTCTCTATAATATGAATGAGAGTTTTATTGGAAGCCTCATCTTTCCTATTACCTTGAGGGTAATATGGGGTCGAGAACTTGAGAGAGATTTGAAAGCGTTTGTAGAGTGCTTTCACCATTTTATTCTTAAACGGCTTAGCATTATTAGTGATAATAATAGAAGGGATACCATATCAACAGATGATATGGTTCATGATAAATTTAGATATTTGGGACCTTTCTACATGGAAAGAGGAACAACCTCTACCCATTTCATAAAGTATTCAATAGCAATAATGATAAATTTATGACCATCTAAAGAGACAAGGTTAAGTTTTCCTATTAGATTGAGACCCCACTTTGAAAATGGCTAAGGTGTTGTGATAGGCTGCAAGTATTGCAACGACACATGTATCAAGTTACCTTACTTTTGATAATCCACACACTTATTCACATGGTGACAACAGTCATGCTCCATGGTAGGCCAATAATAACCTACTCTAAGAATTTTGGTGTCCCTGGATTTCACCCATAAATATGAGACTACCCCATGTTAATTTTTTTTGTAGTTTTAAAATAACTAGTCATTTGGTGTTTTTATTGCCAGAAGATACCTGTATTACATTAAGATATTCCCAGTGAATCATATGAGCCAATTTTGACAAATACCCAGATGCTGAAACTCATTTTATCCTTTCGCCAAGTTTTGTCTACGAGAAATTTTTATTTAATTATTTAAAGCCCCGTTTGAAGTAAATTGTGCTCCGGTTTAACCCTGTTGAAGTTTTACATGCCAGTATTCACATATACTAGTAGGGTTGTCACCAGGAATGAATCCTGGGCTTTGTTTGTGACTTCTGGCAATGATTTTTGTTTTCTTAATTTTTCTTGCATTTTTCTCTGTGAAATTCCCCTAGGTCAATTCCTTCGCCAGTACAATTTGTTTTCTTTCCTGGAGTATTTGGAGATCATCTACGACTGCCATGCTAGAAGGAATCAGCCTCAGGAAGTCAACTTCTCTTTAAAAAGCCTAAGTCATGCACAAAAAGCCTCTCCTACGAAAGTCACATTTTTGGGAATGGATGGATTTAAGCTGCCATGGGATTTTTGGTCGCAGTAGATAGGTGGGAATTTTGTACCTGCCTTGCAGGGTCCTTTTTCCCATGAAGGCAAATTCAATTAAGTTATGATGGAAAAATTAGAGGCAACAAGTAGGCAGGAATTTCTTACCTTCCTTGAAGGGTGAAAATTCGCATTATAAAATAAAGAAAAATCACTTAAGGCATTGATGGGAATTCCTTACCTACCTTGCAGGGTAAAAATTCCCATTATGGAAGTCAAACAACTTAAGTGGATGAAGGGATTTTTGGAGCTGCAGTGTAGGGTGAATAATCCCATCAAAATTGACTTTTTAAATATAGAAATCAGCCATGTCAAAAAATGTGACCCCTTTGGGAATTAAATAATAACTTTAATTGCATTTATTAATAGTCTTCCTTCCTAATTTTGGTACCCAGGGATGATGGAAAGTCAATGAATGAGGAGAAGTTACAGAATATTGAAGGAAGAAGGCTAAAAATACAATATAAATTTATTTATTTAATGCAGCCTTGAAGCATGCTAAAAAGTGCGACCCATTTGATGAATAGATAATGCTTATTTGTGGCATTTATTAATAGTTTTTATTCCTAACTTTGGCGCCATGGAGAAATAGAAGGTCAATACATGATGTGAAGTCAAAGAGAACTGAAGGAAAGAGGCTAAAAAAAAATAAAATTAATTTATTTAATGGCAGCCATGAGCATGCAAGTTTAGGCGCCCAAGTTGAAGGAAAAAGCATGTTTATTTATTAATTAATTGCCAGGAATAGGAGAGGAAATTATTAATTATAGAATGGTGAAGGTTATATAAGCACAGGCTTCCATAATGATGGAATAGTTAATTATTTAATCAAAGGATTGCAGCCCAGACAATTTTGGCGCCCAAAGGAGGAGGATTTTTGCTCAAAAAAGTGTTTTTCACTGCCGGAAAGCTTAAAAGTTTGGCACCTAGGATTGGAGGAGCTTGATTTAATCCTGTATAATTATTTTCATGTTGGTACAAGTGCCCAGGTGAAGTTAAAAATATTTATGTTTGCTTTGCATGCAAGCAAAACCTCAATATTTTAGGGCAGCAGGCTTTATATGCAGATTTTTGTGATAAAAATCAAGTGTTCATGCTCTGGATTCCATCTTTGTCTGAAATAATTGTAGGTATTCATTACAGGTGCTCATATAAGTGAAAGGGAGTCCAAATCAATGTCAAGTACATTGAATATATCTTCCGAATCTGAAGAAATTCCTAGATCTGCACCAGTTACAAAGAATTCTAGCCGAATAAAAAGAAAAAGAGTTACTCAGACAAAGATTGCTCCAGCCATGACGAAGCGGGATGAAAGAGAAGGATCATTGGAATCATGCATTGCTTCTAGATTTTTTGATATCGGTGATACAGATCTAGGCCCTGAATCCCTCTTTGATTTGATTGACAGATCCAGATCTCATAATTGCAAAGGCTTTCGATAACAATTCATCCTCTTGTTTCTAATGCAGCCCTTGTAGAAGTCAGTGCATGGAAAATTCCTTCCAAGATCTTTTGCATGTTCTCCCAATCTTCCAGTTGAAGCCTTCATTGAATTTACTTATACTTTCCTTCACCCAGAGTGCTTTCTAGAATTTTTAATTGATCATATGAAATTAAAAATAAAAGGTGACGAGTTTTTTCTGAATTATTTACGACAAACATTGCACTAATGCATGTACTGGAGAAGAACTACAAAAGCTTCAAGGATAAGAGGGAAGACAAGTCAGAAGCAATACCAGTAAGAAAATCATATTCAGCTGCTTCCAGATCCATTTTTGGTGAGAATCAAAGGGAAAAGAATCAAGTGCATGCAAAATATGGAAAAAAGAACAAAACTGGAAGTGTTGTAGGTTTCTTCTAATTTATTTTCCTCTTTCTTCTTCTTTTCTCCGACAAAGTAATTGAGTGATCAATTAAATTATACAACATAAGTGATTGGTTTAAAATCCATTGCTTGAAGAAGTCAATTACTTGGATATAGGTGGCAGACATGCATAATAGAAGGTTTTACTTTTAGTTATAAATCATGCATGTCATATAAAGAGGAATTTTAGGAAGGAGATTTCCAGTTGTTTCCTTTCTGACTTCCACATGTGCCAGTTCAGTTATTGTTTCCTAGTTGTAACTTCCCCTCCATACACTATAAATGAAGGAAGAACCTATGAGTTAGAGATCAAAATTTGTAAGCAACATTCTTGTGTTCCAGAATTTGAGCTGAAACGATTGATAGCTTTTTAAAAGTAGAGGAATAGAAAGGAGACAAATTTTTGGAGAACTTTGTGTCAACGATGCATTTTTTTTCTTGTTTCTTTCTAAGATCTATTCATAAACTTTGTGTTATTCTAGATCTAGATCTGAAAGTTTCCTTTGCTTCTAATTTTGTATTTCAAGATCTATTTGTTTGATCTATGTGCATGTGATCAACTCTGTGAATTATTAATTGGGTTACACATCTTTCCATTATTTTCCTCTTCTACAGATATTTCCTTTCTCTTATAACTGCTTACTTGCTATAAAACTATATAGCTATGGTTCATATGCTACATAGTTAAAGTAATACCAACAGATAGATACTAGGAAATATAACTAACAAAATCTTAGATGGGAGCCTCACCGGTAAATGAGGGAGATTTATCTCATGACTGCCTAGGTTTTTAGATGTGCAGAAAATCTAGCCAACAAATTTTCTTCACCAGGATGATCCCATTAGTATGAGCCCCGCAGATGCCTTCATGCACCTCTTTGATTGCTTAGATAGATTCATTTGAAAACTTAAACATTGCAACAGATTTCCATCATATCCTTGACAGAAGAGGGTGCCCCTGAGTAGGGTATAATGGGATATGTGCTAGATGAGGGTGCATTTTTAAACATGGGAAAGGTTCCATCATGGAGGTAATTAAAGATTTCAACATACCACAATGAAAAGGGACCAACAACCTCACACACCAAACAAGATTTTGATACGTCAGATGTTGTTGTTGCTAGATTTTAAATGAATAATGACATGTTAGTGTTTCTTGGCAGAATCCTTAACATGGATCCTACTATAGCCATAACATCTATTACTCTATTCTAGGCTCTTAGTATCTACTTAAATGTTATCTACTCGAAGAATTATTTCAAGGAATCGACCATTCTTTTACATGGAAACATATTTTCATCCTTAACCTTGTATTTAGATGTGACTTGTTTAATAATGAGCATTGAATCACCAATGTAATTAACTCATTTGATATCCCACTTGATGGCTAGCGTCATCCCTATGATGAGAGCTTTATACTCTGCTATATTATTCGTGCATGGGAACATGAGCTAAAATGCTTGGGGAATCAGATCTCCCATATGAGTGATTAACACAACTCCAACACCTAAACCATGAAAGGTAAAAGAGCCATCAAAGTAGAACTACCAAATGATAGATTCCTCAAGGTATATGATGGATGCATCTGGTAATTCCAAACTTAAGGGTTCAATACCTAGTAGTGGAGCTTCTACTAGCTGATTTGCTAAGACTTGTCCCTTCATTTAATTTTGATGAACGTAATCAATATCAAACTTGCTTAATAAGATGATCCAATTATCCATATTTCTAGTTAGGGCAGGTTTTGATAGTAAGTACTTTAAAGGATCGACCTTTGAAATGAGCTTGATTTTATTGTTGAACATATAGTGGCATAGCTTTTGAAAAGAAAAAACGAGGGCTAGAAAATCCTTCTTGATCTGCACATAGTTGAGATCATATGCTATCAATGTTCTACTCAAGTAGTATACAACCTTTTCTCTCTACTTTTTATCATACTAGGCCAATAGTGCCCCAATTGTGAAATGTGTAGTAGAGATGTAAAGCAACAAGGGTTCTCCTGTCATGGGCAGAATAAGAACATAGGGTTTAGCCAAGTATTCTTGTAGCAAATAAAATGCTTGATGTTGTTCTGGCCCCCAATTGAAATTAACATCCTTTTTAAGAAGATGTGTAAATGTATGACACTTGTATGCTAGCTGTGAAATAAGCCTTCTGATGGCCAAAATTTTCCCTTATAAGTTACACAACTATCTAATATTCTTAGGAGGATGCATTTCTGTGATAGTCGTGACCTTTACAGGGTCCACTTCTATTCTTCTTCTTGACACAATGAATCCTAGTAATTTCTCAGATAGCACACCAAAGACACATTTCTTCAGGTTAAGGAATAATTTGTAGTCCCTTAGGCATTGAAAGATACGCCATAAGATTTCTAGGTGTTCCTCTCGAGTTATAGACTTAGCTAGTATATCATCTATGTAATATTCCATGATTTCACTTATCATATCGTGAAAGATTACAGTCATCGCCCTTTGATATATAGCGTTTACATTCTTAAGGCTGAATGTCATGACTTGGTAGCAAAATGTCCCCCATGGGTTTGTGAAAGTTGCCTTGTGTTGATCTTCCTCCACATTATTTATTTGGTTATAACCTGAAAATCCATCCATGAGTGATAGCATCTCATAAATAGTAGTAGAAGCGATGATTATGTTGATGTTAGGGAGAGGAAAGTCATCTTTGGGACAAGATTTGTTTATATATCTGAAATAGGTACACACTCTAATACCAAATTAATTTTTCTGAATTGGTACCACATTAGAAATCCACTCTGAGTAGTTGATAGGCTTGATAAATCCTACTTCTAATAACCTTTCTAGATCTTCCTTTACCATTAAAGCAGTACGAAGATGCATCTTCCAGAGCTTTTGTTTGATGGGCTTGGAGTCTGGGAGCACAAAAAGGTTGTGTACCACTAATGCAGAATCAAGTCCTTGCATGTCAGTGTAAGACCAAGTGATGATGTCTGCATACTCTATCAATAGTTCTGTAAATATTTTATTGTTCTTTGGTTGAGAGTGAAGCTCCCAACTTAACTATCCTCGGCAGTTCCTCTATGTCGATGTTAACATCTATTGTATCTTCCACTAGTAGCTTTGAATCATCCTCCTTGTGCATAGGATCGAGTGGAAGATTTAGATCCTCCTCTATCAAAGGTGGTTCAGGGAGACCCTCATCTTTATAGGGGTACACTATATTTTCCATAAGTTATTCTTCTTGTTTGTCCACAAGCGCCTCAAAGAGGTTTTCGCCATAGGACTTCCCCTTTTTATTTCCGTAAGGATTTTCTTTGGAAATCTTTCCCTTGCTCAATTTTTTACTCAAGTGTCCACACAACTCTACCTCCTCTCCAAATTATGCACATGCATTGAGCTGAATGGAGAACCCATTTTTGTGATCATTTCTCGAAATGATATCTCTGATGCCCAAGAACTCGCCAATAGCCTCATCATTCTGAAACACGTCAATAGGTACGTGTTGTTTTATATCCCAATTCACAAGTGATGGGTAGATGAGAGGTAGTTTCTAGGTTATACATGATACAATGGGTGTAACACGAGTTATGGTAAGGATTTCCATGCTAGAGAATATGTTTGTAGAGGCAAAGTCTTTATAAAGACTATTATCGCCAAATCACTGTACCCTCCGAATGGTTAGAATGTGAACAGGAAGTTTGGTGTGATTTCGAAACATGGGATCACCTCTCAAGATGTGGGACTTAGGCTCGAGGTGAACCTCTAGAGAAGGTTGGATTCCTCTTCCTAAACTAAGTGTTGTACTACACCTAGTGCAATAAAATGGTTATCTAGTCCTATGCTAACATTGTTCATGGGTTGTAGGGAAAGAGATTTGTAAGAAATGAAACTATACTAGGGATGGTGATGCACCAAATAAAGGGTGTTTCAGACTCAAGAAGGGTTAAGTTGAAGAGGGTGTGTGCACCACAAGTTAACTTCACCTACTGCAACTTAGAGAGGGTATGAGATACCACAAACTAGGAAGCATGCATTCCCTTTGTTAAACTCGATCAGGAAAAACAATCTATCAGTCTTCCAGTGAAGAAGGATGAACTCTAGAAGGGAGAATGACCAAAACAAATCAAATGCATGCAATACTCCACCACTTGATAAGCACAGAACTCTAAGAACCTGCAATAGAAACTTAAGCTTGAACAATGTACCTGCAAGCATGAGAAAGGCACAAAGAAGCAAAGAAGGATGAAAGGACCAAGATTAGTCACAAAACACACACTTTTATTACTTCAATAACATGCACAATGCATCATACATTTAGAAGAGGCAATGGTTTCCATTAAAATCTTGAAAGGAGGCTTTAAAGTTCCCTCAACATACAAGAACAACTTGCAGAAGAAAGATGATTCTTGAAAAATTTGCACTTGCCTAAGAAGTCTAACTGTCTAACTTGTCTGACATGTTGGAACCCTTTTGGAATGAGCTTCCAACTTACATTTATAGAAGAATATGTGAGAGAGAAGAGGAAAGGTCATAATTACATTCCTAAATTGAAGGCACATGATGTATTTATTACAGTTGGTTGAACCACTTTAGAAGGTTCCATCATGTGCCATTAATGCCTGGTTGACCTAGTTCCCCTTAAATAATTAAAAGAATATTTAAATAAAATATAATAATAATAATAATAATTATTATTAAAATATTTAAATAAAAATATTAATTTAATTGAAATCAGGTGGGACCCCTCGTTGACCGGTTTGACTCGATGAGGGGGGTTTAACTGAGAAATGGTCAAAAATGAGTCCAACTCAGGGGTTGGCTCAAGTTTATGGCATTCTCTGATGCCATGCATGAATTCTTTGTCCTATGTATCAAAATCCTCCGCCGATCAAGCAACCAAGCTCCTTTTCATCTGCATCGAGCTCCTCCATGCTACATCGATCTCTGAGCTAGAACTCGCCACATTCTCTATGGCTTATCTGGCTTGTCGCAGTGGCCTCCTCACCAAGCTCATGACCCGTTTTACTTCCACTAGTTCATCGCATCTTTTTGAAATTTCCACCAAGTTTCCTCTGTTCACCATCTCTGTCTCACCAACCTCGGTATGGACTCGGCTGAGAAAAGTTCAACTTGGTGAGTTGAGCTCTTATACACTCCATCAACGCAGAGCTTCTCCCTTTGGCTCGACTCCACGAGCTCTTTTTCCTTTCACCTCAGTAATTTTTACCTATTCCATTGAGCTAACTACTAATTTCCATACCCGCTAAGCTGCTTCATGATCCGCACTATATTTTTCCATCTGTTGAGTGATTATCACTATGGCTTCGTTTGACTCGTGCTTGTACCAGTTTCTTCTTCAGATCTCAGCTTCAGCTATATTCTATTTGTGCTCACAAAAACTCAAAAATGTATCACCAACTTGCTTAGAGAGGAGTTTAAAGCCGAGCCCTTGCAACATTTGCTACGAGCTTACCTTTAAGATTGTAATGATCTCACCACCATTTACTTGATATATAGCTCACTGTCTTTCCATCTTCTGAGATCGTTGCACTTTGATCAAGCCACTCGGTCTTCTGATCTCCTATTTCTTCTATGTTCGGCGGAGATCACAATCAGTGAACCCCAATCCATGTACCGTGCTTGGAATTACTGGCTTGAGCTTCTCTCCACATTACCCGAGCTTATAGTCATGAGCTCATTGCAACCAATCTCTGATGTGCCAAATCAAGATCCTTACTTCCGTTCTACCCCTGATCACCATGCATTAGTTAATGCCAACTCAGACCTTAACTCAGCCATTTCGCATGGCATCCCACATGAACTCACCTTTCACAAAAACGTGTCACACCAATGTACCACTATACTTAATCATCACCATGTGACTCGGTCTCACCAACAACCTTCCTCATAGCTCGGCGAATGACTCGTCATCTTGTCTACAACCACTCAACATTCTAACTCCCCTAGTGACTCACCTGGTGAATTGGAAACCAACTTAGACTTCTTCTCTGTGTGGAATTATTACAATGGCTTGCCATTATGAAATCCTCACCTGGAAATTGGTTTGAATTTCTCCAAAACAAAAGATCACATTATGGTTTGCCATGGTTTTATCTCGCTTGGCGATGCTTTTCATGATCCCCATGCTAACCAAAGTTGGTATTGGTTTGCTATCTCAACATTTCCCAAGCATGGCTCAATTATTACCTAGATTTCCCTGTTCATACCTTAGCGTGGGTTTATGCATCCTTCCTTGCCCACTTCACTGGTAATGCTAAAATATTCCCCAATGTGCATTGGCCGAGCCGTGATCTCATTTCTAATCTCCCATCGAAACATCCTCCTCCCAGCTCCAAAACTTATCATTCACGATCTCCTTTATTATATGTTGAGCTGTGGGTGGTTATTTTTGGCCATTTTCCTTATGGTCGAGTAATTTACCTAACTTGATTGAAATCCTTGAGCTAAATCCACCAAAATCTCATCTTGAGCTTCCTTTATGATGAGCCAAACCCAGCTACCAAACTTTCCTTTCCAAGGCTCTGAATTATTTTAGTGCCTTGATCTGAGTTCATAACCTCTATCACATCAGCCCTTATCTCTCAACAACTCATCCCTCGAGCCTCCTGTGACGAACCGGCTTAAATCTACTTCCAGCTCGTCTAACCGCCCTCCATGTCATTGATTTGACATTCACCCATGTAATTAATATGGCTCGACCAAGCTAATAAAACTAGATTCCCACCTTATACACAATACCAACTCGCCGATCATCTCACTAGCTGCTTGGCGAATATTTGAGCTCAAAGACCCTTTTTTGGGGCATTCTCACCCTTGACCTTAAAACATTTGAATCTCCTAGATTTTCCTCAAAAATGGGGATCATAGATATATAGTAAGACCTCCTCAACATAATTAATCAATTATTTTAATTATTTTATCTTGATAACACTGGAAGTGGGTCCCTGGGACTAATGTTTCGTTTTGAACATAATAGGACCCTGTGGTCCAATTTTTCCATGGGTGCAAAATTGGATAACATTTTTGGCAACCTCTCGGGGATGATTTCCTACTAAGCATGATTCCAGTAGCCTTAAGTCATCCATTGGGCATGGAGTCTATATTGGAATCCTGAAAGAAATTTGATCCTTGTGATACATCCTAAGAATCCTCTTGAGAAATTATGATCTTGAACTCTCTAGAATGCTAAGCATGAAGTATACTAAATCTGTTGAATGCTTGACATCTATGGAACATTGCAGAATTTTAAATGAGGTAGATCATGAAACTCTTATTGAAACTTTGAACCTTCTTCTCCTTGAAAAACTTCCAATGATGAAACAATGTGCAAAATAACACAAGAGTGACAATGGAAAACAAAACACACTGAAACTAAAAACCATACATGCCCCAATTGAAACATGCAGGGTGTGCAATGCACTTATTCTACTAAAAGAAAATCTACTCCTACTCTATGCTAACTGGAGGAACATGTGAGTTAAACAAACCCTGCAACTGGGTTGTGAAAAATAGCTCCCTTTTCTCACAATGGATTTCCATGCAAATGATTTGACAATGGACATGGCTGAGAATGAGAGTGAAAAATTGAGACAAGCCCAATTCTCCACTTGGTCCACCAAGGCATCAACTGGAAAGAGAAAGAGTTCCTCTTTTAGTTGCTTTGCATTTGTCCTATAGAAGCATTGCAACTGATCTTCAGAATTGTGAAACTCATCCTCACATTCTAGAATGAATGTGACTGGTTATAGATTCTCTTCTAGCTTCAATGAATCTAGGTACCTGATGGGACATGGTCACATCCTTCGAATTTTCCCGCTACCCCAAGATTCAACTTTGATAATGAAGTCCTGCAAACATTCCTGGATAAATGGTGTTGAAGTGATGCCCTCTTCATACCCATTTCCCTCCTTAGTAACAAGGATTTATTTCACAACATGCAACTCCTTTGTATTATTTGTAGTTTCCAATGTTGAACCACTGCAAATGTTTAAAATGTGTTTCTCATCTAAAATGTCCTCCTCCTTTGATTGAACTTCACTATCAATCTCCTCATTCAACATAAAACCTTCCTTCATAACTGGTTCATCAACTATGTTAGATTCCCCAATTGAGAGCAAGAAATTCTCAATGACATCATCTCTGTCAAATTTTGAATCTGACTTAGTCTTTCCCATGTGATCCTCTTTGGCTTCATTCATCAAGCCACATGGAAGATTCAATTCCTTCATATCTGAAAAATAGCTTGTTCTTCCATTCTTCTAGAATGTGGCAAATATTTAACTTCACCCACCATGGTATTCTCTGGATTGGAGTTTTGTTTGTCCTGATTTTCCTCATCCTCAAACATGAAATTAGAAAGATCAAATTCATCTAGGAGATTAGAGTTTTGTAAGAATGAAGAAAGGGAAGGATTTGAAAACCTCTGCATGGTCTCATCCACACTAATGACTCGTTAAATCTACCTTAGTCTCATGAAACTCTTTGTGGCTGATTGTAACATCTAATGATGACCTTAGAAAATCTGCTACCACCTTCCAGAAGTGATGTTAGTTCTTGACATGCATGGCAATTAGGATCATTGCATTCACTAGAACTATCTTGTACACTTGAGGGTTTTTCTTCTTTGACTTGCACATGCTCTTCTCTTAGATGGATTTGGAGTTGGCTCTTTCTTTTCTACAACTAGTTTTTCCACTTGTGGTGATTCAACCTCCTCTGAAGATATGGAGCCAATATGAATACTTCATTCTGAATAGGTAGATTGTTGGTCTTCCTCTTTCAGCTCTGGATTTTTTTCTAGTACAAAACTAGTTTGGTCCACTTGTTCTTGAGCCTCAAATTATACATGAGGTTTAGTCAGGAACAAAGTTTTCTTGATGTTACGTTTTGCAGCCCATTCCTTCAAACTATTTGCATGCTCTCCTTTTCTAGTCTCCTTGACCATATATTCCTCCCTTTCACTCATTTCTTGAAGATGCTCCTCCCAAAATGGATTTGGGACCAGACAAGGGATGAATTGGGATTCAACTGATTTACTCACCATTTGAGGAAGTGGAAGAGGTTTAAATTCTTGTCTTGAAAAAAATTTCATAGAAAAGAAGGAACTTTAGAAGAATGAGGCATGGAAGATTCATGATGGAATGGAGGAATAGAAGATGAATTATTGAATTCCACCATAGGGGTAGAAACTGGAAGGTTATGATCATGTGCTTCAAGTTGAAACTGCATGGATGGAACCATGGAAAGAGGGTTGTAAGGTGGTAATGCAGGGACCTCCCATTGATAGGATTGACTAACATTACATTCATGAACGTCCCTCTTATTGATCCATTCTCCAACTTGAGGCATCATCTTGATTATGAATTGAAGCTTTTGTTGAGGATTAAGCTCACATGGTATAGGGCCAGTCCAAGGGTATGGAATTCTGAAGCCAATCTAGGCTGCCTTTGTCATGTCATTGATCCTTATTTGCACCATGTTATGCTCCAACTCTCAAAACTTCTTCTACAAGTGGTCTTCTTTAGGTGTCAGAATAGATCCCAGAATCTACATGTCATTGTTCTTCAGTAGCCCCTCAGTTTGGTGGATAACTGAATTGATCTGCATCTTGCTCATGTAGACATGCATGCTCAAACTAGATATTCATCATGAAATTGGTTTGGAGGTGGATTATAATAGCCTGAAGATGGAAAGAACCTCCTCTGCTGCAAGTGGGAATCCCACTATGGAAATAAAGTCATGATGGCACCACTTCATGAATGGAAAGATGTTGAAGAAAACTAGATGGAAATGGGTAAAACTGAAATTTTACAACACAGAAAGTGGGTCACTTTGACAAATGGAGTCACTAGTTGTGCTTGGGTATACCTCTCAAGGCTGAAATTTCACTAAGAGCACAACAACTTAATGAAATGAAGTAATGTTGCAACATGTGATGTTTGAGATGCCTCTTCTCCTTATCCTTGGAGGAGAAAAGGAAAGTTCAATATGCTGATGATTTATTTTCTTTGAAGAAGCTCTTGTCTAAATTATTTGCATAAGTGAATACACTGAAACTTGAAATCCAGAGAGATAGAGTTGTCAGGTACTTTGATTTGTACAAGTGAGAAGAGAGTACCAACTCTTTAGTCCCACTGGGCGTGCCAAAAACTGTTGTTGCCAAATCACTGCACCCTTTGAATGGTGAGAATGTGAACATGACGTTCGATGTGATTGAGAAACATGGGATCACCTCTCAAGCTGTGAGGCTTGGGCTCAAGGTGAACCTCTGGAGAAGGCCGACTTCCTCTTCCTAAACTAAGTGTTGTACTACTCCTAGTGCAATAAAATGGTTATCTAGTCCTATGCTAACATTGTTCATGGGTTTTAGGGAAAGATATTTTTAAGAAATGAAACTATACTAGGGATGGTGATGCACCAAATAAAGGGTGTTACAAGACTCGAGAAGGTTTAATTCGAAGAGGGTTTTTGCACCACAAGTCAATTTCACCTACTGTAACTCAGAGAGGGTATGAGATACCAAATACTAGAAAGCATGTGTTCCCTTTGTTAAAATCGATCAGGAAAAAAAAATCTATCAATCTTCGAGTGAATAAGGATGAAATTGATAAGGGTGAACAATCACCGCAACTCAAATTCATGCAATACTCCACCACTCAATAAGCACAAAACTCCAAGAACTTGTAATAAAAACTTAAACTTACACAGTGTACCTGCAAGCATGAGAAAGGCACAAGGAAGCACAAAAGGATGTACGGACAAAGATTAGTCACAAAAAACACACTTTTATTGCTTTAATAACATGCAAAATACATCATACATTCAGAAGAGGTAATGGTTTTTGTTATCACCAAATCACAGCACCCCTGGATGTTGATCAGATTTCTAGTTTGATCACTCTAAGCATCCAGTGTGATTGGATAACATGGGTACTATCTCCAAGTTGTGGGACTTGCTACTTGAGAATAGACCTCCAGAGAAGCTGGTTCTTGCTCCTAAACTACCTGCCACAATCTACTCTAATGCAGGAGAAACTAGCTATTCTAACCTAAAAATTCCAAGGGACCAGAGAGAGAGAATGCATAAAATGAAAAACCTACACTAAAGCGGTGATACACCAGAAAAAGAGGGTGTGAGAGTAATCTCCAAATGTGTGAAATACAGAGGCAAAGTGCACACTAGAAGAGGTTGATGACAGTTCACCATAATCCAACAAAATGCATTCACAGCAATATTCCAAGCACACACAATAATAATGAATTCCTGCAAGAACATAATAAATAGACACAATATACTTGTAGAAAGATTAAAGGGGCAAGAAGAATGCAAGGAAACACAGCAGGGGAAGATATATCCACAAACTGATATTTTATTGCTTCATGATATGCACAGTTCAATTATTACAAGATAAGGGCCTGGATCACCATGCAAGGAGTCCACTACAAGGGAACTGCAACACACTGGCTTCACAAAGAAATTTGACAGAGCTTTGTTACCACAAAAACTCTCCCCTTTACAATGAGCCCAACACTTCCTTTTATAGAAAATGAGAAGGAAAAGAGAAGGGAAAATGGAAATCCCGAATCTGTCCTTCAATCCACCCTGTAAGAGGCATTAAATTGAGTGGAATGGGGCGAATACATTACTTGGAAAAGGCAGCCCCATACTGTTCCAAGGGGCTGCAAGCATAGAGAAGGAATGATTACCATGCCGCTTAATTGCACTTCCAGCTACCAAATAAAACACTGTTCTGAAGCCCGGCCACGTGTTCCTTAAAAAAACTCAATCAATTTCTAATAAAATCGTGGAAATTTGCTTGATTACTGTGCATCAGGCCGCAGAATCAACGATTCCAATGGTACCAATTTGTGTGTGATTTCGTTGAGAAATGCAAAGGTATGGCCTTCTGAGTGTGGGCAAGCTGTTTTCTGAGTGTGTGGGCAGGCTGTTTCTGTCATCAAAAGTTATGGGCAGGCGTTTTTCTGTCATTTACGGGAATGAGCATTGACTGACTGGAGCCGAATATGTTTTCTTTTATTTAAAACATATCTACCCTCATTAAAAATAAGAAAATCCAGTTTTTGTGGCGTATAGTACGTCGTGCTTGTTCCAGAAAGTCCAATTTTATGAAAATCGGAGCCCGGAGTCAAAAGTTATGGCCGTTTGAAGTTTCCGGACCAAACGTTGACTTTTCCGCATTGAGCCTCATGTGAACACCCATGGTTGCTCCAATCAAAATACCATTCCTCTACAACGTGGTCTCTCAGGTGTGGATAGATCCAGGAATCTACATGTCATTTGTTCTTAAGTAGACCCCCTAGTGGGGGATACAGAATTTGATATGCATCTTTCTCATGTGGCATGCAATGCTCACACTAGTATTCATCATGGAATTGATTTGAAGGTGGTTGTAATAGCTGAAGCTGGAAAGAAACCGACTTCTGCTGCAAGTGGGGAATCCCAGGTGGTGGAAATGCCAAAGTCAGATGACAACGCCTCATGAAATTGGAAAATATGTTGAAGAACGAAAACTAGAATGGAAGATGGGTTAAAACTGAAAGACTGTAACACAGAAATTGGGTCCACGGACAAATGGAGTCATCAGTGTGTTGGTACTACCTTTTAAGGATGAAATTCACTAAGAGCACAACAACTTCATGAAATGACGTAGTAATTGCAGCAACATGTGATGTTGAGATGCCTCTTTCCTTATCCGTGGAGGAGTAAAGGAAAGTTCAATATGCTTATGATTTATTTCTTTGACAGAAGATCTGTCTATATTATTTGATAAGGAATACACTGAAAGCTTGAAATATAGAGAGATAGAGTGTTAGGTACTTGATTTGTACGCAAGTGAGAAGAGAGTAACCAACTCTTTAGTCCACTAGGATGCCAAAAAAAAACTATTGTTGCACAAAATCCCCTGCACCCTATGAATGGAGTTAAATTGTGAACAGGAGGTTTGGTTCGTGATTGGAGAAACATGGATCACCCTCACACTGTTGGGCTTGGCGGCTCTTAAGGTTGAACGCCAGAGAAGGCGTCGACTTTCCTCTTCATAATAAGTGTTTTACTACTTAGTGTTAATAAATGGTTATCTTAGTCCTATGCTAACATTGTTCCATGGGTTTTAGGGAAAGAGATTTGTAAGACAATAAAACTATAACTAGGGATGGGATTGCACCAAATAAAGGGTGTTGCAATGTTGCAAGACTCGGGAAAGGGTTAATCGAAGTGAAGGGTTGTGAGACACCCACAAGTCAACTTCACCTACTGTAAACTTAGAGAGGGTATGAGATACCATAAACTAGGAAGCATGCATTCCCTTTTAACCCGAGTAAGGAAAAAAAAACAATCTAGTAGTCTTCCAGTGAATATAAGGATGAAACATTGAGAAGGGGGACATGATAACACGACTAAATGAATGTAATACTCACAATCTGATAAGCACAAAAATTCAAGACCAGTGTAAAAACTTAAACTGCCACAGTGTACCTGCAAGCACTGAGAAGGCACAAAGAAGCACAAAAGCGATGAAAGGACCAAGATTTAGTCACAAAAAACACAATCTTTTATGCTTTATTAACATGACAAAAAAATCATACATTCTAGAGATGGGTAATGTTTTTGTTCTCAAACCAAATCACGGAACCCCGAGATGTTGATCAGGATTCTAGTTTGATCACTCTAAGCATGCCAGTGTGATTGGTAACATGGGTACTATCTCCAAGTTGTGGACTTGCTACTTGAGTAGACCGCCAGAGAAAGTGGTTCGTGCTCCTAAAACTACTGCCACAATTACTCTAATGCAGGGAACTAGCTATTCTAACCTAAATTCCAAGGGGACCAGGAGAGAGAATGCATTAAAATGAAAACCTACACTAAAGCGGTGATGATGGTACCCAGAAAGAGGGTGTGAGAGTAAGCTACCAAATGTGTGAAATTAAAGACGGCAAAGTCGCACACTAGAAGAGGTGATGACAGTTCACCATAACCAACAAAATGCATTCACAGCAATATTCCAAGCACACACAATAAAATGAATTCCTGCAGAACAAATAAATAGAACAACATATACTGGTCGAAATTAAAGGGGCAAGAAGACTGCAAGGAGGAACACCGCAGGGAGATAGATCCCCCCCACCAAAAAACTGATATTTTATTGTCTCATGATATGCACAGTTCACATTATTAAAGTAAGGGCCCATGGATAACCATGCAAAGGAGTCCACTTACAAGGGACTTCAACACACTGGCTCACAAAGAAATTTGACAGAGCTTTGTTACCAAAAAACTCTCCCCGCTACCAAGAGCCACACGTCCTTTTATAGAAAATGAGAAGGGGAGAAAAGAGAAGGGAAATGGAAATCCCGCAATATGTCCCTTCAACCACCTGAAGAGGCATTAAATTGAGTGGATATGGGCATAAATTAACTTGGATAAAAGGCTGTCCACCATACTGTCCATGGCTGCACGCAGAGAAAGATTAGACAATGCCTCTTAATTGCACTTCCAGCTACCAAATAAAACACTGTTCTGAACCCGGCCACGTTTCCTTAAAAAACTCAATCAATTTCTAATAAAATCTGGAATTTCTTGATTACTGTGCATCAGGCTCAGAACCACGATTCCAATGGTACCAATTTTGTGTGATTTCGTTGAGAAATGCAAAAGTTATGGCCTTCTGAGTGTGGGCAGCTGTTTTCTGAGTGTGGGCAGCTGTTTTCTGTCATGCAAAAGTTATGGCAGGCGTTTTCTGTCATTTAACGGGAATGAGCATTGACTGACTGGAGCCGAATATGTTTCTTTTATTTAAACATATCTACCCTCATTAAAAATAAGAAATCCAGTTTTTGTGGCGTAGAGGACGTCGTGCTTGTTCCAGAAAGTCCAATTTTATGAAAATCGGAGCCCGGAGTCAAAAGTTATGGCCGTTTGAAGTTTCCGGACCAAACGTTGACTTTTCTTCCCTGGCATGGCCATTTCAGCTTTTCGCATCCCGGATGTCCCTTTGTCCCATTTGGCACAGTGCTGAAATTTCCCATTTCGGCCGATCCGGCCGGTTCGCGTACTTTTGGCCCGCGTGTCCCATTTGCTTTTGGACTGTCTGGGACAAATTTGCCCAGTTCGGCGGTTTCGCGCCTTTTTGTCCCAACTGTCCCCGGGACAAAAGTTCTCATTTCAGCCGATCCCAGCCGGTTGTGCGTACTTCACGTACCTTCGGCCCAACTGTTTCAGGCCGCCTTGACTCATTTCCGGCCGGATACACGTACGTTTGGCCCACGCTCCCTTTTGCGTTCAGGGCCGCCTTGACTAATTTCGGCCGGTTCGGCCGGTGCGCCGGGACCCGATTCCCATCTGTCCCACTTGCATTTGGACTGTTTTTTGTGCTCTATTTCGGCCGGTTTATGCGCAATTTCGTTCCCAACTGTTCCCAAGCTGCCTGGGTCTAGGACTTAGCCATTTTCACACGATTTTTCCTGGATCAACCTATTTGCCTTCGTGGGGGTGGAATTTTGGATAACAATTTTGGCGACTCTCAGCGGGGGGTCCATCTACCCTGCCAGATTTGAAGAACAACCAGCTGTTTGTAGCAATCCATTGGGCATGGAGTCCGTTGATAACCTCGTCAGCTGATTGAAAACCCCTGTCCTTGAGCCATTGAAACTGTTCGTTGACTGGTCTTCTCATAGCTGCAAATTTTTCCAGGAAGCTTGATGAACTGCAAAATGCCAACTAGGAGAATAGGATATCCTTTGCACAATGAGGCTTATTTGGGAAATAAAAACACTACTGTATTTTTGAAACAGGCAGTTAGTGAAAGGTGCATTAAGCACTACAGGAATGGAAATACTAAATCTAATATTTCAAAGGGTGAAATTGAAAGTCTATCTTTCTGTGTTTGTTGTTTTCCGTAGTAGCAACGTTTGAGATAGTACCATTGAATGGGATCTGTAAATTATTTCTACCATCCAACTTAAGCCAGTCGAAATCATTGATACCTTGCATTCACCCCACACATGATCATGTATGGGCACACATACGGATGGCTCAAACTTGGAATGATTTCCTGGTTTGAGTACGATCAGCAATCCCACGTTCAGTACCAATCTCCAGTTTAATATCGTAGCTTAGCTTTCTTGTCAAAAACTCTTTTGACACCAAATTGCTTTTATCCTTTTCTATGGTATGCATTGAGTGCTCTCGTGTTTCTTCTAATTCCATTTGCTCTGCCACATGATTCATAGGTTCAACCTAGCCAGTCCAACTGTTCAGGAGTTACAGTGCTGGCAACTCAAGCGATATAGGTAGAATGCTTCTTCCCGTATACAAGCTTGATGGAGAGATTCATGTAGATCTCTTGTGTGGATCTATCAGCCCATAGAGCGGATTGAGATTGTATGCAAATTCTTATTTCATCCAGAGTCTCCTGATGATTCTAGTAGGGTTCTTTGTTTGTAGACCGGCTTGGCCATTACCTGTTAGGTAATAGTTGATGAGTTGCTGAGATACACACAATTTTTCAGCCCATCAGTGATCTTTTGTGCCAAGAAAGCCATGCATTCTCTGATATTTTCCTTTCGGAGCAGTGGCAGGGGCACCAACACCTCGTGAATATCCCTCATAGAAAATCTAAGAATTAGATTCATTGCATCCCTTGAGCGGCCCACGTTAGTCCCACTTGGGAAAAGGTCTGTTGCTTGTTAGAATTACAATTGTGGCCTGGACTTGAAGTTTGGATTGACGGAATCCAACGAAGTCCAATCCCCATTGACCCCCATGAATGGCTGATCCGTGATGAAAATTGGGACGGAAGGGGCATGCTGATAACCTTTCTTTCCCCGTGGAAGAATGCAAATTTCTTGCACTTCTTGACCCAGAGTGAAATCATTGGAAACACAGTAGGCGCCAATAGTACAGCTTTCTGATTTTAGCAGGCTGTAAAAATGGAGCCAAAAGTGGGGCCCCGCCTCACCGTCATGGAACTCGTGTGTAGCTGTGTGTTGTAGATCTTTCAACTTGAATTGTTCCAACTGCCCTCTTAATAGAACACATTGATGTCCTTCTTAAACAAAACTCCGTCAACAGCACCTATGGCATGGATTGTAATCTGAAAGCTATTCCTTGTTGCTTTGTCACTTCTGGAGGGCACAAACCTGTTTTGGAGGTTAATGACACAATGGTTGAGTACAAACATGGATGGATGAATCATCAGCTGGCTGTTTTGATCCTTTCTTTCTTGTTTTTTTTTGTCTTGTAAGTAGCAGGTAGCATCCTCTTCCTTGTTGGCTCCACTGTTGTTTAGAGAGAGCGCCAACAAATTAGCCTTGCCACGAACAGCTTGGTCCACTTGATTCAAAGTCATATTCCATTGCCCGAGCTGATCCAACTGCTCTATTCTATTTCAAATACCTTGTTTTAGCAGGAAGTCCTTGACGCCAGCCTGAGATGAGGACACCAGCAGTTGCATTGAATTGTTTGAGGACCAAGGTCTGAAGTTCTTCCAAGCTTATGATAACAGCAAGGACAAGGCTTTCGATTTGAAATGAAAGAATACTTTATTTCATAATCTGTCCAGGTTTGACTGAAGAATGCTATGGGCGTGTTTCTGACCTTCTCTATTCAGCTGTGCAAGATAGGCTGGATTGATCTGACTCCTCCAAAATGCAGACAAACATGAAGTCCTTTGCGAATCTGGGGTTTGATAAAGTTGGGCTTGTGATTATTGGAATCTTGATGTTCAAAAACTTACTTGCGCTTCTGCTACATTTGAATGCCAAGTCTTCTTCAACATCATTGTTAGAGGATTCACAAGAGGGCCAAAATTAGGCACAATCTGCGGACAAAGTTATCCTTCCTAAGAAGCTTTGGAGAGATTTTCTTGTGGTGTGGAAGGAGGACGTTCGGATGGCTTCAACCCTTTCGGATCAATGTTAGCCCTGCCCTAGGCAATGTGGCCAACAGTTTGCATTCGTGTGCCAAAGAGATACCACATTCTTTGGATTCAATACACTCCCACACCTTCTGACACCCTGAAACACCATGTCCCCTGAGGTGAATGAAAGAGATGGCTGCTACATTCTTGAGAAGACAGTGAATCATCTAGATATACCGCACTACTTGTGATAAAGCCTTGAACGCCATATCCATAGCCGCCTGGGTGGAAATGTTGACTCCGGGAACCCTTTGAAGTCCAAAGCATCTTCTGAAGCATACGTGCCCATTTCTGTAGATGAAGGCCGTTTTTTGATTTGAATTGATCTTCTCTTCACCAATATCTGATTAGGCCGAATATCCATCTAGCAATCGAAAACCTTCTGAACCCAACTAATTAAACCTCAATATTTGTTCCATTGATGGAAGAGGATAATGATCTTGAAGTGGCTCTATTAGATCGCGAAAGTCACACACAATCTTATTTCTCGTTTCTCTTCGTACCGGCACCAGTTTGCAACCCAACTTGAGTGTTTTGGGGGATGGGGAAGATGATTATGGCTCTCAATGAGCTTGCCTAACTTTTCGCATGAGGGCTCGATATGAGGAGTCACTGGCCTTGGTTTGCTGACAGGGCTGGGATCAATCCAAACTCGATAGTAGGTTGTGCCAATTGGATTGAAACCTCTTTAAATCTTGGAAGTCCAAGCAAGACATCTGGGAATTCTTGACAAAGCTGAACAACAAATCTAGATTCTCTTGTGAGTACTTACTTTGCCAAATTTGTAATGTCCTTGCCTTCATCTACTAAGATAGGCTATGAATCTTCACCCTTTTTACTTGAATGTTCGCTTCTACCTTCGGGAACTGATCATCGGGTTGAAGGATTGGATCCCGCGTGATGAGGCCTTTGGCAGAGTTTCGTAGTCCTCAGACTGCAAACCACTGGGTAGCCATTCATACGCCTGCTCTAGCTTGTCTTGATTTATAATGGAGAACTACAGCTTTCTTCTTGTAGGAAATTAACAATTTGCTGGTCATTCTTGAAAGACTTGCCAACTTGGGTTGTTATCTGGAACAGATGGTCTCACAACACTTTGTTATATGAGGCTGAGTTTCTCACGTTTGATCTCTTCTAAAAACCTCAAACGCAACTAGCCCCAATGCGTGCCAGTCTCAGCATCTTCATTCTTTCTTGGGATGGAAATGATGACTAAAAGCTTCAAATCTCATAATATCCCAGACCTGATTTTTGTAGTTCTTCAACAGCATTTCTTGGCAGCAATTTTCCTTTGCTTGGTTTATGATCAGCTCACTACACCAAAAGACTTGTAAATTTCTGATGCCTTCTTCTTTGCCCAGTGCATTCCTGAATAGGCTCATATCAGCTATGTTGTTTGAAAGGGAAACTGGGAAACGGAGGCTGAGTAATACCTATACCTTTTGCGGTGATGTACTGAAATGAGGACTCTAGCTCCTACTCCCTGCAACCGTATGCTCCTTGAACCATCAAAGACAAAATTGCCCTACTTCATTCTTGTCCGTATGATCTGGCTTGGGATGCTGGGAAGAGGTGATTCTCTTCAGTGTAAACATAGACTCCCAGCCACTCAGATTTTCTATTTCTTGATAGGGATCAAAAGCATGCACCTTGCTTGCCCATAATCGAAGAGTCAAATCTGGGATGCTTTCACCTTGGTGTCAGCTTCTCAATTGCTTGGAACAGTCTTATTGACAAACTCTGAGTGAGTCGTGGCATTGATTTGGCTTGGAGTGTAAGGCTCAATGTGGAAGTTTGCAAGAGGTTCAGACTGATGGTAGCCTTATTTCCATACCTTGTTCTGAAAGGCATGTGTGAACCAATCCACCGAAGATAGCCTACCAATTTTAGACAGGAAGTCCTCTTGATAAAGCCTAATGCCCAAAGAGTGGTGGTAGGGTCTATGACCGCAACACAATCTTGCAATCACTACATACATTGCATGGTGTAATGTGGGCCTCAAACCTTTGATTACTCAAACGTTGGAATGCTGTCCCATCTAATTGACTAACACCACCTTGGAGACGAATTCATATTTGAAAGCCCTAATGGTACGTTATCTGATTTGCATTACTGAACTACTTTGCTCAGATCAATCCATGCAATTATGCCACAAGCTTATCCCTATGATCAAGGAAACATAAAATAGCGGGGCTTCACATTTTACCTTGCTGGCCTCCATGATTTCCTTTCAGGCTGTGGCATAGTTTGTGAGGCCTCCTCTTTGATGTGGACCGGTGATTTGAAGTTGACCAGTCCTCATCGGAGATTGTAGCAAATCTCTTTGGCTGGGATGGATCGTGATTGCCACATTGATTATGTTGACATTTGTCTTCTTCATCTGATTCAATGATGTTGAATGGGAGGAAGTATCCTGTTGTCCCGTGGCATGCGCCATTCATCCTGCATTATGGGCCGCAGTATTAGCTCGGAATTTGAGAGGCCTAGGGGGGCCGCTTTTAGGTGCTCTTATGTATGTTGGGACTATCAGTTTTGTTGCCAGCGGCCTTGTGGAGAGGTAAAGGTTGGGAACTCGAACCAATGGATGTTCCTTCACCCAAATGTATACGCTTGACCTGGTTGTGTTGGCTGCAACAAATTTGAGAGTGTTATTTGATTAATACCACAGAAATCTTCAAAGGCCAGGCCTTAAGCCAAGAGTTAGTTCGTGTTTTAGAGATGCTCCTTTGCTGACGGGCTTCCTGATGCTGATATCACTTAGTGATGGACTCTTGAGACCACCCACCACAATGGTTCCGGCATCATTAGAGCCTAATGTAATGCACGTTAAGCCAGTGATTGGTTATGTGGCTGACCTGCACGGGCAACCCCGGGAAAACACCAATCATAATTCTGGGGGCCATGTATTTGGACGGCACCAAATGCTCTGGATGCAGATGCAACATGGGGTTGTAGGGCTGTGATGATGAAGATTGGTCGGTTTGGCAGGTGGGGCCTTGCTTGATTCTGATTGCAAGCTGGATTGGGCGGTCTTTGAGGTTGGTATGGTTGCCATTTGGTTGAGCTGAGGATGATAGGAGGTATAAAAAACATTTGAGCTTGCTGTCTTGAGTGTGAAGAGACCAGACCGAAAAGAACATAGAAAACATATACTAAATTTTGCATTGTTTCATAACTTCTTGAAGCTCATTTGGGGCACTTGGAGATGAAGTGGAAGCTTCATTTGAACTGATTTCTAGGAGGGGAAATAATAGGGCTAAGACAGGTGCTTTGACTAGTACTTGGCTCTCCAAACTGGGTTTTATAAGGCATTGGGGGCGGAGGCTAGATAAAGCTGAAAAAGACAGTGTCAGCCTAATGGCAAATGTTATAAAGCATGGAAGGTTTGTGCCTCCCATAGATGAATTAAAATAGAATATCAGCAATTCAAAGCTTTATAATAGTATAGAAAAGCAACCTCTGTGGGTGCGCTGACTTGACACTGGAATCCATCCCAGACCTTTGAAATCTGAAGTTGAAGTCAGTCGCTGCTCGTTCGGGGGCATCGTAATAGGTGTCAATTGTTCTAGAAGAGAGGGGACAAGTGTATCCCTTTCTCTCCAAAATGCTCATGGAGAAATATGCATAAATGATTCCAATTCGTGATAGAACCAGCTTCAAGGCTTCTGCCAATCATTGCAATGCCTTCCACTGATGATATGTGCCGCAGTTTGACAGCAACATCCATTTCGTTTATCTCATGGATTGCACAGACGTTAGTCAATGTCTTTGACATGATCACCAGGAGTGTATGATTTCCAGTAAAAAAATGGAATGTTCTTCAATGCTGACAATTGGAAACTGGGATTCTGTGCCTTGAGGGCTTAGTGGGCTGCTGCCAGTGAAATAACAAAGGATTTAGTGGCTGTGCCATCCTGGTTGGCCTGAGAACCTTGTTGATGTGAGAAAAGGTCACCAGGGGAGGTGTATGTAGACAAAAGTTCTATTAGGTGGAGCGAAGATCTTAGCTCTTCTTCCGTTTCTTTCTTCTGCACATGGGATCAGATGCAGATAACAAACAATCCTTCCTCCCTAGGTCTTACTGGTTTATGTATTCTTCTCTATAAATTTTCAGGCTTGGGACTACAGAACACTATGGATTAGGCCTCTTTTGGAGTCGCCAGATGTGCGATTTTAAACGATCATTCACGATGGATCTTAAACAGTCTGCACATCAATTGTTGCAATGAAATGAAAGACCTATAGGTCCCAACGGGAGTGCCAGGTAAGAAAGAATGTTATCACTGAATCCACAGCACCCATGGCTGTTGATCAGATGTCTAGTTTGATCACTCTAAGCTCCAGGAAGTTCTGTGATTGGATAAACATGGGGTACATCTACAAGTTGTGGACTTGCACTTGAGAAGGACCTCCAGAGAAAAGGTAGTACTCCTAAACTACCTTCAAATCTACGCTAATGTAGAGAAAACAGCTATTCTAACTAAATTCCAAGGGATGCTAGGGACCAGAGACGAGAGGAAGCATTAAAATGAAAACTACACTAAAGCCGTGATTACACCAGAAAAGAGGGTTTCGTGAGAGTAATATCCAAATGTGGAACTAAGAGGCAAAAAGTGCACACTAGAAGAGGGTGACTGACAGTTCACCTAAATCCAGCAAAAATGCATCACAGCAATATGCCAAGCACACAAATAATAACCGAATTCTGCCGAACATAATAAATAGACACAACTATACTTTGTAGAAAGATTAAAGGGGCAAAGAAGCATGCAAGGAAAACAGCAGGGGAGAAAGATATATCCACCAACTTGATATTTTATGTTCAGATATGCACAGTTCAATTTCATTACAAGATAAGGACTAGATCACCATGCAGGAGTCCACTAAAAGGCCTTGCAAAACACACGGTGCACAAAGCAATTTGACAGAGCTTGTTACCCAAAAAAACTCTCCCCTTACAATGAGCCAAAATTCCTTTTCCTTTATAGGACAAAATAGAAGGAAAAGAGAAGGGATAAATGGAAAATCCGAAATCTGTCCTTTAACCACTGTGTAAGAGGCTTAAAATTGAGTGGACACCCCATATGGGCATACCATACTTGGAAAAGGCTCCCCATAGTCCCATGTGCTTTGAGAGCCAGAAAGGAATGATGACCATGCCTCTTAATTGCACTACAGGCTACCCAATAACAACACTGTTCTGAAAGCCGGACAAACGTTTTCTTAAAAAACTCAATCCTTTCTGACAATATCTGGGAATTTCTTGATTCCAGGTGATAACAGTGTCATTACAATATTGAAAAGGATGCTTGTTAAAGTTGCCAAATAGGTTCAGACTTGATTGTAGCCTTAGTTCCATACCTTGTTCTGAACAGCATGGTTGACCAATCCACCGAAAGATAGCCTCCAATTTTAGCAGTGAAGTCTCTTGATAAGCATAATGCAAAGAGTGGTGGTAGGTCTATGACCGACACATCTTGCAACACTACTACATTGGGACATGCGTGTAGTGTGAGGCTCAAACCTTTGATTACTCCAACCGTTGTCACTGCTGTCCCATCTAATTGGACTACACCCTTGGAGACGACTTCATATTGAAGCCCTAACTGGTCAGCTATCTGTTTTGGCATTACTGAACTACTTGCCTCAGAGTCAATCATGCAATTATGCACCAGCTTATCTCCTATGATCAATGAAACATAAAATGGAGGGGGCTTCAACATTTTACCTTGCTGTCCTCCATGATTTCCTTCAGGCTGGGCAGTATTTGTGAGTACCTCCTCTTGCATTTGGACCTGTTGATTTGAAGTTGACCAGTCCTTCATGGTAGCTTGTAGCAAATCTCTTTGGCCTGGGATGGATAGTGATTGCCACATTGATATGTTGACATTTGTCTTCTTCATCTGATCAATGATGTTGAATGGAGATGAAGTATCCCTCTGTTGTCCCTTGGCCTGCGCATTCATTCCTTGCATATGGGCAGCAGTAGCTGGCATTTGAGTAGGCCTAGGGGCCGTTTTAGGTGCTCCTTGTATGTTTGGGACTATAGTTTGTTTGCCAGCGGCTTGTGGAGTGGTAGAAGGTTGTGGATTACTCGAAGCCAATGGATGTTCTTCACCCAAATTTCTCCTCTTTGACCTTGTGTTGGCTGCAACACTTTGAGAGGGTATTTGATTCATACCACAGAAATCTTCAGCCTGCCAATTGACAAGAGTAGTTTCGTTTAGAGATGCTCCTTGCTGAGGTGCTTCCTGCTGCTGATCTCCTTCGTGGCTGGACTCTTGCGACCCACCAATGGTTTGCACCATTAGAGCCTAATGTAATGCACCGTTAAAGCACATTGATTGGTTATGTGGCTGACTGCACGGGAAACACCAATCATACTCTTGGGCCATGTTATTTTGGACTGGCACCAAAGCTCTGGATGCAGATGCAACATTGGGGTTGTAGGGCTGAAATGGTCTGTTGGCAGGAGGCCTTGCTTGATTCTGATTTGCAGCTGGATTGGGTGGTCTTTGAGGTTGGTATGGTTGCCTATTTGGTTGAGCTTGAGGCTGATAGGAAGGTATAAAACTTTGAGCTTGCTTGTCTCTTGAGTGTGACCAACTCATTACCTAAATTTTGCAATTGTTTCATAACTTCTTGAAGCTCATTTGGGGCACTTGGAGATGAAGTGGAAGCTTCATTTGAACTTTGATTTCTAGGAGTGGGAATAGGAGCTAAGACAGGTGCTTGACTAGTACTTGGGCTCTCCAAACTTGGGTATAATGGCATTGGGGGCCTGGGAGCTAGCTTACCAGCTTGAATAAGACAGTTTTCAGCCCTAATGGCAATGTTATAAGAAGCAGGTAAGGTTGTGCCTCCCATAGATTGAATTAACATAGAAATATCAGAATTCAAAGCTTTAAGATAGTATAGAAAAGCACCTTCTGCTGTTGGCCTGACTGCCACTGGAATCCTATCCCAAGACCTTTGAAATCTGAAGTTGAAGTCAGTCAGCTGCTCGTTGGGGGCTCTCTTAATAGTTGTCAATTGTTCTAGAAGAGACAAGTTGTCTCCCTTCTCTCCAAACTGCTCATGGAGAACTATGCATAAATGATTCCAATTCGTGATAGAACCAGCTTCAAGGCTTCTGAATCATTGCAATGCCTTCCCTTTGAATGATGATGCCAGCAGTTTGACAGCCACATCCATTTCGTTTATCTCATGGATTGCACAGACGTTAGCAATGTCTTTGACATGATCACCAGGAGTGGTATGATTTTCTCCAGTAAAAAATGGAATGTTCTTCAATGCTGCAATTGGAACTGGATTCTGTGCATTGAGGGCTAGTGGGCTGCTGCCAGTGAAATTAACAAAGGGATTTAGTGGCTGTGCCATCCTGATTGGCCTGAGAACCCTTGTTGATGTGAGAAAAGGTCTACCAGGTGGAGGTGTAGACAAAGTTCTATTAGGTGGAGACGAAGATCTTTGAGCTCTTCTTCCGTTTCTTTCTCTGCCTGGAGATAGATGCAGATAAACAAACAATCCTTCCTCCCTAGTTCTTGACCTGGTATGTATTCTTCTCATAAATTTGTCAGGCTTGGACTACAGAAACTAGTGGATTATGCCTCTTTTGGAGTCGCCAGATGTGCGATTTTAAAGATCATTCAAAGATGGAACTTACAACAAGTGCACATCAATCTTGTTGCAATGAAATTAAAGACCTCTAGGTCCCACCGGGCGTGCCAGAACTGTTATCACTGAATCACAGCACCCCTGGATGTTGATCAGATTTCTAGTTTGATCACTCTAAGCATCCAGTGTGATTGGATAACATGGGTACTATCTCCAAGTTGTGGGACTTGCTACTTGAGATAGACCTCCAGAGAAAGCTGGTTCTTGCTCCTAAACTACCTGCCACAATCTACTCTAATGTAGGAGAAACTAGCTATTCTAACCTAAAATTCCAAGGGACCAGAGAGAGAGAATGCATAAAATGAAAACCTACACTAAAGCGGTGATACACCAGAAAAGAGGGTGTGAGAGTAATCTCCAAATGTGTGAAATACAGAGGCAAAGTGCACACTAGAAGAGGTGATGACAGTTCACCATAATCCAGCAAAATGCATTCACAGCAATATTCCAAGCACACACAATAATAATGAATTCCTGCAAGAACATAATAAATAGACACAATATACTTGTAGAAAGATTAAAGGGGCAAGAAGAATGCAAGGAAACACAGCAGGGGAAGATATATCCACAAACTGATATTTTATTGCTTCATGATATGCACAGTTCAATCTATTACAAGATAAGGGCCTAGATCACCATGCAAGGAGTCCACTACAAGGGCCTGCAACACACTGGCTTCACAAAGCAATTTTGACAGAGCTTTGTTACCCAAAAACTCTCCCCTTTACAATGAGCCCAACACTTCCTTTTATAGAAAAATGAGAAGGAAAAGAGAAGGGAAAATGGAAATCCCGAAATCTGTCCTTCAACCACCTGTAAGAGGCATTAAATTGAGTGGAATGGGCATACATTACTTGGAAAAGGCTCCCCATACTGTCCCATGTGCTGCAGCAGAGAAGGAATGATGACCATGCCTCTTAATTGCACTTCCAGCTACCAAATAAAACACTGTTCTGAAGCCGACCACGTTTCCTTAAAAAACTCAATCAATTTCTGATCAAATCTGGAATTTCTTGATTCGGTGATAACAGTTTTCATTACAATATTGAAAGGATTCTTTAAAGTTCCCTCAACATACAAGAACAAATTACAGAAGAAAGAGGATTCTTGAAAAATTTGCACTTGCCTAAGAAGTCTAACTGTCCAACTTGTCTGACCCGTTGGAACCCTTTTGGAATGAGCTTTCAACTTACATTTATAGAAGAGTATGTGAGAGAGAAGAGGAAAGGTCATAATTACATTACTAAATTGAAGGCATGTGATGTATTTATTACAGTTGGTGTAACCACTTTAGAAGGTTCCATCATGTGTCATTAATGCCTGGTTGACCTAGTTCCCCTTAAATAATTAAAAGAATATTTAAATAATAATAATAATAATAATTAAAATATTTAAATAAAAATATTAATTTAATTGAAATCAGGAGGGACCTCCCGTTGACCGGTTTGACTCGAGGAGGGGGGTTTAACTGAGAAATGGTCAAAAATGAGTCTAACTCGGTGGTTGGCTCAAGTTTATGGCATTCTCTGATGTCATGCATGAATTATTTTTCCTCTGTATCAAAATCCTCCACCGATCAAGCAACCAAGCTCCCTATCTGCATCGAGCTCCTCCATGCTACATTGATCCCGAGCTAGAACTCACCACATTCTCTACAGCTTATCTGGCTCATCGCAGTGGCCTCCTCACCAAGATCACGACCCATTTTAATTCCACTAGTTCATCACATCTTTTTGAAATTTCCACTGAGTTGCCTCGGTTCGCCATCTCTGTCTCACCAACCTTAGTATGGACTTAGCCAAGCAAGGTTCAACTCAGCGAGTTGAGCTAATATACAGTCCGTCCATGTAGAGCTTCTCCCTTTGGCTCGACTCCACAAGCTCTTTTTCCTTTCACCTCAGTAATGTTTTCCTATTTCATTGAGCTAACTACTAGTTTCCATACCGCGCTGAGCTCTTCATGCTCCGCACTAGATTCTTCCAATGTTGAATGATTACCACTATGGATTCATCTGACTTGTGTTTGTCTCGACTTATTCTTTAGAGCTTAGCTGAGCTATATTATATTTTTTCTCACAACAACTCAGAAACGTATCGCTAGCTTGCTGAGAGGAGTTTAACGTCGATCCCTCGTAACTCTGCACGAGATCACCTTTAAGATTATAGTGATCTCGCCACCATACTTTCCATATAGCTCACCATATTTTCATCTTCCAAGCTCATTGCACTGTGATCGAGCCACTAGGTCTATCTAAGCTCGCGTTCTTTTATTTTCGGCGGAGATCACACTCAGTGAACCCCAATCCATGTCTGTTCTTGGAATTACTCCAAGATTCTCTCCACATTTCTCGAGCTCGGTCATGAGCTCGTTGCAACCAATCTCTGATGTGCCAAATCAAGCTCCTTATGTCTGTTATGCCTCTGATCACCATACATCGGTTGATGCCGACTCAGACCTCAACTGGGCCATTTCGCATGGCATCCCACATGAACTCGCCTTTCATGAAAACATGTCACATCAATGTACCATTATACTCAATCATCATCATGTGACTTGGTCTCGCCAACAACCTTCCTCATAGCTCAGTGAATGACTCGCCATCTTGTCTGGAACCACTCAACATTCTAAATCCCCTAGCAACTTGCATGGTGAATCGGAAACCAAATTAGACTTCTTCTCTACGTGTAATTATTACAATGGCTTGCCATTATAAAATCCTCACCTAGAAATTGGTTTGAATTTCTCTAACTCACAAAAATCCCATTATGGTTTTCCATGGTTTTATCCCACTTGGTGATGCTTTTCATGATCCCCGCGAAGTGGAAAGTTGGCATTGGTTTGTTATCTCAATGTTTCCGCATGGAAATTATTACCTAGATTTCCCTGTTCATGCCTTAGTGTAGGTTTATGTATCCTTCCTACCCACTTCATTAGCAACGGGATAAAATATTCCCCAAATCTGCATTGGTCGAGCCGTGATCTCAGCTCCGATATCCCATCGAAACATACTCCTCCCAGCTCAAAAATTATCATTTGCGAGCTCCTTTATTATATGTCGAGCCATGGGTGGTTATTACGGGCCATTTTCATTTTGGTCGAGTAATTTTCCTAGCTTGATTAAAATCCCAAGCTAAATCCACCAAACTCTCATCTCAAGCTTCCTTTATGATGATCCAAACCCGGATACCGATATTGCCTTTCCAAGGCTCGAACTTGTTTAGTGCCTTGATCCGAGTTCATTACCTCTAACATCTCAGCCTCTATCTCTGAACAACTCATCCCTTAGCCTCCTATGATGAACTGACCTGAACTACTCAGCTTGTCTAACCGCCCTCCATGTCATTAAATTGACATTCACCCATATAATTAATATGGCTCGACCGAGCTAATAAAAATAGATTCACACCTTATACATGATACCAACTCACCGAGCTGCTCGGTGAGCTATTTGAGCTCAAAGACCCTTTTTTGGGGCATTCTCACCCTTGACCTTGAAACATTTGAATCTCCTAGATTTTCCTCAAAACTAGGGATCATAGAGATATAGTAAGACCTCCTCAACATAAATTATTTTAATTATTTTATCTTAAAAACAACTGGAAGTGGGCCCCCTGGACTAATGTTTCATTTTGAACATAATAGGACCCCATGGTCCAATTTTGCCATGGGTGCAAAATTTGATAACAAAGACTACACCGGGAATCTATTTCACTTTCATTTCCAAAAAAACTATCCTCACTCTCAGAAGAAGCATACTCTTTATCTGAAGGGTGAGATTCATACAAATGTACGCCAATACTTGATTTACCCAGTATGCGATGAGGTATTGAAAGAACTTATAACGGGACCTTGTTCTTGGTGGCCACAACCACATCCTTGATATCTCATAGTAAGCATGATTCTATTTGGAATAACATACCTAGATGACGTGTAACACAAATCCATTTCATCGTCTTGAGGATGAAATATGATATCGTTGAGGATTCTTTCATCTTATAGTAAGCCACAAAAAGTGAAATTGTCAAAAGGGCAATTCTCCCTTGATCTTTGGAATTTTTAGCATGGTCTACCATATGATTTGGTAGATAGTGGAATATTTTGAACCATAAGGGCCTCTTGTAGATCATACTCTTCACAACCGCTTGGTCTGACCTTCATCTCCCATGTATCAAAGGGATTTTTTAAGGTGGAAGCACCATTGTCATTGGTAGACAAGGTATCTGGATCCACTCCTGAAGTGAGGGCCTCTGACTGAATAGGAACATTAATCTCCATAGAGGGATACTTGTAGATGGTAGGAAAATAGCCCAAAAATGCCCTGCAATGAGTAAATGGTTGGGGATCTCCTTGTATGGTAAGTGTCTGTCCTTCATGTTACAACTTTAAACACTGATGATACGTTGATGGTACGGCCTGCATGGCATGAATCCATGGGCGACTGAGAAAGATATTATAAGGGAGTTCCAGATCCAAGACATGGAACTTCGTATCATGTGTTATGGGACTCACTTCCAATGAGAAAGTGATAATTCTAGTTGATTGTATTTATTCATTGTCATACGCCTTGATGGTGATGACCTTTATTTCTAGATCATTTTTTTTGTAGCCGAGTTGATAAACTAGTTTGAGAGTACATATGTTGAGACCTGATCTGTCATCCACAAGCACTCTCTTGACCTTCTTACATTTGATGATTACCTCAATATGTAAGGGCAGGTTATGTGAGGGATTTCAAGTTAAGGCTTCTGTCGAAATGAATGTTATGTGTCTTACGGGAGCGATTTGCACTACCATGGCCTGTAAATGCATTGGGTCAACATCAATAGATACTCCTAACCCCTGTAATGTTTTGCAAAGTATATCCTTATGGACGCTAGAGATCTTTAAAAGGTCTAATATTGAAATCTTAGCTGTAGTCTTTTCTAGTTTGATCTAACACATCATAGTGACTCTCTTGAGGAGGAGGGGGAGTAGGTTCAAAATTTATAACAAGGCAAGTCCATTGCATTGCCACGGTGCACTCTCTTGTTTTAATTGTAATTGTATTTATTTTCTCAACGAGTGGATCAACACAACCTATCAAGGCATCAAAATGGTCTTTATTTGACACATAGTTAGCATTTTTATTCTAAGATGATTGTCCCTGATCCGAATTTTTATTATCTTCATGATTGGGAAAAGGCTCTTTGAAGATCCCTAAATTTGCATTTGGAGATTTGACAACAACATAGTCTGCTTCAATATCACCGCTGTTGAATAGGTCTTGAAAATAGTGTTTTAATCTTAAACACTTGTCAATTTTATGACCTTTTACGCGGTTAAATCCGCAAAATTCATTGTCTCTAAACCATGACGGTTTAGGTGCATCGTCCCCATAGGGTTATGTTTCAGGGTATTTTACCATTTTTACGGCCTCTAAATGCTTTAGTAAGGATGATACAGATTCAGATATAGGGGTAAAAGTATGACGTTTATACTCAGTAGGTGGATTGCCCTTTGTAAGCTTTAAATTTGTGTGGTTTTGAATGGCTTACACCTGTTTAGAATATACTATCCTATAATTAACAATGTTTTTGTTCTTATTCTAAAAAAATTTGGTTTGTCGTTAGATTTAGAGTCATTTTGTTCACAGGATAAAGGTTTTAGAGTCCCCGTAGCTAACAATGCTTTTTCAATTTGACTCCCTTTTTCAATGAACTCTTCAAATGTGTTTCCACAATGCATTTGCAAGTGGAACGTAATGTCTGGATGGAGGTTGGGAAAAAATATACTGATTAATTACTTTTTGGGTATGGAGCAAGGAAAGTGGCTAGCTAATCCTCTCCATTGTTGTAAAAACACAGTGAAGTTTTCTTTATTTTGTTGTTTGGCATTGCAGAGATCCAACATAGTGATGTCACTCTCAATATTGAATGAGAAGTTTCGTACAAAGTTTTCATCCAATTCTAGCCATGTCACTATGGATCCCTTTGGAATGTGTAAAAACCACTCTAACGCCTGTCCTCCTAAACTCCGCGGGAAGAGGCGTATAAGATAATTGTCGCTATATGCAACTTCTTGACATGTCATATAAAAATATTTTATATGGTCACGAGGGTCACCTTTTCCCTTATACTTGTCAAATTTTGGAAAATCAAAGTGTCATGGGAAAGGTACCTATAACATGGCCCTATCAAATGGATAAGGTCACAACTCATTGAACTGGTATTTCTTACTATTACCATTTTGACCTTCTTGAAATGCTAGAAGAGAGGTCTTCATAACAGACCACTCTTGATTGAAGAGTGGATCTTGTGTGGGTGGCGTAGGTCTATAAGTATGATTAAATTTAGGTGTATTCCCACCCCTATTCACAGTGAGAATATCTTCATAAGGATCTCTTTGTGCCTCCCATCGAGGAGTGTTTATTGGGAACTTGTGAAATGAGGCTTTAGGTTTTTCCTTTGGTATGGCTTGTTTCAAAACTTTGGGTTGTTCCTTTTGTATATGTGAAGCCAAACTTGTTAATTGGAAAGTGAGGGATTGGACCTATTATTCGAGCGTCACCTCTTGAATAGGTACTTCATTATGATATTCGTTAGGTAGAGGTTACACATGATGAACATGTTCCTCGATGTCTTCATAATGTATTCTAATAATAGGTACTCGGTAATCTCTGTCATTTTCAAAAGGTACCTCCTCATTATTATGTAGCGTAGTTTTAGAGGCATGACCCAGGTTTAATATTTTATTAACAGTATGATGAGGTCGGTCTACTTCCTCTTCTCCATGAATCATTCTGGAAATGAGAGAAGGTCTAATGTGGAAGGTAACTTAGCTCCTAATTCCATTACACGCATGAGAACTTCATGTTTGTTTTTGAAAATGTAATCGTCAAAATTGGCAGGACGATGTTCTAGATTCATACGAGGAGAGTCCTCTTCTCCACCACTATGGTCAACCATGAGATTATCCTCTAAAAGAGGGTTTTCACCTCCAAATATATCATCTCCTAATCTTCGGTATCCCATTCTCGTAGTAGGCATACTCAAGATAGGAGATACAACACAAAATATTTCCACTAAGGCCTACTAAAAAGGGACCTTAGTCCAATTTTTACAGCGTAATGATGCTAATTCGCCACAAAAAGGTAACTATAAAATAGCCACATATCCAATAGGTCAATGTGAACCTATGAAACAAAGAATAAAGAATAAGCTACCCTAGTAAGGTAGTACAGAACATGAGTTTTTATAGAACAATACAACAATGTATAATACTCAAAATTTAGTCACAACAAACAGACTACTCCTTAAAACTTATCTTGATAGGTTTTGACACCAAATAGTGACAACACAATATCATCAGTTAGGTCAAGTTCACAACAAACAAGATCTAAATGATAAGAGAATGTTGACACGATCTTCTAACATGATATACTAAAAACTAGTTTCTAAATACTAACAAAGTTTAAGTCTTGTAAAATGGACGATAACAATGTGAGCAACGTAACAACACTATTTGGAAATGTGAACCAAGATTTCGGAAAAGCAATATTTTTAGTGTCAAAATGATGTTATCGCGATGCTAGCAATGTATCCTCAACAATCACAAAACTCAAGACAAATCTAGAATGTAAAAAACCATGTCTAAGTATAACAATAATTTTCTAAGAGTGCAAGCAGCGTAACAATACAATATAGATATTTAGGCCCAATTTTACAATGGAAACAAGGCGTAAATATCTCAATTATATGGCTATAATGCGGGTAATGTAACAAATAAAAAGAATACAAGGATGAAACACCTAACTACGATGATAATAATTCTCAAATATGGGTCTTTGAGATAAGGGGGCCTACTATATCGTGAGCACGTACCATGCACACTTTCAACACTTACACTTCGGTATTGTAACCTAGTCGCACAAGTAAAATACAAAAGTGGTGGACACATGATATCTAGCGGTATCCATATATGTCGTTTCCTTTTTTCCAAAAATGGGCAACAAGAAAATAAGGGTGTAGATCAAATGGTGTTGAAATAAGCTTGGTGTTATTTTGGCAGAGTTTCACCTTGTCTTAGGACAAGTGAAAAACTAGGACAAAATGACACTAAGTAGATTTCATGATGAAATATCATGTGGTTTCAAATTTAAGAGATTCTTTCCCTTGTTCAAAAAATAAGAGTTTGAATCTAAAAAAGTTATCACTTTGTGAGAGCTCTCAAGTATAACAACTAAGACAAAAATGATGGCTCCAAGCCGGAAAGATTCCTAGGTGGTTCTCTCTCTATGTGTCACAATTTTACTTCTGCGAGCTCAATTTACCAAGGTTTCCCAAGGAGTATCTAGGCTTTACTTTACCCCCTTTACTATAATGAGCACCAAAGTGTGTTCAGTTATACTTTTATTGGGGTTGTAATGGAAATAACTTTGACTCTAATCTCACCAAGACGTACTAGTCAAATCGGTAGTGTGGAGCACTTTCCTGTTTCATTCACAAGGTTACCTCTTGCGTGAACTACTTTAGATTTATTAGGACCACCCCCATTGTTGTAGCTTAAGGCTTATGCCAAAGGGATTATGTCCTAGTTTTAAGCAGACGAGTCGTAGCTCTTAACTGAAACCTGCAATATGGTGTTTTGAATTTGTGTATTGGTGTGTTTTTTATCTTTTGGATTAAGAAATTTGGTTTAGACTGCCTTTGGCAACCTACAACACACGTGAATGTTAGAGTTTGGTTTGAAGAGAGCCCTTATTTATTTGAAAAGCATTTTAGGCCCTTCACACAAATGGTTAGTAGTTCAACAAGATTCACAATATCATAAAAATATAGCAATGAAACTGCTTGTAAATCAACTAACTACCATCAAACTTTGAAAAAACAAGGTTTATTCCTAATTAATCCAAGTTTTTATTAATGAAAGACTAAAATTGATTTTGATTCCCAAGATCACACTAGGTGCAAGGGAAGAGCATACAAAATTTTTATCCTTGATTACTTATCAAATGAAAAATCTCTTAAACTAAAAGATTAAGCATATGCCAAAAAATGAAGGTTTATTCTCTTAAGCACAAAATGAATGATGATTGTTCCTACTTACTCCCAAGAAGCAAAAAAGTGATTTATGGGTGTTTTTGGTTCTCAAGATCACACTAGGTGCAAGAGAAGAGCACACACAACCCTATTCCAAATTCAAACAAAGCATGAAAACATAATCACTCATCAAACCCTAACTCAAAAATCCCTTATCAAACCCTAAGGAATTTGTTTTTAGGAATATTGCTCTAAAATCAATAAATGGACTAAAACAACAACTAAAAAACCTTAAAAATGACAACCATCCCAAAAAAATAGAATTTGAAATTTTGAAGTTTGAGGAAATTTTACCTTAGTGCATGGGAACTCTCTGTAGTGCACATGCACTCTCATTAGTGCATAGGCACTGACAATGATGCATAGTGCTCATATGTCACTTTTTACACAGTCAGTTATGCATGGGTGCTTCCTATGAGGTGTAGGCACACTTTTGGATGCACTGGTGCACTTTACCCTCAGAGCCAAAAATCTAATGTTATAAGGGGACTCTTCTAGATGCATGGGCACTCTCTAGTAGTACATAGGTGCTCACAGTGATGCATAGGCACTCCTTTGCAATGCACAAAACTTTTTACTTCAGGCACCTTTTTCCTATAGGTGGTCAAAAATATGAGTTTTTGAAAAGATTTCTTGAAAAAGGTCCAATATTTGGTATTTTGGGGAAATTTTGATAGGGCTTCTCCTCCTTATATGCTACAAGGAACATCAAAACACAACTTCTACCACTAATCTAGTTGAAACAATTATCTAGCTTTAAAAATTGATCTACAAAACTTTGAAAATTACTTTAAAACTTTGAAATTAATCCAAAAATCTTGAGAAACTAATCTAAAAATCTTGAAAGGACTCTAGAAAGCTTGAATTTAAACTAGAAAACTTGAAATTAATCTAGGAAACTTGAAACTAAGCTAGAAAACTTGAAATGAAAAAAATTGAAACTAATTTAAAAAGCTTAAAAATTGAATGCAATGGGGTACTCTCCCACTGGGCGTGCCAAATGATGACACCCTGAACTTTATAAAGCAAATAACAAACCTATTTAAGGAAGGCTAACACCATTTCCACTTAATAGCTAAGGCTTTAAGTCTAGGAATGTAACATTAAGATATAAGCTAAAAGGAATGCTTAACTAGTATGAAAACAATGCAAAATCTAACTAAACATTCCTACTAATATGCTTTAATCACCTAAGATAAGCCTAAATAGACCTAAATGGGAAATCAAATGGTTATGGTTTCTACTCCAAATAATGGTGAAATGACATCTCCAAATGACTTGTTAAGTCACTTTAGATATTCATCTACTAACCTTGTTGAAGGTTTTAGGAAAGGATTGAACTTGGCTATAAATCATATTTCTTATATGCGATGCAAATCAAAGCATGGTGTAAAGTTTAAAGGAATGAGGTGAGTTGTTTTTATAGTTTTCACTTTGGGGAAAACTTTTATTTTGATGCATGTGGGACTAAAATCCCAAATTAGATTAGAATTACTAATCATGATTAAGCTTTGCTAATCACAATTAGTGAATTAACAAGTGATTAAGATGGGGGAGCCTTAATCAACCACTTAGGGTCAGCTAGGAGGCTAGGATAAGACTTTGAAGCTTGTTGAAATGATGTGGAGGTGAATGGGGTGATTTTGAGTGGTTGGAAGAGGGGTCTAAGCCAATATTAGGGCATACTGACCAAATCAAGGGAAAAATAGGCTTAATTAGCTCATAATCGCTAATTATTTATTTTGAAGAGGATTTTGACTTACAATTCACCGTAAAGTGGCATATTGAATGCAAAAGGGGTTATGCAATCAAAAAATCATTGTTAATTGGCTAAAGTGGTTAGAAACATTAGTTAATTATCAAAAATCACTAATTATAATGGAATTGGAAAGAATGAGAGTGATTTGTGTGTGTTTGGCAATAAGATTGCAAAAGCAGAATTTAGGTGTCTACAACAAGAAAACTATTGGTACTAAGTGGGTATTTAGAAACAAGATGAACAAAGAAGGAGAAGTTGTCAGAAACAAGGCTAGATTAGTGTGCAAAGGCTACTCACAAGTTAAAGGCATTGATTTTGAGGAGACATTTGTACCTGTTGCTCGCATGAAGGCGGTAAGAATTTTATTAGCATTTGCTTGTTTCAAGAATTTTAAAGTTTATCAGATGGATGTAAAATTAACATTCTAGAATGGAAACTTAGAGGAATAAGTTTATATAGAGCAACCATAAGGTTTCATTCTATCAAAAAATTCAGATTTTGTATGCAAGTTAAATAAGGCCCTTTATGGCTTGAAGCAAGCTCCTAGAGCTTGGTACTCTAGATTGGACAAGTACTTGTAGGAACATGGATTCAGAAAAGGAATTATGGATAAAAATTTGTACAAAAATACAAAAGGAGAACATCAGGTGATGGTTGTGGTTTATGTTAATGACATTATTTTTGAAGCGGTTGCAGTAGATTATGCAAAGAATTTGCAGAAGAGATGTAGAAGGAGTTTGAGATGTCTATGCTTGGTAAGTTGTCTTATTTTCTTGGTTTGCAAATTCAGCAGTATAGTCAAGGAATTTTTATTTCACAAACCAAGTATATAAAGGATATGTTGAAAACATTTAGAATGGAAGATTGCAATCCAGTTAGTACACCCATGATTACAGGTTGCAAGTTGAGTAAGAATGACGAGTCTCCTGATGATAATTAGAATTTTTATAGGTCCATGATAGGTATCTTGTTATATAACACAACATATAGACCAAATATAATGCAGGATATTGGATTAGTTGCACGGTTTCAGGATGCACTAAAGGAAACTCATGTGGCAACAGTGAAAATAATTTTCAAATATTTGAAAGGTACATTAGATTATGGTTTATGGTATCCAAAGAGTGATGATTTCACTCTTACAACATTAACAGATGTAGATTGGGAAGGAAGTGTTGATGATAATAAAAGTACAAGTGGGGGAGATTTTTATCTTGGTGACATATTAGTGTCATGGTTCAAAAAGAAACATGGCTTAGTTTCATTGTCTACAATAGAGGTGATAGTATATTGTAGCAACGACATGTTGTAAAAGGTGCTTTGGATGAAGCAAACATTGAAGGACATGAAGGTAGAGTATGAGAATCATATTTTGATTTTCTGTGACAATATGAGTGTTATTAACATCTCGAAAAATCTAGTCATGCATTCCAAGACACAACACATTCCCATTAAGTATCACTTCTTGAGAGAGAAAGTTACAGATCAACAAGTGAAATTAGAATATGTTGGGACTAAGGATCAGATTTCTGATATATTTACAAAACCCTACCTAAGTAATCTTTTGAGTCACTCAGAAAGAAGTTAGGATTTTTTTGTCACTCTTACTCATTGGCTATCTCGGGGGGAGTTTGGACATAGGGGAGGAAGCTACACATTGCAGTATCTTCAGCTCCGAGTATAAGTTGAGGTGACTGGTTTAGTTATCCCTTTTCCATTGATGTCAAAGGGGGAGAATTTCAGCATGTGGGAGAGTTTCATAGAACATGTACAATGCAACAGTATAAAAAGAGCTCAGAGGCAAAAATTTGGATTTCAGAGCAAACAAGTTTTCACGACTATTTTTAGCAGGGGTTTGCCATCAATGACAAAGGGGGAGTTTGTTGAGTATTTTTTCATTCATGTCAAAGGTACAACATTAGTGTTGATGGAATTTTTGAGGTTTGGATATTTTTTTAATATTCAACATTACAACATTAGTGTTCGTAAAATATTTATTCATGTCAAAATTTGAATATTTTAATATTCAACATCACCAAGGAATCTTACGACACATGGTGGGATGTGTAATGGTGCATTTTTAATGAGGTACATTTAAAATGAAAGTTACTTAATGCATGATAAATGTTTGAATTCAAAATAAGAGTTACATTTTCATTAGTGATGAGTTATGACATGGAGGAGTTACAAATTGATTTTAAAAGCATGGAGGAGGTACAAATATGATGAATTTAAAGAGAGAATATATCTTAATGGGGCAGATTTTTTCATACGTGGAGCATTAAGGACATGTAAGGGAAGTTGGCTATGTGTATTTATTGAAAAATATGAGTTATACTTGACCGTGTAAAAGAATATTGCTATTTGGAGAGAATATTTAATATTTTTGTAACCACCAAGTGATGTTGCTTGATCATTCCAAATATGGCACATTTTTTAAGGAAATTGGCCCATGGTTTGGGTGCATGGTTTTAGGGAAACCACAAGTGGTTTTTCATCTCGTTCTTCCTATATAAACAAGTGTTGTGTGTATATTTTAGGTGTGAAAAAAGAGAGAGCATTTTGTATGAGTGTGATATGTATGTGAGCTGATATTGTAAATCTCTTAAGTGAGTATGAGTATGTGAGAGAGAAAATAAATAAGGAGACATATTATTGATTTGTATTACATATTTTCTGGAGTGAGTGCTTTGGATTGGGGATTGGTGTCTCTAGAAGTTGGTGCTTCAAATAAACATTGCACAGTCAGTGGTGTACAGAGGATTGACTATGAGAGACTTGCCTTCAGATGTCGGCGTTGCCTTCCAAACTGGTCATGTTACATAATGATTGTGAACATTCTAAACGAAATACCAAAACTGCTTGGTGGAAGGATCCACTTCCTGAACATCTCACAATTGACTCATATCCGGTTGAGGATTCTAGTGCCCCCTTGCAAGTTGACTCACCCGTAATGGCTGATTCACAGGCCATAGAAAACTACCTACAAACTATGCTCCGCAGATTGCTATTCAGTGTTTAAGGAAGTTTCGGCCCCCCTTCCTATGGGTCACATCCACATCAAATCCATTGCAGATGCTTCGTTTGCAATGCAAAATCCTGAATGGACAGTGGTGGATCGGAAGAAGAAGGGATGTCAAATCTAAACACCACTCTGGAAAAGTTTGATTTTTGTCGTTGTTAGTGCTAATTGTTACATCTGGGCAAATGGCCAACTGCACAGTTGTTGGGTAGCTGTGTTGCTGTTAAGTTGTTTTTTAGCTGTTTTTGAAGCAGCTGATTTATTTTTCTGGTTCTTGGCTGTTTTCTTTTGTTGGGCTTTCTGGGGTTAAATTTTACTTTTGAGCACTGTTGTAAAAGGGTATAGTCCCTTTCAAAAAACTATTTACCAATAATAATAATAAAAAAAAAAAACTTTGAAATTAAACTTTTACTTCAGAAAACTTATTTTACATCCAATAAGATCACCTCCTCCTTTAAAACCCTATTTACCAAGGGTAAAACCAAATCACTTGATTTGCACACCTTTGATATATTTCCCGAATATATCAAATGAGGTCCTAAAATCCTTTTTATATAAGGTGATCGGGTATGTCTCCTGACCCACCTTTTCAAACCTAAAATGGTTGACATATATACCTAGGTGAGTATATTTAATAAATATAAACATAAATGATTCACATTATTAAATACTTACCTACTGTATATTACCTAGGTATGAATATTTAATTGCTAATAGAATAGTATTTCATATTATTAAATTTTTAACCTATATAATAGTGATGGACCCATATTAATTAAAGCAACTGGTTGGATAGGGTTACCACTTAATCATATGTTACAACTCTCCCCCTTAATGTTAAGTGGGATAACATATGCCAATAGATTACCTAGGTGAGTATATTTAATAAATATAAACCCATTGTACACTACAAGATTTTACAATCCTTAAACCATAAAGGTTTTAGGCTATCATATCAGGTGAAGGAATTATAACACCTTCATCATACTCAATTTACCTTTTGGTACAAAAGAATTTGGAATCCTAAAGATCATCCCATGATCAATGGCTAAGTATGATTTGTGAGTTTTATATGTCCTCACAGGTTCTGCATAAAAGGTTATTGAACCCAAGTATTTAGGATCCTTTTACAACCAATGACCTCCTTAAAAATATGTTTGTACTAGATGTTTACTAGTAAACTCAATAGTACTGAAGAGTTTACTGAAGACTGGCTTTAAGATCTTTCTACTTCTTTCTAAAAAAATTCAATGAGGTATACATGCCCGAAGGTCTTTTTTACACTTCTCTAAAGGTATTTTACAAACGCCCTGAGGTATTTTTACAAAAACCAAGTTCTATTAGGAGGTGACATTTTCATGCACACTCCCCCTCAATGGTAACTCTGACAATCCAAGATTTTCAAGAAAGTGACAAAACTTTTCAGCACTCAGGGACTTTGTGAAGATGTCAGCAACCTGCTCTTCAGTCAACATGAACTTGAGATTTATCTCATCACTTAGCTCTTTCTCACAGGTGAAGTGTATATGTATCTCAATGTGCTTCGTCCTTTGATGTTGAATTGGATTTTTAATCAAGAGTAATACAACTCTGACCACCACATATAAGAGGAATACATTCCATTAACTTCCATGTATATCTCTACCAACATCCGCTGCAGCCACATGGATTTTTTACTTCTTCCATTGTACTTCTCTGCCTCAGTAGAAGAAATGGAGACTATTGATTGCATTTTTTGTTCCAAGTAATGGTTCCTACACCAAAAAAAATTGAACACATATCTAGTATATTTTATAACACAACATCAGTATGGTTAGAATAACAAAATCCATATAAGATAACATTTTCATTCTTAGTATAATGTAACCCATAATTGATTTTTCCTTTAATATATCTGAAAATTATTTTTGCAAGATTCCAATGATCTCTAAAAAAGGTTCTTGCATAAACCTTGAAGTAATTCTTAATGTATAGGAAATATCTAATCTAGTTATAGTTAGATAAATCAAACTATCAACTAACAACATATATAAAATAGGATCAAAAATTTTCATATGCAGATTTAGGATCAATATTTATTCCAACTTCTATTGAAGTAGAAAATAGTTACAATCAATCATAAGAAACTTTTTTAATACAATGGTTGCATATTGTGTTTTGAAAAATAACAATAGAATGAAATACAATCATACAAAAAATATGATGTGAGAGACCTAACTCATTCATTTCAAATTGTTGCTTCAATTTCTCTTTAATCCTAGAAATTTAATCAGAATTATCACCAGTCATAAGAAAATCATCAACATATATACATATAATGATAATATGTGAGTCTTATTGCTTAATGAATATATCATTGTTAGAAGAAAAATTAACAAAACCTAACAGTTTAAATATGGAAACAATTTTCACATACCAAGCTCTAAGAGATTTTTTTAAACCATACAAGGATTTCTCAACTTACAAACATAGTTTTCTTTATCAGTTTCTTCAAATCCTTTAGTTTGAAACATGTAAAGTTCTTCTTTTGAGTTACAATTCAAAAAACAAAATTCTTATCCATTTGGTGGATTTCCCACCTAAATTGAGTGACAATTGCAAATAAGGCCTTAACAGTACTCATTTTAGCTACAGGGGCAAATTTCTCAACATAATCATTACCAGGTTTTTGAGTGAAACCTCTAGCAACAAGTCTAGCTTTATATTTGTTAATACTGCCATCAACAAATTATATTTTAATTTTTATATCCACCTAAACCCTATAATACTTCGTGACTCAGGTTCATACAAGGTAATTAATGCATGGTACATATGATAGCTTTTGGTCATTTTCATAAGGTTAATAGGATTTGAACTTTCTAACATAGATTGAACCCAATTTAATTTCTTATCTAGGAAGATTAGAGTTTCAACAACATCTATAGCATCAAAACATCATCATGACCATTTACTAAATCAGAATCAAAACCATCATTTAGAAGCATTGAATGAAGTAACTTCAAGAGAAGAAGACAACACTAGATTATATCTAGAAATTTCATATAAGTTTCGATAATTAACATGTCCTAACCTTTCATGTCATAGTTTTGAATTATTCAAACTTTGAGAAATAAAACATGATGCAAAATATAAATCATCAAAAATATACAAACCATTTATTTGAATTCCTTCAGCTATTATATTATCATTATTATCCTTGATATACCAAGTATCTTTCAAAATTTGAATAGATTTAATTGAGAACATGATAACATGTTATTTTTTAGCATAGGAAAAAACTAAAAAATTATTCAACATACCATTATCAAATTTTACTTTTCCTTTCTCTATTGCTTCTAAAGATGAGTTATCACCAAGATACACAGTCATTGATTTTTACAACATCAAATAACGAATTTGAAATACTAGTTATATGATTTGAAACACCTGAATCTAGAATCCATTCAGAATTAGAGGAAGAATACAACGCAACATATAATGCAACAGTTTTAGGAATATCATTAGAGCTATCCTTTTTCCTTAAATTGTACTTAGAAGAAACAATTTATTTTTTAGTTTTATGGATAGGTTTCTTAGTTTTGTAATCTTTATTTTTATGTCCAAATTTACCACATTTATGACATTTACCACTAAATCTAACACTCAATTGATCAGAAGAAAAAAATTTCTTATCAATAAAAGAAGATTTAGATCTAAATTTTTTATCTGAGAAGGGCTTGTGAGATTTGAACTTTGAATTCTGAGAAAGAAGTGTCTGAGAGGCATTCTCCTTAGATTTAAAGTTCATCATCACTTACTCTTCCTATATCAGAAGTGAACTCAAGGTATTTAAATCAAGTAAATCATTTTTGTTCTGATATTTAGAGTTCAAGATAGAAATAAAATTCATAAATCTTTCATGTATATTTAACTGAACAATAAAGTAGATTAATTTGTCACTAATTAAATCACAATTGCATCCATCTAATTGTGCTTTAATATTTTTAATTTTGGCTAAGAAATTAACTACTTTTTCATCTCCTTTCATAAGAGTTGTAATCAATTCTAAAACTAATTTAATAATTTTAGATAAACGCGTATCTTCATGCATGGATTCTAGTTATGTTCATGCCTATTTCAAATGTTCGATATTACTAATGTGTAGAAGGTACTCATTCACAATGCGCAAAATCATGGAAAGAGCCTCCTACATTCGTTGGGAGAATGCATTCATATTATCTACAGTTGCTTGACGACTGGTGGGAGAAACTTCAGAGCCAAAAATAATTGTCCAGATTCTCCTCACCATAAGTTCTGATTTGACCCTGATCTTCCAAATGTTGTAGTTGGTTCCATTCAGGACTTGGGTTTTGTCAAGACAGAAATAGTTGGACGTCATTGTTTTCTTGAACCTGTATAAACACACCCAATTATAATATACAATGTACCACAGAGTTAGATACACATTTATAAAAAAAATAACACTTTTAATAGAAACAAATCTAAATTATATATATCTACATAAACTATTTAATCATAACTAATTTTGTCATTATAATGCATATTAATTAACTTCCCATGATCAAAATAATAACCCGCAATATAAAGGGATTTACATTATACCCCAGACTTATATAAAAAAATTCCATCCATATAGAAGTGAAGAAGAAACCCCTAAGAATGCAAACCAACTTCAAATTTATGAAAAAAAATAATGTAGACCAATATCCGGTTAGCTTAAATTTTACGTCTAAATTACTGTCATACTGCGTTATGTTTGGTCTGTCGTGACGATTATTTGACCGTCAAATTTAATGGAGTCAAAAATTGTTGTTTATTTCCAGCATGTAAAATTCCATAATTTCTTCTTTTGTATAATATTAGGGAGGTTATATTTTAATACATTACATTAACCTATTATAATTTATAATGTAAAAAATATATTCACTTTTTAAAAAAGAGGTATATAGTTTATATAATGTAAATAAAAAAGAACATATAGTCTATAAAAAAATATAAATTATAGTATATATAATTTTAAAAAATAAACACATATAACCCTTATTACGAGGGCCCCTCATGAAAAAAATATTTAAAACATTTACGAGACCATGTAATTTTAAATTCTACATAAACCTTATAATTTATAGAGGAGACAACATTTTTCACACTTCCAATGGAAAAAGTTCAAATCCTATTTTGATGAAGCTTTGTCTCCTCCTTCATTTACCATTTACAAAATTCAACCCGCACATATTAAAATTATAGAAAAAAATATTTCAAATATTTTACCCTTACCTTTACACAAGTTTTCACAGAAGGTAAGAAGTTTCCAAATTTTCCACTTGAGAATTCACCTTGATTCTTCACAAAGCAAAAAATTTAGATTGCACTTATTTTAAATACCCTTCCGGGTTGGTTGAAAAAACTCGTACAAATTAAATAAATAAAATACAAAACATTTGATCTTAATTTATTTAATTTACCCTTCTGGGATGGTTGAAAAACCACATACAAATTAAATAAATAAAATACAAAATATTTGATCTTAATTTATTTAATTTACCTTTCTGGGTTGGTTGAAAAAACCCGTACAAATTAAATAAATAAAATACAAAATATTTGATCTTAATTTATTTAATTTATCTTTCCGGGTTGGTTGAAAAAACATACAAATTAAATAAATAAAATACAAAACATTTGATCTTAATTTATTTAATTTACCTTGCTTTGATACCATGTTAGAATTTGAGGATTCTAACAAATACAGGATTTAATCAACTTACATATTATATAATGTTACGATAAATATTTAAATAAACATTACATCATAACATAAGTAAATAAAGAAATACTTACATGAAATAAATAAACACAGGTGACACAGTATTTATAGTGGAAAACCCCATAAGGTAAAAACCACTTTGAAAATAACTTTTTTACTTCAGAGAACCTTATTTTACATCCAGTAAGATCACCTCCTCCTTTAAAACCCTATTTACCAAGGGTAAAACTAAATCACTTGATTTGTACACCTTTGATATATTTCTCGAATATATCAAATGAGGACCTAAAGTCCTTTTTATATAAGGTGATCGGGTATGTCTCCTGACCCACCTTTTCAAACCTAAAATGGTTAACACATATACCTAGGTGAGTGTATTTAATAAATATAAACATAAATGATTCACATTATTAAATACTTACCTCATGTATATTACCTATGTATGAATATTTAATAATAGAAAATTATTTCATATTATTAAATATTTAACCTATATAATAGTGATGGACCCATATTAATTAAGGGTTGGCCATACCACTTAATTATTATGTTCCAACAGTTTGCATTCAAGGGCTGAATTGGTGTTCGGCTTGGAGATTAGTGTCTTCTGTGAGTGAGTGATCACACATTGCAAACACTATTTTATTTCAGCTAGATTTGGATAGTAGATTCAAGAAGTCTCTTTTTGGTGGATGTATCCCACACTGGGTGAACCACAGTATATCTGGTGTTCTATGCGTTTGATTTTTGTGTGTGCTCTCATTTTATTTTCATATTTGAATATATTGTTAAGTGTGGAAAAAATTAATAAGTTGGAGAAAAAGTATAAAAATTTTTGAATATTGATTCACCCCACCCTCTCAGTATTCTCATGATTCTAACAATTGGTATTAGAGTCGGGTTCCTTCTATGTAGGTTGACAACTAGAAGGTAGATCAGAAAGAATGATGAAATCTCAGAAAGGATTCTCCATAAACAAATCTCTATTGTTTGATGGATAAAACTATGCCTTTTGGAGCATAAGGATGCAAACCTATTTGAATTCTCTTGGATATAATATTTGGCATTTAGTTGAGAATGGATACATAACACCAACAACTCCACCGACAGATCATGTTAGTAAGAGAGCATGTGAAAATAATGCTAAAGCTATGAATGTTATTTTGTGTGGCATAGCAGATTTGGATTTTTTAAAGATTATGCTTTACAAATCTGCCAAGGAGATGTGGGTTAAACTCAATAGTTTATATGAAGAAGATTCAAAATTAAATATGGAAAATATTTAGACACACAGAAGAAAGTTTGAAAGTCTAAAGATGAAGGAGGAAGAGAACATTGTAGCATATCTACTCCATGTGGATGAGACTAAAAACATAATCATAGGCTTGGGTAAAGAGATAGAAGATCTAGTAATAGTACAAAAGGTATTAAGATCTTTACTTCCTATATTTGATGCTAAAGTTTTAGCTATTCAAGAACTTAAGGATTTAGATAAAATGAAATGGATGAGTTACATGGAATACTCATGGCTTATGAGATGAGAACATAACTAGATAATCCAGGGAAAAGAGAATCTTCTTTCAAATATTTGAAAGGAAAGGAGAAGAAGGTTGCATCGGATGATGAATTTGATGTGGAAGAAGAATCCCTATTCGTAAAAAATCTGAAAAGAGGTTTTGAAAATTATAAATGTAAAGTTCCTTTTAAATGTTTTAATTATGGTGAGATTGGATATTTTTTAGCTAAGTTTCCACATGACAAAAGCAAGAGTGATGATGAAGATCCTATCAAAGAAAAGAAAGGGAAACCTTTCTATAAAAATAATTTCAAGCAAGGGAAGTTTGAAAAGAAGAAGAACTGGAACTGAAACAAGAAGATTTTATGCACCAGAGAAGATGATATGTCAAAGGAATCAAAGTGTGATGTTGAAGAACTTTGTTTATGGCCCTGGAAGATGGAGAAGGGGAAGCTAGACATGTAATTGATAAAGAAGGTGAGGTAAATTTGGAAGAAGAACTCATCTATGTGTTGGGTGAGATCAAGAGACTCAAAAAGAAGACCATGAAGCAAAAAAATGTAACTTCAAGAGTATGAAGAAACAAATAAAAATCTGCATGCAATCGAATAATGTGAGAAGACGGTTATTGATCTAAAGACCCAAATTGAAGAGGCAAATAAAATAGAAGAAGTAATTCAGATCCCAACTAAAGGAAAAATAAAACGAGGTTGAGAGATTAGAATAAGAAATTATCTCATTGAGACAAGATGTTGAAAATTTGAACAAGAGACTCAAGTTTGAAAAGATTTCTAAGGTGTTGAGCAACATTCTGAGTAAATAGAGACCGAAATCAGCCAAAGGTGGTCTTACACTCAATGAAGTAGAAAAAGAAAGATACTAAAGAACTAGTAAAAAAGGAAAGCTATGCAAATGTCCTAAAGGGATCCAATGAAGGAGAAAACAAAAAGAAATAAGAATATCATGCTCCGCAAAATAATAAAAAAGAAGAGAGAAAGTGGAAGAAGGTGCCAATAAGAAGTTTCAGAAGTTCATCTTATCAAATCCCTACATGACCAGGTATTATTTTCATGGTTATTATTTTTCATGTCACAATTTAGGTCATAAGATGATGGACTGTAGATCGAGGTTTTAGAGTTGGAATCAAAACTTTCATGCTAGAAACTACAATTCTTTTGTTGCATTATCAAATTTGAATGAGCATGAGATTAGATGTTATGAATGCAACCAAGTTGGCCACATAGCAAGATTTTTCAGGAGTAAGATTATAGAAATGCCAAGGAAAAAGAAAGAGGGAAATCAGATCATACAGAAAGCCAACGATAAGAAAGTGTGGCAAAAGATAAAGGAGGAAGAAAAGAAAAAATCTATGTTGGTGCAAATGGAACTCCATGCTCAAGATGAAGAACACCCTTGTTACATTGATAGTGGATGTTCCAGCGATATGACGGGTGAAAAAATTAAGTTCCAGAAGCTAAAATAGGCTAATTGAGGTACAGTAAAGTTTGGAGATAATACTACAGCCAAGATTATAGGAAGAGGTAACATAAAATTGAATGGTCAAGCTAAAGTTGAAAATGTTTTATTTGTGGAATAAATGAAACATAATCTTTTTAGTTTCATTCAAATGTGTGATCAAGGTTATACATTCACGTTTTATGTTGAGGGTTGTGAAATTATAAAGAAAGATACATGTAAATGGGTTGTAGATGTAAATAGAACAAGGAACAACCTGTACATGCTGAGTAATGTGAAGGGAAAAAAAGTTGCATGAGTAAGATTGATGAAAGCTTGTTATGGCACAAGAGATTGGGTCACATTAATTTTGACAACATGGTGAAAATTATCTTGAAACAAATAGTGAGATATTTACCCAAGATCACAAAACCGTAAAGTACTATCTGTAGACAATGTCAACATGGGAAGAAGACAAGGGTTGGATTTCAGGAAATGGGAGTAATCTACAACAAATCCATTGGATCTAATTCATACTAACCTCTGTGGACCAACAAGAACACAAAGCTTGTAAGGTTATTATGATTTTATGTTATTGATTGATGACTTTACTAGAATGACATGGGTTGAATTTCTAAAGGAAAAATCAGAAGCTTTTGATCAATTCAAAAAATTTAAATCTTTGATTGAGAATGAGAAAAACTCTAGGATCAAGTGTTTGAGATTAGGGAGAGGAGGGTATTTTATTTCTAATGAGTTTTATGAGTTTTATGAAGATCATGGAATCAGAATAAAGTTTTCTGCAGTAAGAACACCACAACAGAATGGTGTAGATGAATAAAAAAATAGAACATTGCAAGAAATGGAAAGAACCACGTTGAATTATTCCAAGTTATATGATGATTTTTGGAAAGAGGCAGTGTACACAATGGTGTATATTCTAAATAGAGCACAGATTTGAGTAAACACAGAAAAGACACCATACGAGCTATGGAAGGGAATACCAGCTTCCATGAAACACTTCAAAGTGTTCGAAAGTAAGTTCTACATTAAAAGAGATGATGAAGATGAGCTCGGAAAATTTTATTCCAGAGAAGATGAGGGCATATTCCTTGGTTATTCATCGAGAAGAAAGGCTTACACGTGCTATAATAAGAGACTGCATAAATTAGTGGAAAGTATAAATGTGAAATTTGATGACTGGAAGCTGAAGAAAAAAATAGGACACTCAGTGGTGCAGAAAGAGGATGAAGAAATCAAATCTGAGAAAGAGTGTAGTCATGTTTTTCATGTGCCTTCTTTATACCCTAAGCATGTCAGCCTATCACCCAGTGTGCATTGGATGCTCACCTGAGGCATGCAGGGTGTCGAGTCCCTCCTTTATGTGAGCCTTGTGAAAGTGTTGTGACATTAATGGAGGATGTGTTGTACAAATAGAAACATAAGCATTCACTCAAAATTAAAAAATAAAGATAACATGATCCATGCAAAATGCATCATAAATGGGAATGAACATTGTAAATAAGTATAATAGAACTATATCTGACCCATAATAACATGAATAACACAAGGTTTATACACTCATGAACATGAATAACTAGAATCACACACCATATATTGATTTATAAACATTTACAGTAGTCCTCATTACATCATAAGGGTCATACAGACTGAATACATCAAGGAATATTATCTTAAACCCTACAAAATACTCTATAGAGATTTCTTAGCTATTCTACCCATTACAACCCTTGTTTAGACCCAAACCCATTCCTAATATGCTTAAAAACCTTCTTGCAAGACATTCTTGCACCTTGTTACTACTCTAAAACCCTCTCTAACCTCTCCTAGAATTCTTGCAGCACTTCATTACCTCCTCATCTCTCTTATTTTGGACCCAAGCACTCCTTTAAATAGAATCTGGATGCACCACCATAGTTTCCTTCATGAATAGATCACATGCCAAGTGGAAGTGTGGTCCTCCATGGTTGAATGCCTATGCCATACTTGCAAATACCTCCACTACCTGTAATGATCATCCTGGGAATATTCCTATGTGGAATATTCTTTTCTTGACCTCCAAGGCTCCAGGATGAACCTTATCCATTCATCATGCCTACTCAGGATTTTCACATGTTTTTCCTATGAAAAACTCTTCAAAATATGGCTAAGTCCCCAAACCTTCCTGCTTCCACGTGCACCAACCTCTTCTCTTATGCCAACCTTTCCCTTGCATGACTTTTTCCTGAGCACCTTCCTTCTTTACTACCTCCCACATGCGTTCTAACCTTTTTCCTTGGGACTTAGTCAATTTAGGGCCCAACATTACCCCACACTACACATGTTGTCCATCCCCAGAAACACTCTGCTCTTCCACCAAAGAATAAAGAATAGGGGAAATGAAAGAATCTACAATTGAATAAAGAATGGAAGAATGAGAAGAATTTTGCTACTACTGCATGAGGAGTGGGAAATATTTCTTCATAGGATTTCAATTTTATCCCAAGCATCTACCTCACTCTGTGCATGTTGAAGTAAGTCACCCACCAACACACTAACCTCATCAAAACTTATCTCATCCCCCTTAGCCTTCAGCGTGTCTTCAATGTTTTCCATCTTCTTGCTAAGGTTGCCCAACCATGTCCATTTGCTAGTGACTTGGGGGTATAACTCCTTCAGTTTATTTTTAATCGAAACCCTTAAGGTTTTGATTGCCTCTGATTTCTTCTCAACCTTTACCAAAATCCTATCTCACTCCACCCTATTGCCCTTATTTTTCTCTTGAAATTATTTCAAATCCACTTCATGGCTGGTAACTAATATGCTTGCTACTCTATCTCTGTCGCCACAATTTCATACACAACTTCTAGCCATTTGTGTTAGTCTTCACTAAGGTAAGGAGCTCAGAGTATCGAGTTACTATCTCCCCAATCTTCAACTTCTCTTCTTTCTTCTAGCACGTCATCACCTCTTCTGCTGAATCCAATGCAAGTGGATGCCTCTCCATGGTGAGTATGTGTGTTAAGTCTTCCAAGTAGTGCAAGGTCAACTCATAATTCTATTCAGGAGGGGCCAGGTCTGGGTGCTTCAAGATAATGGCATCTGAAATGGCCTCTATCTTCTTGTGAACTTCGTACACCTTTTCCTTTTCATCCCTCATCTCATGCCTCAATTGCACATTCACCAATTCTTTTTCTTTATCTCTCTATCCCTCTCAATGATTTCCTCATTATTTTTCTCCAGCTCCTCCTCCAAGAATTTTATCCTATCATTCCTGCCAAAAATTCTTTCTTCCACTTCCACCGATACTTTGTTCAGTGCATTGTAGAATGATCATCTGACATCTATTGGGTATTTACAAGAGGGTTCATCCCTTCAGCACCTGGTGTCTCCATTATTACATCTTTATTAACCTTGAACTCGAGCTCATCAACATGGGACTCAAAATCCCAGGATAACATTTTCCTTGTGCATGGGTATGCACTCTCTTCATAAAAATAAGACCAAGAGATAGGAGTTGGTCTATTGGGCACTGTGCTCTGGAACTGCATGCACAAAAACCTTGTTTGGATCATTATTATAAGTCATGGTGTGTTCCTATGTTGCTACTACACCCTTTCCACCTATGTGCACTGCCTTGGGGAAACTAACTGCTAAGTTGGGGTCTCCACCCATACTTCCATACTCCTTCCCCACAATTTGCTCTCCTCAGTTTCCTTTAGCACTTCATCAGCATCTGCACTCCACCTCTTGATCCACTAGATTTCATATAATTCCCACCACCTCCTTCTCAACTATATCATCTATCTTGTTCTTTGGTAGGGGTCAGGGTCTTCTGACCATGCATATCCACTTCCTCACTTCCTCCTTTGTGATGGGTGCCCTCCTCATACTCATTCCCTCTTCATCCCCTTCTTCACCAGACTCATGTACATTGTACATAGGAGGATTTTGAGCTTCCTCATGCTCTTCATTGTCTCTTCATTTTCCTCCTCAGAATCATCATCCTTTATGCTTTCTGTCTCCTCCAGAGTCTGAGCTCTCAGCCACTTTCTTCTTCTTATTAACTGGTGAATCCCTCCAACATAGGGGAAAAATTCCTTCTGAGTTCTCTCTCATGTGACTTCTCCTTCTCCTACATAGGTGACTTATTTTAGCAAACATAAGTGCTTGTGCCCATGCCTGACTCCTTGTGCCCCTACAGTCTTTACTGTATGCGCACTTGGCACCTTCTCTGCTGGAATCTCCTCTTGTTCTCTCTTCTTTATTACCACTTTCTTCTTTCTCCCAGCGGGGTCCTTTGGGATTGATACATCATCCTCAACATAAGTGCCCATCTCAAACTTGGGCCTTAGTCACACATACACCCTTGTTGCCATCCTACCTGCAATAGGCAATGTCACTGGTTTTAACATGTGCACATCATGAGATACATACTTCTCTACATATGCATGCTTCTTAGGATACACCAAGGTCTGACGCATCTCGTGGTGATCTTGATCTACAACACTTAGATCAAATCTAGTTTCTTCACCTCCTTAAACCTGGTTACCACACCTTGAAAATATTGTGCTATGAAGGAGAAGGGAAATTTACACCAAGGAATTTTGGTGCCATCTGTCAAGGTAAACCTACTGATACAAAAGTGCTGGTATATGGAAAATTCAACTTCTCCATCCACTAGTGCAGGAAGTTGCTCAGGTATCCTCCATTCTACCCCAAATGCATCACACATCCGTTTATACCATTTCTCCAAGTGTGCCTTATGAGTGGTCATCATGGTGTCACAAGTATATGCTTCAAATATCTTGGCAGGGGAGGGGTCCTCATCTGGGTATTCCCAAACAAACTTATCTTTCCCATCGGGCACTCCAATTTCTAAAATAACAATGGTGAGAAGAATGTTACCAAACATAATATTTTCCCATCATGCGTGACATCTATGATATCCTCTATAATAAAATATGAAAGGTTGTAGATGGTTCCTTCTGAGATCTTGTGACAAACATTCAACCAACTCTTGTTTATCTGTGTCCATCTCTCTTACTCATTTAGTTTTGTAACCAAGCATGCAGCCATCCTCATGACAGGGTCAATTATTACAGAGATATCAAAGTAACATGAACCCTTCTTGTAATCATATGCTTCAACTATTTTCTTGATGGCTTCCTTGTCACATAAGTCATCATCTAACAACTCTCCCTCACAGATAAGGCTAGTGAACTTGGAAATCAGCTGAGGGGTTATGTGTATTCTTCATCCTGTGAAGTAAAAGTGATCCTCATGCATGTGCAACATTAACCATTGATATAGTCACTCAATTTTTCCAAAATAGGGCAACTCGTAGAGTTGTAGGAGCCCAACCTTTTCCATCTTAACCTTTACTTCATCATCATAAATGGGCTTCCCATCTGGTGTCCTCTTTTCTATAGGGCGAACCAACTCCAATGCCATCTCCTTTTCCATGGTGCTCGTTCGATGGTTATAATCACTTACATCCATCTTTCATATATGAGACACCCACTCATTTCCTAATAACACACCATCTGGGTACTGCATCTCTATGTACCATTCTTCATTGAAACTTGTTGATACAGAGGGTTTCACTTTTCCCTTTCCTTTTCCCTTTTTCAGTGAAACATTAGATCCTTCCTTGGTGCCATTTTTCCTTGTCAGGTTCTCATAAATTATTCTTGCCTTCTTTCTCAAACTCTGCTCAATCCCTTGGCTTTACTCCTCTATGAAAAATCCTTCAAATCCCATGCCCTAGCTCTACAAACCCTAACCTAGAAATTGTTCCTTCCACAAGACGGTGTAGCACCCATGGGAATCCTCTAACCAAACTTCTCCACTCACACCCATGTACTCCCTTTCCACTCTAGTTCACAGATCAAACTCGCTGAATCTTCCACTATGCACACAAATCTCCACAAATATTTCTTCACAAGGATGCCCTAGTTTGTAAGAGCTCTTCAACACAAATGCAAGGTAAAAGAATAACTCACCCCCAACCTTCTATTTATAGGTTTTTCTTTTCCCACACAAACTCTAATGTCACCTACCAACGTACGAACACATTAAAGTCATATTTTTCCAATGACATCCCTCCACATGTTTTTCCCAGCACTTTCCCTCTACGTGTAAACTCACACAAAAAATTTCACAACCTTCTAGCGTGCAAGACTTATTTGACAACAGAACTATCTCACGTGCACTCCCCGTGCCAAAGTATGTCAACCTCTGCATCCTTTACCAAGTTCTTTCCTTCACCTACCTCATGTTTCTCTGTGCACTTTCTACCCTTGTACGTGGTTTTCTCAAATCCTTTTGACACCAATATTCTCTCATGATCACCTCTGCTATGCACATGCGCCCTAAACCCACACACTTTTGACTTTATAACCCGGGCCACTACTTCAACATTGCTCTATGCACTTTCTCCAACTCTTACCACATCCTTCTCTTGACTTCACCTTTATGTTCCACCCCACACTAAAAATATGCGTGGTCCTCTACACATAAAAAATTTATGATGTAATTAGCCACTAGGCACAAACGCACCCAAAACAAACCAAAAAGGAACAAAGCAATGAGAAAGGGAAACAAAAAGAAAGGAAATTACATTAAAGGAAATCCTAGGCTAACTGGAAATATTTCCTTATTTACAAACACAAAGAAGACTTATTTATAGTAGGGCTTCAACCTACTCCCATTGAAATGACCTGGAAACCATGTTCCATCCAGCACTTGTAACTGGAAAGCACCTGAATCAAGTATATAGGATACAATATACGGGCCCAACCAATGGACTTTGAATTTCCCAGGATGGCACAGAAAACTTAGAATCATACAAGTAGAACCATCTACCCAACCTCAAACTACTTATTCTTGATGTGTCTATCATGCCATGCCTTCTTCCTAGATTTCTCTATTTTCTAACTCCAATGAGCAATGGCTCACCTCTCATCCAACTGCATTAACTTTTCAATCCTTTCCTCAAGCACTTGTTCATCAACTAACCTCTCCTGCACGCTATACACAGTGATGGTAACATGAATTCAATAGGTAACACAACCTCCACTCCAAACACCAATTGAAAAGGTGTGGCCTTGTTCAGTCTCTTATAAGTAGTCTGATATGACCATAACACAACAAAACTTTATCATCCCAATCCTTTCTTCCCACATCACAAATCTTGGTCAATGTGTGACTCAAAATTTTGTTAAAAGCTTCCATTGTCCCATTAGCTTGTGGGTGATAAGGGGTAGTCTTGTGATGGGCCACCATGAATTCTACCAATAAAATTCTAACTGTCTCATTTAAGAAATGAGTACCCCTATCACTTGTTAAACTCAGTGGGCATCCATACCTGCTGATTATATTCTCCCACAAGAATCTAGTTGTTGTTGTTGCCATGTAATATTTTGTAGGTGCCACTTCTTCCCACCTTGTAAGGTAGTCTGTGCATGTAATGATATAGTGTTAACATATCCTTCATGTAGCTGGAGAAATAGGGCCCATGAAGTCAATTTCCCATTTCTCAAATGGTTCTGCACTATCAATTGGTCTTAATGGGATTTCATCTCTTTTCCCTAGTTTACCAAGGTGCTGGAAATGGTCACAGGCCTTGCAATACTCGATACAATCCTTGTAAACCATTTCCCACCAAAGGCCAGCTAGAAGGATCTTGCATGGTCACATTCCTTGTATAGTGTCCTCCTACAATTCCACCATGATCCTCTTCCATGATTGCAATGTGCTCATGTTCTAGTATGCACCAACACAAAACCTCATCATGACCTAGCTTGTATAAGTCTCCACCAATTAACATATAGGGTGCGATGCGTATGGCTAACTACTTCCTTTCCAATGCTTTCATCCCTTCTGGCACCACACCCATTCATAGGAACAAAGCAATATATTCTAAGTCTGAGGGTGTGTGCTATAACTAAACAACTGTGCATCTGTAATTGTATCCTCAATGCTCTGCACATCCTCACCTGAAGTAATCCTTGACAAATGATCAGGTCCCAAATTACTTTTCCCTAGTTTCACCACAACTATAAACTCAAACTCCTGAAATAATAGTATCCAATGACATATGCACCCTTGTAAAATGGGCTTGTTCACCAAGTACTTCAATGCCATATGGTCTGTGTAGAAAATAAAAGGAGTTGCTAGAAAATACTACCTAAACTTGTGCAGCGCGTAGATCATTGATAATGCCTCACACTCTGTGGTGGTATAATTATGTTCTGCTGGAGTAAGCTTCCTACTAGAAAAGCACAAGGGATGATCAATAATCCCCTCTCTAGGTTGTGCTAAGACTGCTCCAATTTCCATACCCAAAGCATCAACATGTACATGGAATGACTTATCCCAAGAAGGAAAGCATAAGATGGGCGGCCATAGTCAATTTATCCTTCAATGTGTTAAAATTTTTGTTGCACCTCATCCCAATGAAATTTCCCTTTATGCCTCAACAATCCTCCAACGGTGTGAAAATCTTGGCATAACCCTTAATGAATTTCTGGTAGTATCCTGTATGCCCTAGAAATCCTCACACAATGCTTTGATTGGTAGGATCCTCCAACCCCAAAATAACAACAATCTTGGCAGGATCTACCAATAAGCCCTCTTTGCATATGATATGACCTAATAAAGTGCCAAATGGAGTAGAAAAGACACACTTCTTGATGTTGAGGGAGATGCTTAGCTGTTTGCACCTCTCAAACATCATCCTCAGATTGTCACAATGGTCTTTTACTAGTCCATAAACCATCCAGTCATCTAGGTAGACTTGAAGGAACTTGTGAATGAATTCTTGAAAATCATGTACTACTATGCACGAGAACACAACAGGCACATTCTTCAGCCCAAAAGGCATAATGGTATAGGAAAATCTTCCCCACTCAGTTGTAAAAGTGGTCTTCTCCTGATCTTCCTTGGAAATTCTAACCTTGATGATATCCCAAGAATCCATCTGTGAAAGAATAGATCTCGCGCCTTGTAAAACACCTTCCAAAATCTCCTCAGTGAATGGGGTTGGGAAAGGATCAGTGACACATACCACATTCAAATCCTGTAGTCAATGTAAATCCTTATCCTTCCATCCTTTTTAATACTGATGACCATCAGGCTTACCCACTTCAGATTCTTCAACAACTTCTATTATCCCAGATGTTATCATCTTATCAATCTCTTCCTTCACCTTGACACGTAAATTCAGATTCATCTGTAAGGTCACTTCCGAATTGGGTGTGCACCCTCCTTCAACTTGATCCTCATTTCTCCTAGTGAGGGGTGAACTCCTTTAAGCTCATGGTACCCACATGGAAAAAAATCCTTGAAAATCACACAGAAGCTCAATAATCTTTGAGACCTCCTGGTCCATCCAGTAGTCCCCAATAATAGCTTCTTTTGGTTCCACCTCTATACCAATGTTAACCTTTTTGGTCTTTAATGGCTTGTGGTAGGCACACGCATTTGCTCATCTGCACTATCCATAACCTCGCACATACCCTCAAGTATGGTTAACATCCAAAGTTTCCACCTCTTCATCATCTATTAAGTAGACCAACTTTCCTTTCTCTTTTTCTAGGAAGGCACACTCAAGTTGTACTTCCTCTGATTCTTCCTCCACGAAGCACACCCCCAAATCTGGTTCACCTAATAGCTCTAGAATCATGTCTTCTACCATGGCACTATCTCCTAAAGTAAGGAACTTGACTACCTACAATGCCTCATTCACCAATGGCTTAGTACTCCAATACTCAAATGTTTGGACAAGATCCATAGTCAACTCCTGCCAGTTCCCTGTCTGATGTCCACAATTCTGAATGAATATACCAAGTGCACATGTAACCCTGCAGGGTGGAATAAAACTTGTGCACCCATAGGGAAGGGGTTAAAGCTTCCATGCCTCCCATCCAAGTCTTCTCACACTCCTGAACATGGCCTGAGGTGGATCCCCTTCCATCATAGTCACAAATTTTAGTAGGTGCATTGCTCCAGAGAAACCTAATAGAGAGCAAATCCTCACTTCACGCCACTCTAGAAGATTATCTCAGGTGTGTCACCCACCAACGTGCTACTGTCCCACGTAAGGTATAAGTCAACATATTTCTCCTTTCAATTTGACAGGTCCACTGAACTTCCATTGTTCTCAGAAAAACATCAGGGTTTCCTTCCCCAGTATAACTTGGTAATTGTTTTCCTCCTAGGTGCCTAAGTGAGTGCACCTGGAAACCCAAGTTACAGTGCCCCTCAATTGTCTTCCCACTAGCTCATAGGTCCCATGCACCCAATTGTCACATGCCACACTAGTTGTATCACTTATAGATTGAGCATCTTCCCACTGAATGACACCTTCTCCTGATGGATGAACAACCTCAGGGTCTCTGATAGTGCAGAACATAGATCCTATCCAGATCTTCTTCTCCCAAGGGCTCAGTATAGGGCACTGACTTCCCATCTGTTAGTGGAATGATGACGTGCTCTTGTTTGTTCTCAAAACTTATGTACCCCTTATTGAAATAAAGTCAACATTATTCTTATAGCACCAGGGGCACCCAAGTAATGCTGGAAAGTTATCTGCCTCTGCAAGTGCTAAGACTTCAAAATCTCTAGTAAACTTTTCCCCTTGAATTGTTATGGATGCATCCTTCAATACTCTATGGGCATAGCCTTTGTTCCTATTTTCCATATACAACACATTCGAAGATGGCTGCAATGGGGGTCTTCCCATCTGATTCCATGCATCTAAAGTGAGAACATTGACTTCCACACCTATGTCAATCAGGATGTTACTTAAGAGCCATCCATCCATAACTGCATTCAATGTGATTTCTTTGTCATAGTCAATACTGTGAGGAGGCAGATTAGCATGTAAGACCTATGTTACCTCTCATGCTCTCCTCCAGTGCTTGGTACTTTGTCTCTCAACCATTCTCCTAATAGAGGGATGATATTCTCTTGGTGCAACATCTTACACACCTCCCTAACATCATCTATATCCACCTGAGGGACCTCAACACTTTTTTTGCTCCAACTTCTGTGATTGTTCCTTTAGACATTGAATTTCCCCTTGAAGGCTTCTAATCACTTCCATGGTCTCTTGGATAGACCTCTTTCTGATGAGTTGGATCAGGATACTTCCCATGTAAAACTTCTTCTCTTGTAATGAGAGGCCTTTGCTTCAAAACCTCCCTTATGCATGTGCAACCTCAACTCGCATGGTCACTAGGACAGGTTCTAGTTCAAGGTTCTACACCAACCTTGGCATCCACTATGGATCAACATGCTTCACACTCACCATCCCCACGCCCCTGTCCTTCTTTTGGTTCTAGCTCATGTGCTCATATAGCTCTGGGAACTCTTCATACTTGTGCTTCTTTCCACACCATGAGCATTGCAACAATTCTGGACACTCACACTTGTAATGCTCTGTAGATCCACAGTTATAACAGGTTCCATGAGGAAATTCACTCCTTCCTCCTCCACGATTGCCACATCCTCTGAATCCTCCCCAAAAGCCTCTTCCATGAGCTCCTCCATCCACGCCCTTCATAATGATGACCATCATCCTTGGAGCTATTTGCAATACTATTTGGCACACCAGTATCAATGGACATCATGTATTTGGTCAATCAATCTACAATCCTTGGTGTCATGAGTAGTAGAAGTGTAAATATTGTAATAGCAAGACACATTCTTATGGATTGCATGCTACAATAATGGACATCTTCTTGCATCATGATCTCCATGGAAAATCTCACAATCTATTGATATGGCACGCACCAACCTCCGAGGACAATTATCCTTCGTATGTCCTTCTATCTCACAATCCATGCACCAAAGGCCACTGTGAGTCTCTTGAGCCGAGTTCACAGATATTTTCTCAAGCTGCTTTTCCATGGAAGCAATTTGGGCCTCCAGAAATGGACTAACTCTGGTATCCATGCTTCCCACAGCCTCAGTGCATGCAGGGAAGCTCCAAGGCCTCACGCAGATCTGTGAAAGTTTTATGGGAAATGCTCTCCTGAAAGGTGTTATCAATCCTCCAACAAACCATTGAGCATGTTGCGAAGGATGAATATCATAAGACAAATTTGAAAAGAGAGTCTTAAAGTGTGCATCATACTCCCACACACTCTCTGCCATACCTTGTTGAATCTCCTTTAGCACACTAATGTTCTTTTGTTCAAACTCAGGAATATGGAATTCTGCTAAAAAGGCATTACGCAATGTGGTATAATCTACTATTGTCTGATGAGGGTCATACTTCGGTACCAGATCTATGTGTGCACCCTTGCAACATAGTTGCAAAACTGACTTGCCTTGCGATATGGGGCAGTGATGCCCTTCATGCCATAGAAACTCACATTTGTGTACATGCTCTGCAACATCCTCAACACCCTTGTAATCTAGAAAATGTAGAGACATCTCAAAAAATACTTGCTGAGGTGGTTGAGGCCCTTGTCCACCTGATCCAGAACCTTGATTCCCTCCTATGTTACCTCCACCACCAGATCCACTAGATCCACTAGCTCATGTTCCTCCTGATCCACCAGATCCTCTAGATCCACCAGGTCCACTAGTTCCTACTCCTCCTGACCCACTAGATCCACTTCCCATAATAGGTAAGGGTCCTAAAGTAGTCACACCTTGTGTCCCCACTGTCACGCTAAACTATGCACCAATAATATGTGATATTACACCACTCCCAGAAGTGTTTCCCATGCCACTTCCAGATGTGATACCCAAAATTTTTGTACCCTATACTTTTCCCAAATTTCATGCTAGACAATATGCCTCCAAACATAGGAAATGACTGCAGCCATAGATGTACCAAATGAAAAATTATACCTCCTAGGTGTCGCTCGATCACCAATACCAAGACCAACTGAGTTAACAATATTTATCTCCAGATTTGGAAAACTAAGTGCCAAGGTTTGGTCACCATGTGGGCTTAGATGCGTGCCTATGACTCTCCTTTCTCCAAATGATGAGCTCTCACCAGAAGCCGAGGGGGTCTCTCTCCCACGCTTTCCAAGATGGGGTAGCACAGACTACTCGGATCCCACACCTTCCATGCAAACCTCAAATCCTTCCCACAACATTATCTACCTCCATAGATCCATCACTCCTATAATCTCACATTGTCTCACCAACTCCCTTTCCTGAGCTTCATTATACTTGAGTCCATCTCTCTTCTCTCTCCCTTTCAGCTGCAAGGTCTGCCATCTTTCTCCACACTAGCTTCCATGCCCCACGCTTAGAGGAAGTTTAGCCGGCCATAGGAAATGCTTCCAAACTTAGAGTAATAACCAAGATCTTGATAGCTAGAGGAATATACTGCAAGAATGATCCTCTTGGCTCCCTCAAGAACTCAAACTCAACAACCTCTAGGGAAAGAATACGTAGAGATCACGTATTCCAGGGTATAACTCGTCAACACACCTTTCCACCAGTGATCAAACAACACATTCCAAGTCAGATCAACATCATGCAACCTCTAAAACTCTTCTTGGGTCCACACACAAGGTCTATAATACCAACTTGACCTTGATGCATATGCTGACAACCATTCATACAACTCTACTGGGAAACAACAGAAAAAGGTCTCATACAACTCATGATACAAGTGATCCTCTACCCATTTACGTGCATCAAACTCAGGTCTAATGTTAAATCTTTGAGCAAACTCATCCTCTATGATTTTGAGCCACTTCGACACTATCCAAGGTCAAGCACTCCATCATTACACATCACTCTCACAACAGCTTCAAAAGAGGTCCTGACAATGGAACCAAGATGTAGTCATTTTTCATATGCCTTCTTTCTACCCCAAGCATGTCAACCTATCACCCAGTATGCACTGGGCACTCACCTGAGGTGCACATAGGGTGCACAAGTCCCTCCTTTATGTGAGCCTTGTGAGAGTGTTCCACCATTAATGGAGGATGTGTTGTAGGAATAGAAACATAAGCATTCACTTAAAAATAAAAGATAGATAATAGATCATGCACAGATGCATCATAAATGGGAATGAACATTGTAAATAAGCATAATGGAACTAGATCTGACCCATAATAACATGAATAACACAAGGGTTTATACTCATGAACATGAATAACCAGAATCACACACCATATATTGATTTATAAACATTTACAGTAGCCTCATTACATCATAAGGGTCATACAGACTGAATACATCAAGGAATATCATCTTAAACCCTACAAAATACTCTGCATAGAGAGTTCTTAGCTATTCTACCCATTATAACCCTTGTTCAAACCCAAACCCATGCCTAATATGCTTAAAAACATTCTTGTAAGCATTTTTGTAACACCTTATTACTACTCAACCTCTCTACCTCTCCTAGCATTCTTGCAGCACTTCGTTGCCTCCTTCATCTCTCTTATTTCAGACCTAAGCACTCCTTTAAATAAAATCTGGATGCACCGCCATAGTTTCCTTCATGAACAGATCACATGCCAAGTGGAAGTGTGGTCCTCCATGGTCAAATGCCTATGCCAGCTTGCAAAGACCTCCACTACCTATAATGATCATCCTGAGAATATTCCCTATGTGGAATATTCTTTTCTTGACCTCCAAGGATCCAAGGCTAGCACCTTATCCATTCATCATGCCTACTTGGGATTTTCACGTGTTTCTCCTAGTAAAAAATTCTTCAAGCTACGACTAAGTCCCCAAACCTCCCTACCTCCACACGTCAACCTCTTCTCTCGTATGGATTTCCCTTGTGTGTTATTTCCTGAGCTTCTTCATTCTTTACTACCTCCCACACACGACTGACCTCTTACCTTGGGACTTAGTCAATTCAGGGCCCAATAAAGAGGAAGAAAAAAATAAGAAGAAGAAGAATCTGAATGAGAAGACACGAAGACACCATCCATAGCCATTCAAAAGAATCATCTAACAAATCAAATCATTGGAAAAAAATATATTAGAGTGCAGACAAGGAGGAGACTAGCAAGTGCACCACAAGAGGTAAACTTTTCTTTGTTGTCAAAAGTTAAACCGAGTAATTTTGATGAAGCTAGCACAGATAATTTTTGGATAAAATCCATGGAAGAGGAACTTAATCAGATAGAAAAGAATGACACATGGGAGGTAGTGCCAATACCAAAGGATAGAAATTTTATTAGTACCAAGTGGTTCTTTAGAAACAAGATGAACGAAGAAGGAGAAGTTGTCAGAAACAAGGCCAGATTAGTGTGCAAAGGCTACTCACAAGTTGAAGGCATTGATTTCGAGGGGAAATTTGAACCTGTTTCTCACATGGAGGTGGTAAGAATTTTCTTAGCATTTGTTTGTTTCGAGAATTTTAAATTTTATCAAATGGATGTAAAATCAACATTCTTGAATGGAAACTTAGAGGAAGAAGTTTATATAGAGCAACAAGAAGGTTTCATTCTATCATAAAATTCAGATTTTGTATGCAAGTTAAATAAGGCCCTTTATGGCTTGAAGCAAGCTCCTAGAGTTTGGTACTCTAGATTGGATAAGTACTTGTAGGAATAGGGATTTAGAAAAGGAATTGTGGATAGAAATTTTTACATCAAGATAGAAGGGGAACATCAGGTGATAGTTGTGGTTTATGTTGATGACATTATTTTTGGAAGCGGTTACAGGAGATTATGCAAAGAATTTATAGAAGAGATGTAAAAGGAGTTTGAGATGTCTATGCTTGGTGAGTTGTATTAATTTCTTGGTTTGAAAATTTATAAGTCTATCCAAGGCATTTTTATTTCACAAACGAAGTATATAAAGGAGATGTTGAAAAAGTTTAGAATGGAAGATTGCAATCCAGTTAGTACACCCATGATTATAGGTTGCATGTTGAGTAAGAATGATGAGTCTCCAGATGTAAAATAGACTTTGTATAGGTCCATGATAGGCAACTTGTTATATACCACAACATCTAGACCAGATATTATACAAGTTTTTGGATTAGTAGCACAGTTTCAGGCTGCACCAAAGGAAACTCACGTGGCAGCAGTGAAAATAATTTTCAAATATTTGAAAGGTACATTGGATTATGGTTTATGGTATCCAAAGAGTGATGATTTCACTCTTACAACATTCACAGATGCAGATTTGGTAGGAAGTGTTGATGACATGAAAAGTACAAGTGGAGGAGATTTTTATCTTGGTGACAGATTAGTGTCATGGTTTAACAAGAAACAAGCCTCAGTTTCATTGTCTACAGTAGAGGCAGAAGTTATTGCAGCAGTGACATGTTGTACATAGGTGTTTTGGATGAAGAAAATGTTGAAGGACATGAAGGTAGAGTATGAGCATCCTATTTCCATTTTCTATGACAATACAACTGTTATTAACATCTCAAAAAAATTCAGTCATGCATTCCAGGACAAAGCACATTCCCATTAAGTATCACTTCTTAAGAGAGAAAGTTACAGATCAACAGGTGAAATTGGAATATGCTGGGACTAAGGATCAGATTGTTGATATATTTACAAAACCCCTACCGAAGGAATCTTTTGAGTCACTCAGAAAGAAGTTAGGAGTGATTTTTATCACTCTTACTCATTGGCTATCTCAAGGGGAATATGGACATAGGGGGAGCTACACATTGCAATATCGTTAACTCCAAGTACAAGTTGAGGTGACAGGTTCAGTTATCCCTTTTTCATTGATGTCGAAGGGGGATAATTGCAGCATGGGGGAGAGTTTCATAGAACAGGTAAAATGCAATAGTACAAAAAGATCTCAGAGGTAAAAAGTTGGATTTCAGAGCAAACAAGTTTTCACGGCTATTTTTAATAGGGGTTTGCCATCAATGACAAAGGGGGAGTTTCTTGAGTATTTTTCCATTGATGTAAAAGGTACAACATTAATTTTGATGGAATTATTGAGGTTTGAATATTTGTTTAATATTCAACATTACAACATTAGTGTTCGTAAAATATTTATTCATGTCAAAATTAGTGTGATGTCAAAATTTGAATATTTTAATATTAAAAATCACCAAGGAATCTTACGATAGATGGCGGAATGTGTAATGGTGAATTTTTTAATGAGGTACATTTAAAATGGAAGTTACTTAGTGTGATAAATGTTTGAATTGAAAATAGGAGTTACATTTGTATTAGTGATGAGTTATGACATGAAGGAGTTAAAAATTGATTTTAAAAGCATGGAGGAGTTACAAATCTGAATTTAAAGATAGAACATATCTTTATGGGGTGGATTTTGTCATATGTGGGGCATTAAGGATGTGTAAGGGAATTTGGTTATGTGTATTTATTGAAAAATATGAGTTGCACTTGACCGTGTAAAATAATATTGCTATTTGGAGAAAATATTCAATATTTTTGTAACCACCAAGTGATGTGGCTTGCTCATTCCAAATATGGTGTATTTTTAAAGGAAAATGGCCCATGGTATGGGCACACATATTTAGGGAAACCACAAGTGGTTTTTCCTCTCCTTCTTCCTATATAAACAAGTGTTGTGTGCACATTTTAGGTGTGAAAAAGAAAGAGCATTTTGTATGAGTGTGATATGTATATGAGATTATATTGTAAATCTATTAAGTGAGAATGAGTATGTGAGAGAGAAAATAAAGAAGGAGAAATATTATTGACTTGTATTCCATATTTTTTGGAGTGGGTGCTTTGGATTGGGGATTGATGTCTCCAAAATTTGGTGCTTCGAATAAGAGATTGCATAGTCAGTGGTGTTTGCATTCAAGGGCCAAATTGGTGTTTGACTTAGATATTGGTGTCTTATATGAGTGGGTGCTCACACCTTGTTAACACTATTTTATTTTGGATGGATTTGGAAAGTATATCCAAGTAGTCTCTTTTTGGTGGATGTAGCCCACACTCGGTGAACCATGGTATATCTGGTGTTATGTGCATTTGATTGTTGTGTGTGCTCTCATTTTATTTTTTGATTTGAATATCTTATTAAGTGTGGAAAAAATCAATAAGTTGGAGAAAAAGTATAAATTTTTTAATACTGATTCACTCCCCTCTCAGTATTCCCGTGCTTCTAACAATTGGTATCAGAGCAAGTTCTTTCTGTGTAGCTTAACAACTAGAAGGTAGATCAGAAAGCACAATGGAAGCTCAGGAAGGATTCTCCACAAACAAAGCTCTCTATTGTCCGATGGATAAAATGGCTTCCTTTTGGATCATAAGGATGTAGACCTATTTGAATTATCTTGGATACAATATTTGGCAATCAATTGAGAATGGCTATATGGTACTAGCAACTCCATCGACAGATCAGGCTGGTAAGAGAGCATGTGAAAATAATGCTAAAGCCATGAATATTATTTTGTGTGGTGTATTAGATTTAGAGTTTGTAAATATTATGATTTGCAAATCTTCCAAGGAGATGTGGGATAAGCTCAATAGTTTATATGAAGGAGATTCGACAGTAAATATGGAAAAGCTTCAGACACACAGAAGAAAGTTTGAAAGTCTAAAGATGAAGGAGGAAGAGAACATTGTAGCATATCTACTCTGTGTGGATGATACTGTAAACATGATCAGGGGCTTCGGTGAAGATATGGAAGATGCAATAATAGTACAAAAGGTATTAAGATCTCTACTTCCTATATTTGATGCTAAAGTTTTAGCTATTGAAGAACTTAAGGATTTAGATAAAATGAAAATGGATGAGTTACATGGAATACTCATAGCTTATGACATGAGAACAAAACCAGATAAGCCAGGGAAAATGGAAGATGCTTTCAAAGCTTTGAAAGGAAAGGAGAAGAAGGTTGAATTGGATGATGAATCCGATGAGGAAGAAGAAGCCCTATTGGTGAAAAATCTGAAAAGAGGATCCAAAAAGTATAAAGGTTTCGCAAAACTTCATTTTAAATGTTTTAATTGTGGTGAGATTGGACATTTGGTAGCTAAGTGTTCTCATGCAAAAATTGAGAGTGGTGATGAAGAGCCTGTCAAAGCAAAGAAAGGGAAGCCTTTCTACAAAAATAATTTCAAACAATGGAAGTTTGAAAAGAAGAAGAACTAGAACAAAAACATGAAGAGTCTATGAACTAGAGAATATGATAGCTCAGAGGAAGACTATTCAAAGGGTTACATTGAAAAACTTTTGTTTATGGCCCTTGAAGATGGAGAAATGGAAGCTGAATATGTGGTTGATGAAGAAGGTGAGGTAAATTTGGAAGAAGAACTCATCTATGCCTTGGGTGAGATCAAAAGACTAAAAAAGAAGACCCTAAAGCAAAAAATGCAACTTCAAGAGTATGAATAAACATAGAAAAATCCACATTTTGCTGAAGAATGTGAGAAGATTGTTATTGATCTAAAGACCTGAATTGAAGAGGCAAAGAGAATAGAAGAAGTGATTGGATCCCAGCTAAAGGCGAAATAAAATGAGGTTGAGAGATTAGAATTAGAAATTGTCTCATTGAGATAAGAAGTTTAAAATTTAAACAAGAGACTCAAGTTTGAAAAGAGTTCTGAGGTGTTGAGAAACATTATGAGTAAACAGAGACCAAAATAATCCAAAGGTGGTCTTAGACTCAATCAAGCAGAAAATAAAGAGACCAAAGAACTAGTAAAAAAGGCCAACTATGGAGATATCCTAAAGGGATCTGTGGAAGGAGAAAGACAACAAGAAATAAGAAGATCATCCTCCATAGAACAACAAAAAAGAAGAGAGCAAGTGGAAGAAGGTCCCAATAAGAAGTTTCAGAAGTTCATATTATCAAAGGCAACCCTACATGACCAGGTATTCTTTTCACAGTTATTGTTTTTCCTGTCACAATTATGATCATAAGATGATGGACTTTAGATTGAGGTTTCAAAGTTGGAATCATAACTTTCATGCTAGAAACTATAATTCTTTTGTTGCATTATCAAATTTGAATAAGCATGATATTATATGTTATGAATGTAACCAAGTTGGCCAAATAACAAGATTTTACAGGAGTAAGATTACAGAAAGGCTAGAGAAAAAGAAAGAGGGAAATCAAATCATACAGAAAGAAAATGATAAGTAAGTGTGTAAAAAGAGAAAGAAGGGAGAAAAAGAAAAAGCTATGTTGGTGCAAATGACCCTCCATGATCAAGATGAAGAACAACCTTGGTACATTGATAGTGGATGTTCTAGCCATATGACGAGTGAAAAAAGAAAGTTCCAGAAGCTGAAAAAGGATAGTGGAGGTACAATAAAGTTTGGAGATAATACTATAGCCAATATTACATGAACAGGTAACATAAAATTGAATGTTTAAGCTAAAGTTGAAAATGTTTTATTTGTTGAAGGACTGAAACATAATCATTTGAGTGTATTTCAAATGTGTGATCAAGGTTATAAAATCACGTTTTATGTTGAGGGTTGTGAAATTAGAAAGAAAGATACAGGTAAATGGGTTGCAGATGCAAATAAACAACCTATACATGTTGAATGATGTGAAGGAAGAAAAGTGTTGCATGAGTTAGATTGATGAAACTTGGTTATGACACAAGAGATTGGGTCACATTAATTGTTACAACATGGTGAAAATCAGCTCAAAACAAATAGTGAGAGATTTACCCAAGATCACAAAACTGCAAAGTACTATCTGTAGAAAGTGTCAACATGGGAAGCATACAAGGGTCAGATTTTGGACAAAGGAGTACTCTGTAGCAAATCCATTGGATCTAATTCATACTGACCTATGTGGGCCAACTAGAACATAAAGCTTACAAGGTGATTCTTATTTTATGTTATTGATTGATGACTTTACTAGAATTACATGGGTTGCATTTCTAAAGGAAAAATTAGAAGCTTTTGATCAATTCAAAATTTTTAAAGCTTTGATTGAGAATGAGACCAAATCTAGGATCAAATTTTTGAGATCAGACGTAGGAGGTAAGTTTATGTCTAATGAGTTTGATGAGTTGTGTGAAGAGCATGAAATAATAAGACAATTTTCTATAGCAAGAACACCACAACAAAATGGTGTAGTTGAATGGAAAAATAGAACCATGCAAGAAATGGAAAGAACCATGTTGAATGAGTCCAAGTTACCAGATTATTTTTGGAGAGAGGTAGTGTACACAATGGTGTATATTCTGAATAGAGCATAAATTTGAGTAAACACAAAAAGACACCATACGAGCTATGGAAAGGAAGACTAACTTCTGTGAAACACAATGTTCGGAAGTAAGTGCTACATTAAGAGAGAAGATGAATATGAGCTCAAAAAATTTGATTCTAGAGCAGATGAGGGCATATTATTTGGTTATTCATCAAGAATAAAGGCTTATAGGTGCTATAACAAAAGAATGCAAAAATTAGTGGAAAGTATAAATGTGAAAGTTGACGACTAGAAACCAAAGAAGAAAACAAGACACTCAGTGGTGCAGAAAGAGGATGAAGAAATCAAATATGAGAAAGAGGAAGAAGAGTAACAAGAAGAAGAAGAAGAATCTGAAGGATAAGACACAAAGACACCATCCATAGTCATTCAGAAGAATCATCCATTAGATCTAATCATTGGAAACAAAGAAAATGGAGTGTAGACAAGGAGGAAACTAGCAAATGCACCACAAAAGGTAAAATTTTCTTTGCTTTCAAAAGTCAAACCAAGTAATTTTGATGAATCTAGCAAAGATATTTTTTAGATAAAATCCATGTAAGAGGAACTTAATCAAATAGAAAATAATGACACGTGGGAGTTAGTGCTGAGACCAAAAGACAAGAAAATTATTGGTACCAAGTGGGTCTTTAGAAACAAGATGAATGAAGAAGGAGAAGTTTTTAGAAACAAGGCCAAATTAGTGTGCAAAGGCTACTCACAAGTTGAAGGCATTGATTTTGAGGAGACATTTGCACATGTTACTCGCATGGAGGCGGTAATAATTTTCTTAGCATTTTCTTGTTTCAAGAATTTTAAATTTATCAAATGGATGTAAAATCAACATTATTGAATGGAAACTTAGAGGAAGAAGTTTATATAGAGCTACCAGAAGGTTTCATTCTATAAAAAAATTCAGATTTTTTATGCAAGTTAAAAAAACCTTTTATGGCTTAAAGAAAGCTCCTAAAGCTTGGTACTCTAGATTGGACAAGTACTTGCAGGAACATGGATTTAGAAAAGGAATTGTGGATAGAAATTTTTACATCAAGATGGAAGGAGAACATCAGGTGATAGTTGTGGTTTATGTTGATGACATTATTTTTTGAAGTTGTTGAAGGAGATTATGAAAAGAATTTGCAGAAGAGATGCAGAAGGAGTTTGAGATGTCTATGCTTGGTGAGTTATCTTATTTTCTTGGTTTGCAAATTCAGCCATCTAGTCAAGGCATTTTTATTTACAAACCAAGTATATAAAGGGGATGTTGAAAAAAATTAGAATGGAAGATTGCAATCCAGTTAGTACACACATGATTACAGGTTGTAAGTTGAGTAAGAATGATGAGTCTTTCGATGCTAGTCGAACTTTTTATATGTTCATGATAGGAAGCTTTTTATATACCACAACATCTAGACCAAATATTATGCAAGATGTTGGATTAGTTGCATGGTTTCAGGCTGTACCAAAGGAAACTCATGTGGCAGCAGTGAAAAGAATTTTCAAATATTTGAAAGGTACATTGGATTATGGTTTATGGTATCCAAAGAGTGATGATTTCACTCTTACAAAATTCACAGATGCATATTGGGCAGGAAGTGTTGATGACAGGAAAAGTACAAGTGGGGGAGCTTTTTATCTTGGTGACATATTAGTGTAATGGTTCAGCAAGAAACAGGCCTCAATTTCATTGTCTACAGTAGAGGCAGAGTATATTGCAGTAGTGGAATGTCGTACATAGGTGCTTTAGATGAACCAAATGTTGAAGGACATGAAGATAGAGTATGAACATCCTATTTCTATTTTCTATGACAATACAAGTGTTATTAACATCTCGAAAAATCTAGTCATGCATTCTAGGACAAAACACATTCCCATTAAGTATCACTTCTTGAGAGAGAAAGTAAAAGATCAATAGGTGAAATTGGAATATGTTGGGACTAAGGATCAGATTGCTGATATATTTAAAAAACCCCTACCGAAGGAATATTTTGAGTCGCTCAGACAAAAGTTAGGAGTGATTTATGTCACTCTTACTCATTGACTATCTCAGGGGGACTATGGACATAGGGGGAGCTACACATTATAATATCTTTAGATCTGAGTACAGGTTGAGGTGATAGGTTCAGTTATCCCTTTTCCATTGATGTCAAAGGGGGATAATTACAACATGGGGGAGAGTTGCATAGAATAGGTACAATGCAACAATACAAAAAGAGCTTAGAGGCAGAAAGTTGGATTTCAGAGAAAATAGGTTTTCACGACTATTTTTAGCACGGGTTTGCCATCAATGACAAAGGGGGAGTTTGTTCAGTATTTTTTCATTGATATCAAATGTACAACATTGGTGTTGATGGAATTATTGAGGTTTGAATATTTGTTTAATATTCAACATTACAACATTAGTGTTCGTACAATATTTATTCATGTCAAAATTAGTGTGATGTCAAAATTTGAATATTTTAATATTCAACATCACCAAGGAATATTATGACACATGGTGGGATGTGTAATGGTGAATTTTTTAATGAGGTACATTTAAAATGGAAGTTCTTAATGTGTTATAAATGTTTGAATTCAAAATGGGAGTTACATTTGCACTAGTGATGAGTTATGACATGGAGGAGTTACAAATTGATTTTAAAAGCATGGAGGAGTTACAAATCTGAATTTAAAGAGAGAATATATCTTTATGGGGTGGATTTTTTCATATTTGGAGCATTAATGGTGTGTAAGGGAAGTTGGTTATGTGTATTTATTAAGAAATGTGAGTTACACTTGACCATGTAAAACATATTGCTATTTGGAGCAAATATTCAATATTTTTGTAACCACCAAGTGATGTGGCTTTCTCATTCCAAATATGGCACATTTTTTAAGGAAATTGGCCCATGGTATGGGTACATGGTTTTAGGGAAACCACAAGTGGTTTTTCCTCTCCTTCTTCCTATATAAACAAGTGTTGTGTGCACATTTTAGGTGCGAAAAAGAGAGAGCATTTTGTATGAGTGTGATATGTATGTGAGATGATATTGTAAATATCTTAAGTGAGTATGAGTATGTGAGAGAGAAAATAAAGGAGAAATATTATTGATTTGTATTGTATATTTTCTAGAGTGGGTGCTTCAGATTGGGGATTGGTGTCTCTAGAAGTTGGTGCTTTGAATCATAGATTGCACAGTCAGTGGTGTTAGCATTCAAATGTTGAATTGGTGTTCGGCTTGGAGATTGGTGTCTTCTGTGAGTGGGTGCTCACACCTTGTAAACACTATTTTATTTCAGATGGATTTGGATAGTAGATCCAAGCAGTCTATTTTTGGTGGATGTATCCCAAACTGGGTGAACCACGGTATATCTGGTGTTATGTGCATTTTATTTTTTTGTGTGCTCTCATTTTATTTTCAGATTTGAATATCTTATTAAGTGTGAAAAAATTAATAAGTTGGAGAAAAATTCTAATTTTTTTTATTATTGATTCACCCCCCCTCTTAGTATTCTCGTGCTTCTAACACAAACACCCCTTTCTATTTCCATATCCACATCTACTCATGTTATTGATTCCACACCTAAATATACTCAATCCACTACATCAGACCATGTTCCCCTATCTACATCTCATTCCTCCTTTTCCTATCATACCGTCCTTGGATTCCATGTCGGTTCATATTTTTTTGCTTCTTCCCACACCTACCACATCGACTATTGTGACCACATCCCCATTATATCCTTTTTATTCTACACCACCTACATCATTTGAGCAATATTGGAGAGCACTTAAACTTGCAGCTACCATAGGTGATCCTTCCATCTCATCCACACCATTAAACATTCCCACATCGAACCAATTCCCATCCTCCTTGGAAAAAATCATGCAAAAATTACTCCTATCATTCACCATTACATTACCTTCTGATTTGCATGTCGAAATCATTGTTATCCCTACCAAGGGCACTCCTCAACAATCCAAATCATAATAACCTAGGTATCCTCCCACAACAATGCCTTGAGGGTCCTCACAAGAAGATTGACATCCCTCCAATCAAGACCAAATCTACATCTTCCATCCTAGTGCCTCATCCCTCTTTCGTAGGACCCCCTCCTCCATCATGGCTAATTAACCAATCAAAATACAAATAGTCTGATTCCCTCCTAGGGATAGTCCCTTAATCAAAAATACCTCCAATAATCCAGCCATCCAGGACTAAATCATCCACCATCATGTCTTCTTCTAGACCACCTAGACCTTGACCCAATCCACCTTCACCATCACCATCCACACCATCTTATAGAACCTTCCCTGGTGCCCACATCGAATCACATGTAGAGGTCCTCCAATATTTTCTTTAGACTTCTACCATCACGATCTTACCTATCAGATCCTTCAGCCCAAAACATCACAATCCCTCATGGTTTGATCCCTATTTCATCTGTGCTTATCATCGCACTCTGGGCCATGATACCAAGCATTATACAGCCCTTCAGACTAATGTGCATGATATTATTGAGTGATAGGACCTCCTCGACGAGTCCCATTCTCCATCTACTGCTTCATCCATATCACATCTAATCCCTTTTACAACATCTCCATCTGGTCAACTTCCTGTGTCTCTTCACCCATCTACATCATATCCCATCACTCCTCTTGATGAGGTTCCTCCCATGTTCATCAATATTATTCACCTTGATACACCATCTTCTTAACATCCATATCCTTTGACATCCACTATCCTATCCGCATCCCTTTCACTGGGGGAGCATCTTCCCCCCCATTATTGATCCTTTAACATCTTTTTTCTCATCTTCATTGATTCATCTTCCCAAGCTAGGGGGACTTATTTCTAGGACTTCTCTATTCATGGATTAGTTCCTTTCCACATTTGGCATCATCCTATCTCATATATCTCGGTTTATCTAATTGTACTTTCATCCCCTCTTCTTACGACCACCTTTATGGCCATATCTGTGTTTTCCTTTGGAAGCACTATGGCTTTAAACCCACCATTGCAGGCACCTATTTCAGAATCTTTACTTAACTCATATCATCTGATCCTGATTTATCTTCTCCCTCTAGGGGGACCATTTATTCATCTTAAACGCATACCATTCACTTTCATAATAAGCAGCGCTTGCTATTATTTTTGCTTGTCCCATCTTCCTAACACAACGCTAATTTTGGCGGCCTCATAACTTTATCAGAATGACACCACTCTAGAAAGGAGTCAACATGGAAATTTTTCCCCTAACTGGATCAGACCATACATTATTAAGCAGAAGTATGGGTCGGGAGCCTATCATTTTACCTCCCTTGATGGTAAACTGGAAGTGTAACCACTTAATGCATTGCACTTATGACCATTTTATTGTTAGCACATTTACCAATGTTTCCTTAGTCATGTCTTCAGATCATTCCTCCATCTCATCCCCTTCCATATCTCATCATTGTGATCTAGAATTTTATGGTCTTCCGTAACTTCCTAGATGTGACCTTAATTATGGGCACCATGGCTCTACCCATAGCATATTCCTTATGGATAGGTTCTCCCCTTTGGTGATAACTTCATGATCATCACATTTGTTACCTTCTTATTCACCTATTGGAACCATGCAAAGGGTCCAGGGCTGTCTTTTGTACACTCTTTATCCCCTCCTAAGTGTTCTACTTAGCTAGTCCCATCTCTCCCCCATGTAAAATCAAAATTCATGGATTCTTGAATCAAAAATCCAAAACTATCAAAAATAGATAGATCCCTCAAAGGACAGTTGTTCATGCAAAAAATCAAAAGCATGAAATCAAAATCAAAATCAAATAAATAGACCTATCCCTCAAAGGATGGCTATCATACATTATTCTTGCCATCTACATTTTAAATAAAATAGACCATACCCTCGAAGGAAGGCTATCATACATTATTCTTTCCATCTACATTTTGTATAAAATAGACCATACCCTCAAAGGATGGCTACTCCTTATGGAATTTGAAGGCTTTCCGCATTGATCAACCCTTCCATTTTACAAATATCCTAAGAAAGCTTCCTACATTGATCAACTTTCTCTTTCCCCTTCCCAGAGTTGGGGCATAGTCACTTTTGGAGATCCCTCTTTCCTTGTACAAGTTTCATCTCAAACCCTTTTTTCATGTCAACATTAGGTTTATGAGATCATCTCATCCATTGTTGCCTTAAGATCTATGAAATTACTAACTATCATTAGTTATTTTTTAGCATTAGTTTTGGTCACATGTGCCTTGCGTTACCTGGATTCCCTTTTTATTTACCTCCAATGCAGTTGGAAGCATATTTTCCTCGTATGTTCCTCACTATAATGTAGTTTTGTTCACACCTATAGGTCACCACTGTTGTGAACCATTTTTATCCTAATCCTATCGCATTTGTCTTTCAACACCTTTCTTCATCTCAATCACCTATATGTTATCTATTTATCTTACAACATATTTATCATTAATCACATTCATTCTTAATTTGTTTCCATCACATCTTTCCCATATACATTCTAATCATCATGATCAAATTTAAACATAAAACATGTTACCACATCCCAAATTTATATCATCATCCATACACATGCACATCCAAATAAACATCTAATATGCATTTCAAATTGAGTTATGAATTAATGGATGCTGGTCATAGAGAAAGGAAATGCTATACGCAAGTCATATATTTATTTCACCATCATCATCAAATATAAAACAAACATACAATCTAAAATCACCATCACATCTAATCTAAAAGCCATCATCATGACATATAATCTAAAATAATCATCATATCAAATTAAAATCCATCAAATCACATAATGAACACATGATATCCAAGAAAAAACCATATATCATATATAAAAATGTATATCAATACATCACAACCCTCTAGCAAGCTCCCTCAAAGAAGAAATGCTATCAAAATCTATAAAGTGAATATCTAAGGCTCTTAAGTCCTCATATCATGGGGTAGGCACAACACCTGATCCATTTGCATCTCTGCCACCCTTGTGGCCTCCCTCTTTCCCACATCCCTTTCTAGGGCATCAACTATTGTTGACCATTAAGTCTGCACTTGTGGTCATCTCTATTTTCCCTCTGGGCATTTTTCATACAACATTTTAAACTATAATCACTCCTACAGGGCATACATACTCTTCAAGTCCAAATATGTGGCATCTCTTTTTCCTTCGGGCATGTTAATTATATTTATTCAATAAGTCCACCTTTCATGGCTATAATCACTTCTCTATTGGTAATTTTATTTTATAATCCTATCCAATCCACACACAAAGTCCTCTTTTGAGGCCATATTCATCTTCCTATTTGGGCATCACATTCGTTATATCAAGTCCACCTATTGTGGCCATATTCATGCCCATCCTTGGGGCACCATTATTTTTCATCAAAGTCCACCTTTGTGGCTATGCTTTTCCCCACTTGGGGCATATTTGACTTTTCCTTTTTCCTTTTTTTTGCCTTTACGGCCATACTTTTCCCCACTTGGGGCATATTTGACCTTATTTTTTTGCTCTTGTGGCCATACTCTCCCCCTTTGGGGCATATTACTTCATCACTCACTTTTTCATTTTTCCTTATCAGCCATTTTTTCATGTCCCATTGGGCACCATATCATTCATCCTCATCCCTTGTGGAAGCATACCTATTCACTCGATTCCTCGTGTATGAAGGATTTCACATACTTTTCACATATATTTGCACATACTTTAATGACTTGCCTTATGACCCATTGGTTATCCCATCCTGCATCCATACTGCAGTGATCTTCACCTAATCACTGGTTCATAGAATATTATTTTCTGTCTCCGTTGAGACTGTAATTTTCCCCTACCGATGTGATATTGGAGTCACTGCCATAGTTTTCATCATTATTATGATCCTTTTCTTGGGGTATCTTGCCTTGGTTATGCTTTCACCCATCCTTTCTTCACCCACCTACCCTTCATCATCTACCTTTTTTCAAACGTTTCATCGATTTCCCTTGACTTCATCGATCCCCCATTTGAGGGGGAGCTTATCATCAATCCTTTATCCTCATCCAATCCTTCTTGTTTTTTGTCTCACAGCTTACTAGTCCAAACTAATCAACAAAAGGGGAAAAATGTAGACACTGAAATTTGGTATCTATACCCTCATCGCCCACGTGTACATATTTATTCAATTTTCCCCCTTATTTAATTAAATTCCCTCCTAATCCTCATTAATTAATTAAGTGACATTAATTAATTAATCATTTTAACATCTTACATGCCCAATTATCTCATCTACATTAATCCTTATTCTTATTAAATAATTAATTCCTATTAATTAATTAATACCCTTCATTTTTCCATTTAGGATGTTTTTATCCTAAATTCATCCCTTTACTTTTTTAATATTTTATCCCATATATTTTATGCCCTAACTAACTTAAATTAATCCCCAAGTAACCTAATCTTGCCTACATGCCTTAAAGCACTCGCCCAATCTTTAAGAACACCAAAATCCTGTTAAAAGCATAAAATCATGCCTAGTGGGAAAATTTCCCCGCAATCGGTGGCAACCCATCCTGGTCACCGTTGACCCCTTTAAAAATAACTCATTTCCTTCTATTTAACATCAGATGTATGTAATTCTCAAGCTTGCTCTTAGCCTGAGCATCCTTCCTCGTGCCTGAGAAGTTTTGAGACATCCACAAATCTTCAGGACATCTTTTAAGCATGCTTGCATCACTTGTGATCATCTGTCATGAGTTTTATCATTATCAACATGTTGATTTATTCAAATTTTATCATATTATCTTTGTCTTTCTCATATATAATCTCTTGTAGGTTCAGACCATCAACAACAACACTTAGAGCTTCTCTAACAGCCTTCCCCGTTAGCCTTTTTACTTGCAGGTTATCTTTCTCATCCATTTATGATCCATAGGGACCTAGGAAAACAAACCACTTCATCAGATCCATCAGCACCAAGAAGGAGAATTGAATAAAATGAGGTAAACAGAGGTTTTGGACAGAACCACCACTTTGTGTAGAGCAGTGGTTGTAGAACCGCGTTGGTCTTGTAACCACCGCCCAACAAGGGCAGTGGTCCTGAAACCACTAGTTTACATAGGGCATTGGTCCTGACACTTCTGAATAGAAAAAAATATGGAGCGTGAATGGACTTGAATTTAAAGTGCTCGACTGTGTCTCTTCCCTCCCTGACCTTTCCCATTCTCCAGTGCATGAGAGGAAATAGGGGAAGGCTATAAATACAAGGAGGAGAAAGATAATTAGTAGGGGGAGATCCAAAGAGATCAAAGAGCAAGAAAATTAGTTATATGAGAGCAAGTGAGCAAAGAAATTTAGTGTTGGAGTGGATTTGTAGGAGAAAGGTGCAAAGAACAGAGCAAACAAGTAACTAGAGGGAAGTTTTACATTGTTGCTTCTCTCTATACTTATTGTAATCTGTAATTTTTATATAATTGGCCAATACAAGTGGGAAGAAAGAGAAATTTCCCTTCCCGACTGGGTTTCCTCCATTGGAGGTTTCCAGGATAAAAATCCTTGTGTTGTGTGTTGAATTTTAGTTAGCATGATCTGTAATTCTATTCTAAACACTAAGAAATTTAGTCATTAAGCTCTCAAACTATCATTTTCCAAAGTTGAAAGTAGAACAAAATTTTCATGTGATTTCGTAGATTTCTAAAGTAGAGGTTTACGAATCAATTTATCCTCAGCTTTATCCCATTCTGCTACAATCACCATTGACCCATTCAGATCGTTGTTGACCCAGGTCCAGTTTTTTAGACATATCTCTTTTATTGTTGTTTTCAGCCATTTATTGGGGTTTTCTATCTTTGGTTTTTTCCAGCAGATTACTCAGAACATACACAGGCTCCTGTCATCCTCCAGTTTCCATTCAGACCTTTCAGGTCTGCACATTCATCTTACAATCTAGATTTTCCCTCCTAGGTCACCGTCAACCTGCCTCTGCATAGTCTGGGTCACCATCGACCCAGACTAAGTAACAGTTAATTTACAGTTATTATCATCTAATTAGCTTTAGATCAATTTTTTTCATCTTTCCAAATTCAGTGATATTCTTGTTTCTGCATGTTTCTGTAATTTCATCCTTTTCATCACTCTTTCTAAAAAATGGGGGTTGACATCTGTGAAAGGAAGTTAATCACTTCTTGGAACCGCATTGTCAGGAAACCCCCACATATATCTATCTAATCCATCTTTGTTCCAGTTTTTTAGGTATATCAAGTTGCAACAAGAATCAACCATCTAGCACCCATATCATATTTGTATCATATTTCTGAGTTGCTAGCTAGTAGCTATTAACTTCATTACTGTAGACACCTAAATCCACTTACATAGTTTTAATACTAAAATTGTACTAATTATCCTTTTTCTTGTCATTTCCGTAATATTTAGCATTTTTCGCTAAATAGCTAGCATTTGTCTTCATATTCATTAATTAAGGACCTTTTGTTAATTAATTAGCCTTCCTATCATTAAGGATTTCGGTTAACGACCTTTCGTTAATTAATTAGCCTTCCTATCATTAAGGATGTTGATTAACGACCTTTTGTTAATTAATATCCACTTCTACTTGGATTAATTAATTACACTCGCAATTCTAAATCAATAAATCACCATTTATTGGATCAAATTCCTCTCTTACATCCCACAAATCATACTAATTTTCCTCTAATTAGATTCTATAAGCTTACCTCTACCTATTAATTAATCACCTTTGATTAATTAAAACATCCCCCAATTCCCATGATTTGCTAATGGCAAATTAAACTCTTCTTAATCAAGATTACATTTTATAAAGCAACCTTATCCATTCCTAATCTTGTTTTACCCTTATCCCACATGCACGAAGTTGTACATCTCTCTCCAACATATAGGTTATATAAAGGACCAAACTCATTCCTTTCTAGACGCACCATGCTTTGAATAGTGAAAACTATAGGCATTTTGATCTTGAGCCATTCCCCATTGTTGGAAATAACTTCTCCATCTTGCATCCTTTCACTCAAAATTGAGTAATATGGGAATATCCAAAATGGCCTTGTAGCCATTTTTGGTGAGATTCCATTCTCAATCCTTGAGATCAAGCAACAATCCACTTTGATTTCTTATGTTTTTCATAGGTTCATAGTTTAAGTTTAGCAATCATAAAGAGTAGGAAATAGCTTAGTGAAGAAGCATTTCCTTTAATCTTTTATCTTGATGGTTCATTGTTACATTAACTTGTTTTTGTAGCTATGTAGATATTTTAGTTTCAATGTATTTAGCTTATTTAATTATACATGGATACATTTGGCATGCTCGGTGGGACTTACTCCATTGTCCTTTGCACTTAATTTCAAGTTTTTTAGTTAAGTTTCAATTTTGGTTACTAACCCTCTTTTTGAATATATTGACATAACTTGTTTTTCTTAACTTGTTTTGTTGAGTTTGCATGTTTTGAGTATTACTTATAGGTATAAAGGAGGAGAAGTTCTGTGAAAATTGGATCTTGATGGGAAAAATTTAAGATTTCTCCATGTTTTCATGTTTAGAGATTCATTTTTCAACATTCTACATGCTAGTTTTTTCAATTTCTTGAAAATTTTAAATTTTTGAGCATGTAGGTTAATGTTTGATAGCGTTGAGTCTTCTATTTACATATTAATGTAATGGGTTGTTGTCAAAATGGAATCTTTGTGAGAAAAATTCAAGATTTCTCCATGTTTTCATTTTTAGAGCTTACTTTTTCAACATTCTACATGCTAGTTTTTTCAATTTCTTGAAAATGTTAAGTTTTTTATCATGAATGTTAATGTTTGATAGCATTGTGTCTTCTATTCATATATTAATGTGATGGGTTGTTGTCAAAATTGAATCTTGGTTGGAAAAAATTGACATTTTTGCAGATTAAGGGACATTTTTTGACATTTTTTGGATACATGTTAAGTGCATACCCGTGAGCATAAAAGAATATGTGTAACCCATCTTCCGAAGGCCATAACGTTTTCTCCTGAACTTGAAATGACTCTTTTTTTTGCATTGGAAAGGTATTGAAGTGAACTATGCAATGAAAACATAAATTTAGGATTTATACTTACATAAATTTAAGGTGTTTTCTTTATTGTAAAATTGGTCATTTTCTAACATGTCTAATGTTTTGATGAATGTTGTATTTCCTTGCTTTACTTGATTTATACCAAAGCTTATGTATGATCTTCTATTGCACCTTTTGGTGATCTTGAAAATAAAAAACAACTTTTATCTCTATCTTTTTAACATTTGGAATAACTTGGAAATGTGATTATTCATTTTTCTTAAGGGAATGAACCTTTTACAAAGCATTTTTTATGGTCCTTTGATTTGAATTTTTCCATTTATATCTAGTTGAGATAAATTTTGTGTATGCTCTTATCTTTCACCTTAGGGTGATCTTGAGAATCAAAAGAAATTTTAGTTTTCATTTTCTAACATTTGGTTAATTGGAAACTTCATCTTTCATTTTTGGTTTAAGGGAATGAACATTTATCAAGGTTTTTGTATGTTTCACTAATTGCAAATATTTCCTTTACTTTTTTAGTTGGATTATTTGTTGTGTATGCTCTTCTCTTGCATCCTTGGATGATCTTGAGAATCAAAAGTAACTCTTAATCATCTTTCAAATAATTTGATTGCTTGGAGAACTACTAACGCTTGAGTGTAGGACCTAAAATTGATTTTCAAAAAAAGGAGTTCGAAATAAAATTTTCTAACTACATGTGTATTTCAGGTTGCCAAATGAAGAACGACTAAACCACATTAAGTCTAAAAGATAAACAAATATAACACATTTAAAACACTTGATTTACAGGTTCGGATAAGGGTACGCCATGTTGTTTAAAACTAGGACATAACCCCTTTGGCATAAGCCTTAAGCTACAACAATGGGGGTGGTCACAGGAACCCCAAAGTAGTCCACATAAGAGAGAAACTTATGGATGAAACATGAAGTGATCCACACACCTACTTGACTAGTATACACGTGAGATTTAGTGTCAAAGTTATCTATATCGTGACCCCAGTGAGAACACATGATGAACACATTTATTACTCATTGTGTTTGAAGGGGGTAAATTAAAGCCACGATAATACTTGGGAAACCTTGGCAAATCGAGCTCGCATTAGATAACTTGTGACACCTAGTTTAGCGAACCACCTAGGAAGTTATCTTGTCGAGGATCCAACTTTGACCATATCAATACCAATTTGAGTTGACAACCATAGCAAAGGGAGAACTTTCTTAGATTCGAAACCTTGTTTGTGGAACAAGGGGAAAGTCCATTAAAGTTCAAATGGCGTGTCATTCATCACAAATATTGTGAAGCATTATTTTTTATTAGTTTTTCACTCATCCTAAGGTGAGAGTAAACTCTACCGAAGTGGGGCCAAACTCTCTTCAACCCCAATTGATTTACTTCGTTCACTTTCTTTTGACACTTTTTTTATCAATAAAAAAGTTACTACCCATATGTTGCTAATTGATTGTATTCACCACTTTTTTATATTTTTACGCTCATCCATGTTTGTGTCTAAGTTGTTAAATGTCTAAAGTATGTGGGAATGTTTTCACATCTTGACAGCCATTTTTATCTTGATACCTACGTCAAGATTGTCATCATAGTTAGGATTTTTTATTCACTAGACTCTCCTTTGAATTGTTACATTGTTTGTATCGTATCGTCACAATTTTAATACTTACATCTTATTGCTTGTAAACTTGGCCTAAGTGTCTAGATTTTAATGTTACACTACATGCACCTTAACAATTCCTTGGTATATTCTAGCATTATTTTGTTTTCAAACATTACCTTTATTCCATCGTATCAATATTATTTTGATATTAATACCTTACTTTTCCGTAAAGTTTGGTTAACATCCATATTCTAACCCCCACTTTTTGAGATATAGGTCTTGGTTAGATTCAAACTTTCTTTATGTATACTTTGTTTGGGAATCATATCAACCTCTTGTTATTACTTACACCTTGTTCATTTTCTTGAACTTGACATAAGTGGTGAAATTTTTGTGATCATCTTTAAACATCAAATTACCATTTAGAAACAACATAGGAAGTACTTCATTGATTGATTGGTTTAGAACAAACCTTGTCTAATTGTTTCTTGCAATTATTCGTCATTTTGACTTATCCATTTAGGACAATCACTTTGATTCATTGATTCTTTATCATTCATTATTCTTTGGTCATTAATTTGGCTTTGTGTTTTGAACTTACGTAATTGTTCCTTGTGTCTATACATCTTATAAAATTGTTTCTAGGACAATCCTTTGGGTATTTGATCATTTTGATCTTCTTGTTTTTGCCTAAGTTCATTTTTGAACATATCTTTCAAACATTGGCAAAAAAATTTCCTATCAAGAAACTTTTGCATCAATCGAACATTGGAAATCTTTCCTTTGTATCCTTTATGTTGCTAAAATTTTGATTAATCCTTTGACATTTACGCATCCAAACTTATTTTCCAAACCTTGTTGGATTATCAGTCTTGAGTCATCATGATGTATGTTTTCCTTATCTTCCCTTTAGAAAATCACACAAGCATCACTTTGTTTGCAAAATATCTAGTTGGTCACCTTTATGCTGCCCAAATCGACATGAAACCTTCTTCACTTTGAAGAAATTCAATCACACTACTTAGGTCTAGGAATTTGTATCAAACAATGTCAACCATGACTGATTATCATATGGTTCCTCACATTTACAAAAATAGGGAACCTAAATTTTTCCATTCATGTCAAAAAACACCCATCATGACTAAACCTCATTTGGTTCTTCGCGCAAGAGGACCCATTCGGATAACCCATTCCCCACCTTCATCTCATAGTCATTTATATGGTTTGGACACTTCTGATCCAAATTATTATTTAGATTTCCCCCACTCTTCTTCTGATTCTAATCCAAACATTTACTCTTTTTTGAGTATTCCAATCCAAATATTTCCTTTGATTCTTATGATGATTCGGATCCAAACTACTATTCAGATTCATCTAATTTGAATCCTAAGTCATGGTCCTCTACTTCTTCACAGAACCTCCTTCATCATACTTCTACTGTGATTCTTGAGTCCCCCCTTTATCTTCTAGACCTCCTTTATCATTCATCCAATTCGAATCCTAAATCGTGGTCCTCTCCTTCTTCGCATGACCTTCTTTATGAAACATATAATGTGATTCTTCAATCGCGGTCCTCCCCTTCTTCACAGGACCTCTTTTATCATTCACCTCAACGAATTATTCCTCCTTTAAAGATTCGTGTGACTCATTGTCCTTCTATTCAATCATCTAAGTCAACTCCTACGTCACAATTTACAAAATTTTTGATACAAAATCGTCCTATTCTTCCTCCACGACATCGTCTTATAGGGAAACCTATACCAACAAATTCCAAATATTTTTCTTCTCACAAGACATCTAGCCCTAAGTATACTTTATATTTTGAGTCATATTCTTCTATCAATCAACATAAAACATCTTCTAAGTCCTCCACACCAATTAAACCTCTTTCTTCCAATCAACCCCTGATGGTCAATCAACAACTCATACTGATTGATATCTTTCAGAAGGAAGAAACAATCAGGGCATTTATAGGGGCACACAAAGATATTCCTCTAGGAAATTATGAAAAAGGATTTTATTTAGACCTCAATGTGTTCATGTATTGTGGGGAAAATGTTGATTCCTTTTATTAAGAAATAGAGGAAGAACCTTAGATCATGTAACTTGATCCTCCTCTCATTCTTCCATCCTCACATTCTTCATTCTGTGATGAACTACTTGGGTCTAGTATTAAGTCATGGCCCATCTTCTCATCACCCAATTCTTATTTACATATCAAAATTCTCCAATCACAATCATATCTTAGGTCATCTCCAAGTATCCCATTACCTTCTTCTATATATGGGCCACCTCCAAGTAGCCCTTCATCATCTACTTCTAGGTCTCCTCTGAGTATCCCATTACCTTATATTTTGGGGCCACGTCTAACTAGCCTTGTATCTTATATATATGATACACCTCTGGGTAGCCCCTCATCTTCTATTCTTAGGCCACCTCCTAGTAGCCCTTCTTCCTCTATATTGGGGCGACATCCAAGTAGCCTTCCATATTCTTGTTTGTGGCTCACCTCCTGGTATCTCATATTCTTCAATTCTTGGACCAGATCCTTTTTTTCCATCACATAATGCTATCAATGATTGTGGAAATATCACCGTCATTCCTCTCATCAATTATAAACATCCACATTCTTCTCCCACTTCTCGGGATTAGACAAGTCAAGCATTAACTTATAAGAAACCAAGACAAGTTCTTAATCAAGCTAAAATCAAAACTCTGAAGATCTCCAAAGCTCCCAATAAATCAAACAATTATAAAATTCAAAATCAAATGCAATTCCAGAATACACACCAACGTACCCATCAAGTATGGCACAAAGTGTAAAAACTTATGGATAGGGAACTTAATCTCCCACATACAAAACCCATGTTTCAAAACAAATCACAGTCATTTGTTGAGTGTGAACTCACCACGATCATCGATATCGGGGATAATATCACTCTTGATAAACAATCATGCTTAGTCTCTCTTATCAAATAAATTGTGAACATTGTTGTTGGATCCTATCACGCAGAGTGACATGTTTCATTTTGATAACCATTAAAAATAAATAAAATCATAAATTAGTTTAAAAATACAAAAACATGAGAAAACATTACAAAAATAAAATCAAAAGTATAAAGATCAAACCTTGCAATCAGGTATTGCATACACATGGATGTTCTTTCTTCCCTTTCTTTCATAATCCTCTGCAAGTCATCCACCATTTTCATCCCTTCAATGTTATTATGGTTAGCCTATTTGCATGCATTTTGTGAAATTTATCTCTATGGTATCCGTTTGACCTTGGTCTTTCATCACCTTGGTAAATTAAAGAACGACCGACCTTTTAGAGATCCTATCACTATCTACATCTAATAAACTTGTTGTGAATAATTTTTGGGCATATTTGTTGACACTAGCCAATGTCATCATCACAATCACTTCCATATCCTTCCATCAAGCCATATGTGGTTCTTAACCCCTTGTCAAACAAGAGAGCTGAAATAAGTTTTTAGAAAGTAAAAGAATCAAAATCAATCAATCAAAAAGAAAAAGCTAAAAGTAAAAAAAAATTGATATATAACTCTCTCTTGGGGTATTTCTAATAATATCTACCGGGGCTATGGATTACTGACTGGCAGTAGAGCAATGTTGTGATTAGAATTAAATGCGTCTCTTTCAGAGCTATAGACACCTGGCTGGCAGCGGAGAAATGTACAACTCTCCTTCCACAATCCATTCACAAATCACCTTTCAAACTAAATCATTCCTACACATTGGCTAGTGTCTTCACTTGATGTCTATCAACTCTTTCCTTTAAGAGGTAATTCATTTCCACGTGCACACACAGGATATCGATGAGTAAACAAGATTAGTATGTTACCAAGTGTTTTTTTTTGGACCTTGTTCAAACTCTTGCTTTAGTGCATGTCTTGTCTCATGATTTGTGCCTTGGGCTAATCACTTTTTCAAACCACCTTCTAAATATTTTCATAGCATCCTCTGCTCTTTGGAAAAAATTTAGAACATCCATGTGTATAGGATGTCCTATTTTCCATGTTTGCAGATACTTTTGTCCCCTTTTAATAAGAAAATTTTCTACTTCCTTTCTCTCATGTGTTTCTTGGCCAACTTACATTGGGTGCATCCTTTCTCCCTCATGATTGAACCTATTTTAATTGGCATCCCCCTTCATTGCGTGAAGATTTTTCCTTTGAATACTCCCACCTAATCTCTAAGGCATTTTCGCATCTTTAGTTTCTTGTGCATACGCGTGGCATTCTTCCCTTGTACATCCCATCTATCACTGGGGGAATCCATGCTTCTCTTTCTTCCTGTACATAGTTTCAGAAAACTTTCAAAATAAAAATATACAAATATGTTTCTAAAAAATAAAAAACAATAAAAAATCATCCTACAAAACATCGTTCTTTGGTTCTTGCCTGTTCTTGTGCGTAACTCGCGGATCATCTTGATCTACCTCCATTAACAAAGATGGTTTGGTTACTATGTATGTACTCTAGGGAAAAATGATTCTTTTGGTACTGTTACATAGTGCATGATTAATTTTTATAGGAACCAAGTGTCCTTCGTTATTCCCCTTGCATGTATCCTTGCTTGGGGCACCATCTTTTAACCCTTATCATTAATTCGCAATAGGTCAGAATCAAATCTTGATAACAAAAACATTGCATTATGTTTCTCTATTAGGTTATATTGTTTACTTTCTCGTATTGCATTGCATTATGTATGTTGCAGGGAGTTAGGCATCTTTTATATTCTCGCATTGCATTGCATTTTGTATGTTACATGGAGTTGGTGTTTTTAGCTATGTAAATTTGTTTGGTATATGGATTTTCATGTCATACTACACTTCTTTTCATTCATTTTAATAAGGACCGATGATGAAGATCATAAGAAAAATGATGAAATAAAGTTGTTTTTACATCAGCAAGATGAAATCTATTTCCATCTCCCTTCATCTTCATCTTTCTTCCTTATCATTCTCTTATATCAACATTATTCTTCAAATCACTTGGGACAATAGGGATACATTATTCTATTCTTTTTCTTCATCTTTTTGAGTGTCAATCGACCTCTTTCATCAACCCATCGACACTCGAGGGGGCATCCTTCATTCTACTAATTTTTCTTCTATCCCTTCAAAATTTTATCTGTTTATACTTGTCTACTATCTTTGAAGTGGCATGACTTATGCCACCCCAAAGAGAGGAAAATGTAGACACCTAAAATCTACTTATGCAATTTTAATACTAAAATTGTACTAATTATCATCTTTCTTGTCATTTCCATAATAATTAGCATTTTTTTTGCTAATTAGCTAGCATTCCTCTTCATATTCGTTAATTAACGACCTTTCATTAATTAATTATCCTTCCTATCATTAAGGATGTTGATTAACGACCTTTCGTTAATTAATTAGCCTTCATATCATTAAGGATGTTGATTAAAAACCTTTTGTTAATTAATATTTTCTTCTACTTGGGTTAATTAATTATTATTAATTAATTACGCTCATAACTCTAAATCAATAAATCACCATTTATTGGATCAAATTCATCTCTTACATCCTGTAAATCATACTAATTTTCCTCTAATTAGATTCTATAAGCTTACTTCTACCTTTTAATTAATCACCTTTGATTAATTAAAACATCCCCCAATTCCCATGATTTGCTAATGGCAAATTAAACTCTTCTTAATCAAGATTACCTTTTATAAAACAACCTTATCCATTCCTAATCTTATTTTACCCTTATCCCACATGCACCAAGTTGCACATCTCTCTCCAACATATAGGTTATATAAAGTGACCAAGCTCCTTCCTTTCTAGATGCATCATGCTTTGAATAGTGAAAACTATAGGTATTTTTCTCCTTCAACTGTTTATTAGATACTTTGTCTTCATCAACATTTTGTAACAAGCCTTCAAATGTTATTGTGACATCATGTTTTGATTTTTCCCTGGTAGGATTCCCCAATTGGATGTGTTTGACATCATAATCACTTATTGTAATCTCATCCTTTAACTTACCTTAATGGGGAGTTGCAATCTTCAAGGTCCCGAATCCATGTTGATCTACATGTGTTTTAGTGAGAATCCTTTCTTTCTATGAAGATTTTTTGGGTTTTGGGAAGGCAATGCTTGTGATATCTAAAACTCCTCTTTTAATAACTTCCTTTTCCTTCTCTTGAAGGAGTCCTCCCAACCAACCAGTAATAGGGACATTACTCATCTTTACTCCTTTTGGTGTGAAGTGTGGAGTTTAAGAGTACAACACTAATTATGTTGATGTTTCTTGCATATCTTGAAGTACTAACATATCTTTGTGGGTTCCTTCTAATTTCACCACTTGTTTTTCACTTTCCAATGTCACCGTCTTTGACTTCTCTTTATCTTGGTCTCGAATCTGAGACTGGTTAATACATTTTGACTCTTTGCTACCCATTGCTTTCTCACCTTGATGCTTACCTTCTACAGAAATTACAGGTACATTTGGTGTTTCCCTTGAATGTTCATCTGGGGTGGCCATTGCAATTACATCTTCTTTTAATTTCTCTGTTGTAGTGGCCACTACATTTGTAGCTTCCTTTGGAATCTCCCTATCCGGATTTAGAACCTTAAGTGGCTCCTTGTTCTTTGTAATATCTTTATCCTCCATAAGTGGATGTTTGGTAGACAGATCTCCTTGGGATTCCTCCTTAACCATATTTTTCTTTGTTGGGTCCTCTTCTTGTCACATTGTTGGTTGAGATTCAAGGATTGATTCCTAATTTTTACCTTTATTTCCAATCTGTGTACTTTCCTCAGTATTGGTCTCAATGGGTCTACTTATTTCTTTTGCAGTCTCAGTTATAGTTTCCTTTGTTATACTTGTACTTTTAGAAACTTCAATCTCCTGTATTATCTCTAAATCCTTGGGTGGCTGAATTTCAGTATAGAAAACATTTGATACAAATGTTTCATCCATTATTTTTTGAGTCACCATTTTACCTTCCACAATAGGGGTTGTACCTTCAATTTGAATACCTTGGGGTTGAGCCTCCAGTTTGATATTTGACGATTGATTAAAATCTTCCATGTGTATTTCTTATTGGGAAACACTTGCACACTCTGATGGATAAGTTTCAACTTTTATATCAACCATCTTGAGTCTAGGAATCTCTTTAAGTAACTCCAAATTAACTTTTTCAATAGGACTTTTTGATTGTTCCTGAGGTTATACAACAACTTGTTTATCTTGCACTTGTTCTTTCATAACATCACTTGGCTGACTATATATAGGGGAACCATAAAAAATCTTGTAACAACTTCATTTGGAGACAAATATGAAGTTACAACTGGAGTAGAGTGAATACCTTTAGGAGTCTATAATGGCATTGCTTGATGAGCCAATGAAGTAACAATTTTCTTTTGAGTATTAGTTAGGGTAGGAGGATCAATTACTTCAGGCTCCTTTATTTTTTGCTTCTTTACACCGTGACTACCTCCCTCTGTTGGACCACCAATATCCATTTCCAAAGTAAATATTACATTATCCCTTTTTGGAGTTCTTTCAAAACACTTGAGTTCAGGGCCATCCCTTCCTTTAACACTTTGCACTATAAGTGTTGGTTCAACATTTGACAGAGATCCCCTCATCATTTTTGGTGCACTAGATGACCCTGGTAATACCATTGAGGGAGTTGTTGGTTTAGTCAAACCTATCCGTTTGGCTTGTATTGGCACTGCTAAAGAAATGGGAGCATCTTGCATAGCCATCAAGAACATTCCTTCTTCCTTTTGAGTCAAGGTAGTATTTGAAGTTTTAGTCATGCTTGTGGTTATTATCCATTCATCAATGGTCTCAGTAGTTAGATTTTTACTGGGTAATTGGGAAGATTTTCCATTCAAGGGGTCCATTTTGTCTACTCCCTCTTTCAGGGGAGGGAGATCTTCCTTCAAAGTATTCAATTCTTGGAACTCCCTTAATACTTTTGTATTTTGTAAGGATAAATCCAGACCCTTCCCAATCATCCAAGTCAGTGTTCTCCTCATTACATTAGTAATTATTTCATGAGGATCATCTAACTCTTCCTCTTTCCAATCCATAGGATTGATTTATTTTGACCCCATCTTTTGATCAAGGTAATACTGACCCACCACATTTTTATCATCTTCTATTCCTTAAGGAATTACAACAATTTTGAAGTCAATAACTTGTCTTAAAGTCATTCTAGAATAATCCCTCAGTCTAACTTCTTCTTCATCTGTGTAATTCATCCAATAGTCTTCAAAATGGGGTTCATGTTCACCTATACTGAAAACCATCCAAATGTCATAATTAGGCCTTGGTGTAAATTTATCCATTTAAAACCTCTCCATCTCTTCATCCATTAATCTAGATTTTACTATTGTTTGGAGGGAATATCTCTCAACTTGGAGAGGGAATTTTATGTTTGTTTTATGTCTCCTTGTAATATTTTAATGTATAGGGGCCAATTTTCTTGAAATTTCCATTAAGACCCACTTATCATTCACATATCTAGGCAACATGTAGGGTTGTTCTTCAAATCCACTTGCCCTGAAATATGTGAAAAATATGTACTATATGAAAATGTAACCATATTCCATAATTGCAGCCTTATATCCAACAGATAATTTGTATTGCTCCCATTTTGGTTTGAAAAGGAAATTTATAGGGGAAACAAAGGCATCATTTACCTGCCTGATATTTCCTCTCCACTTGTCCAATTTCAATTGTGAATATACATCATACACCCTATGGTTTTCAAAACATTCATGTGGTGGGAGACTTGGGAATGATTTGAAGCATGCAATATTATAGATGAGGTAAGACATCATGTAGAATCTAATATCAACTGGATTACCTATCCTGGTTTTTGTAGTTATTGTCATGCGTTGGGCATGAGTAGATGCTGATATAAATCTTTCATAGTAGAAACTTTTCTGTTCTTCCAAGATAACCATTATGAAGGGGCACATCCACTCTTGAAAATTGTTAACCCCTTCTAACCCCTCTATCCTACTTAACATTACAATGAGGTCCTCAAACTCTTCAACAAACATGGATTTAGTCAATTTATTGGGGATTCTTTTGATAGATGGCTTACTTTCTTTCAACCATTGGGTATATAACATCTCAACATATTCATCATGTATTGTTTCATAATCATTTTGTGTTGATTCAACGGTAGAAATTACTTGGTTGAGATAAATTTGGTAACCCCAATATTACCATAAAATCTTCTGGTGTAAAATTTATTACTCATTCCCCACTTCCATCCAATACCTCCTTCTTCTCCAGGTCATATTTTTCAGCACACGGCCATAAAATCTTAGGAGAGATTATAGATGGTGGAAATGTAGTTGCTAAGGTGTTTGGTTTTAAAATGATACTTTTAGTAAACCACAGTCAGGGGAAAATAAGTCCCTCCTCTTTAATGGGAGAGGTTCCCTTATTGAAAGCAAGCAACAAAATTTATATACAAATGTATAACTTTCAAAGTGAGGAATCCTGATACTTTGAAATTTTTCATGTCAAAATAGATGATCAATACAAAATAATAGAAGAACTAAGGAGATGGGAGAGGAAGTATCATATCAATACTTTCAAAAAATATATATAACAGAGTATAACCTTATACGTATTGAGCAAGGAGATGTAGAATAGAATCATTCACTTTCATAACATATATAATTCCATAGACAAAAAGTTCTAGAAATCACATTAACAAGAACACAAAGTTTCTTATCATAAAAGATAGATGATTCCCAATCCTCAAATGAGGAGAGAATAAATAGCAGAGGAAGAAGGGGAAAAACTTCTGTATTGATCACTTTCAATTCTATAACATTTACAGAGTACCAGGATCCATTTATAGATGAAGAAAAGAAAGGAGAAGAAGAGGAGGAGGGAAATAAGATTTGGAAGCCCAACCACCAAACATCAATGCCCCTGGGCAAGTCACTTCATGGTTGTTTAACATGCTAGAGAAGGAAAGATGGCAGATTAGATAGAATGTGGTTGTCGAAGCTATCTGATCACATATTAATGGAATGAAGATGCTTTCCATCAAATCCAAATATCTAGTTGGTCTCTAAGTCTGTTTAGCATGCTGGAGAAGGAAAAATGGCGGATCAAATCAAATTTGATTTAGTAAAGCAATATTTTCATATTAATGGCTGGAAATATGTTTTCCAAACTTCCACCCATAAAATCATGCTAAAAGCAATATTTTATGCTTCCATGACATAGAGGAGGTCGAAATATTTCCAATGGTATATTTTTTTTTGAATTTTGAGCTCTGTATCGAAAGTTATGCCCATTTGAATATTTGAATCAAATCAATACAAAAATGGTGAAAATACAACTTTTGCAAAATGGATATGTGGGCCCAAAATTGAATTGCAGTTTTAGTGCAAAAATGCAAAGTGCAAAAGACCCTCCCTCAGCCCCAAGGCCCGTAATTTACTTTTGATATAATCTGGACATGTGGCTCTCCCTGGGCATCATCGGGGTCGCGGTTTACTTTTATAATTTTACTTTATTTTGGAAATAAAACCAAAATTCTCAAAATGCTCCGACGACCCACCTCTTTTGAATTTTCAATTATTCAATACCTGGCAACACTCATTTTGTAACTTTGACTCCTTTTTTGGAAATAAAACAAAATTACTGCTCTGACACCCGTTTGAATTTTCAATGCCTAACATGTGGCATGACTTTATAAAGTTTTCCAAAACAAAGCTCAAAAACTCTAAAGTGCTCCGATGACCCATCTCTCTGCTTTGAACTTGAAACTCACCACATGTCCTTTTGCAGGCCCTCGACATCCTTTATAACTTTATGCCCTTTTTGGAATAATTTCTTAAAACACAAAAAGGGGCCTCCTTTCCACCATAACTTGATTCAGCCAATCAGGGACCTTCGGGCCACGGGGCCAATTTAACATTTTTGCCAAAATAACAAAAGTGTTAAGTTCACCAAAATAATCTGCCATGTCACATCCAATCAGAGATGTCCACGTATCCTTGGGCACTAGGAAAGAAATTGATAGAGAAAACATGACTGCGGGAAATAAAATGTAGGGGAAACTCTGCCATTCACGCCCAAATTCAAATTGCTCCTCATGGAAAGAAGAAATGTAAAAAATAACAGGCTCGATGTGATCCACGGCCATAGGAAAGGATTAACAATTTCATTCGAATGGAGGAAACAAATTTTAAAGCACCTAGACGGGAAGACAAAAATTTTAAATCGTGCAGACTGGAAAATTTTAAACAAGGAGGGGCAAGATTAAAAACCGAGCACCAACAACTTCAAAGCATGATGTTTTCCTATCTCTCTAGACTTCTTACTCTATTTTAAACATTCTTCAATGGCACCAACTCAAAATTTTCACAATTTGACTTCAAAATGAGGAGAATTTTGAGGGTGACAATAGCTGGCTCTTTCTGGGGATGACTTGGCTTGGACAGAGGAACGAGGCAAGATTAAGAACCATAGAAAATCTTGTAGGAAAATTAGACCAGTGCCTTATCCATTGGGAAAATAGAGTCAAAGGTGAAGCAATATAGAAGACAACACACAGAGGAAGGGAAACAAACCAAAAAGGAAAAACCAAAAACAAAACACCACACACAAAAGGAATAGGAAAGGAAACAAGCCAAAACCGAGAAAGTATGTACAAAAGGACTGCCTAACCACCTAGGACTTAAACAACTTCAAATATTGCCCACTATAAGGAAGTGGGAGAGAAGATCCATCCATATAATCCAAGTAGAAAGAATTTTCTCCAGCAAAGTTCCTGATTTTGAAAGGACCAAGCCAAAGAGAATCAAACTTACCATGGCTCCCTCGACATTCATGTCTTTTGTCCCATAGACAGAACAATGTCTCCTAATTGTAAATCTCTGGGTCAAGATTTCTTGTCAAACAAAGCCTTCACCTTCAGTTGATGAGCTGAGATTCTATCAAAAACTTGCATCCTGTCTTCATCCAGCTTCTGGAGATACATGATCCTCTTGTCCAAAGAATTGATGAAACTTGTGTCCTCAATAGCCTTCATTAAGTGCAAGGCTGGTAATTCCACTGTTACTGGTAGTTGAGCTTCAAGACCATACACCACTTGGAATGGAGACATCCCAATTAATCTTTTGGGTGTAATTATATATGCCCAGAGAGCATCATAGAGCTTCTTGTGCCAATTCATTTGAGAGTCATAGACAAGCTTCCGAACAATGGTTACTAGATTCTTATTTGTTGATTCTGCTTGTCCATTCCCTTGAGGATAATAATTGAAGAATGATCAAGGGAAATTCCATAGCCATAGCAGAAATTCATCATCTCAGAAGAAGAAAAATTAGAAGCATTATCAGTCACAATTTTCTTTGGCACCCCAAACCTTATCAAGATGTTCTCCTTGATAAAATTACACACCACCTCAGAAGTAGTACTTTTTACTGGAATAGCCTCTACCCACTTTGTGAAGTAATCTATAGCAATTAGCACATGAGTATGTCCAGCATTCGAAGGTGGGTTAAGAGTTCCAATAAAATCCAATCCCCATTGTTGAAAAGGTTCATCAATCACTACTGGTTTGAGTGGTAAAGCAACCAACTTAGTTCTCCGAAAATAATTATGACATGCTTCACACTTACCTACCCATTTTGATGCATCTTTGAACAATGTAGGCCAATAGTACCCTGCACGAAGGATTTTATGAGCAGTGATAGTAGAATATAAATTCCCTCCACAATCTTGATCATGGAAATCTGAAAACAACTTCTTTTGTTGCTCTTTGTCTACACACTTAAGGAATCTTCCATCTATGTCTCTTTTGAATAAAGCATTTTCCCATAATACATACTATGTAGACCTTGGCTTAATAGCTCTCTTTTCTTTGGCACTCAAGTGGGATGGACATTCTCCATAGGTAATAAAATGTGCAATATCAACATACCACTCATTTATTGAATTGAGAAAGAGGACAACAGGAATATCAACTGCTTCTGTGGAAGATTCTTCAACAACTCCTTCAGCAATAATCTCACATAAGCCTTTACCCTAGACTAGCTTAGTTGGCTTGATATCAAGGTAATATTCTTGAACTTTAGCTACCAAATTTCCCCTCTTAGTTCCAAACTCCTGTTGTGTAAGAATAGACTTGATGATTATATCAGGTACAAACACAACATAGTGAGAATTGAGGATATAAAAGTGAAATTGCTTAACAGCTTTAACTATTACAAAAGCATGTTTCTCCATAGAAGTATACTTCAATTCATGGGATTTCAAGACATATCTCATGAATGCAATTGGAATTTCATGATCCTCAGAATTTTTCTGAGTTAGAACAGTAGCCAAGGTGCTCTCTGTAGCATAGCAATAGATAATAAAATCCTTGCTGAAATCAGGGCATGCTAAGATGGGAGTCTTTGTAATGGATTTATTGATACCTTCAAATGCTTCTTTACCTTCAGAAGTCCAACCAAATCTTTTCTTTCCTTTCATCATTTGAGTAATGCTCAGAGTTCAGTTCTACAAAATCTAGGATGAATCTCCTCAAGAAATTTATCTTTCCAAAGAAAGAGTGCACACCCTTTTTGCTTGTGGGAAGAGGAATCTGCTGGATTTCTTGAACTCTTTCTGGATCTATCTTTATTCCTTATTTGGAGACAATATGTCCCAACATCTTACCTTCAGTAACATAGAAGACAAACTTCTTAGGATTGATAGAAACTCCATGTTCTCTACATTTTTGAAGGACTGTCTCAAGATGCTGAAAATGATCTGCCCTAGCCTTGGAAAACATAGTCAAATCATCAAGATAAACAACAATACATTTTCCCTTTAGACTGCCAAAATCCAAGTCCATTTCCCTCTGAAAAGTGGCACCAACATTGATAATACCAAATGGAATTCTCTTATAGGAAAAGGTGCCCCAAGGAGTAGTGAAAGCATTTTTGTGCTGATCTGGAGTAATGACTTCCACCTGATTATATCCAGAGAATCCATCTAGCATAGACAACATTCCAGAGCCTGAGACAGGTTGCAAAATTTGATCCATCATGGGGAGAGGATAGTTGTCTTTTAGAGAGGCCTGATTTAAATTTCTAAAATCCACACAAATGCGGATCTCACCATTCTTCTTCCTCACAGGCACAATGTTGGCAATCCATGTTGAATGATGTATAGGGAAAATGATCTTTGCTTTCAGAAACTTTTGGATCTCTTGAAAAATAGTATCAGTAACCTTGGGATTGTAATTCCTTTGCTTCTACTTGAAACGTTTGATCCCAGGTTTCAGAGGGATATAGTGGTGCATCTCCTTTGGTTGAAAATCCTTGAGATTATCATATGAATAGGCAAGAATGTCAGCATACTTTTTTAATAGCTCTACTACCTTCCTTCTTTCTTCTTGAGTGCAACATTTTCCAATGTTCACCATATTTGGTTCATCATTGCTTCCAATATTGACCTTCTCATACTCAAAATATTGTTGAGTCCCTTGAGAAGCTTTATATTTGATGGACCTATCATGTTTATCAAACAGATCTTCTAGACTCACCAGCCCTTTGGGAATCTTGTTACCCTTCAACTTAATACAACCATCTTGATCAGTTTCCTCCATGATATCTTCCTCATTAGAGGGCACATACTCTCTAGGTAGAGTTTCACTTCGTTCAAAATATAACTGGTCAAAGTTATCCTTAAGCTCCAAGAAAGAGAGCAAGTGTTGATCATCATTGAAAACATGCCAGTTTCTTTCATTATCTTGCACATTGGGCCTATGAATCATTTCAATGGTAAATTTCTCTTGAGAGAAATCTAGATGAGGAATCAACAAAGATCCTAAGACAGCTAGAGAATCAGCTCTAGTATTCTTCTCTCTTGGCACAACTTTAATTGAGAAAGCATCAAAACATTCAATGGAATCCCAGACAAGATTCCTATAATGCTTCAATCTCCTATTCTTGACCTGGTAAAGATCCCTGACCTATTTCACAATCAACTCTGCATCACCACGAGCAAAGAGATTCTTCACTCCCATTTATTTTGCCACATTCAATCATAAGATGAGAGCCTCATATTCAGCTGTATTGTTTGTATTTTCAAAATTAATCTTAAATGAAAAAGGATGAATCTTCCCTTCAGGAGAGATTAACACCACACCAGCTCCAGAACCAACTGAAGAATAGCTACCATCAAACTCCAGAGTCCAAATGCCATTAGGATCATGAATCACTTCCTTAGGAATTTTTGCCTCAACTTTTGACATAATCATGTAGTTACCATGCCCTATATCTTCATAGAGTATTTGTGTTTTTGGATCATTAGTATTTTGCACAATATACTCGGTTTTCTTCTCTGGTAGTCACTTCTTTATTTCTCCATTGACCGGGATCAAAGCATGTGACCAATCCATCTGAATTTCACCTCCTACCTCCTTATAGAAATTTCTACTCAGTAACATACCATATGAGGGAGGGATATCAGCAACCAAAATAGTGGCTTTAACCCTTTTCTCTGGAAAAGTAGTAAAGGCTACTTGTGCATCTTTAATCCTCCCAACCAAAGGAACTTCTCTACTCTCCATGGAATAGCAGGAACCAAAGGTAGGTGTTAGAGTCAGACCCAAAGCATGAGTTACTTTTGTAGGCATTACATTGTCTGATGCTCCTGAGTCTATAACACAATTACTAAGTTTATGGCCAGCTATGAGGAGATTCACATAAAATGGTTTAATTTTCTCATTAGGGGAAGTGACTACAGCCACAAGAATTGGTTGAGGTGAGGAAGATGGAGTGGGAAAAAGATCTTTAGAAGTATTGGATGAGGCTTTGGATTTGGAATTGACAAATTTTACCATTTTAGCAAAATCTTTTATATGAGTCTTCATAAAACTCTGCCTCTGAGATTTGGATTTTGGTCTTCTTAATGTGGTCAATGATATCAAAAGATCCAGAGGTGGATGGGGCATCATTACTAGTAAATTGAGAAACTTTTTATTTATTAGTTTTAGGAATTGAAGGGCTGGAAGTTTTGGAAACAAAAGTAGAAGGAGAAGGACTAGCATTACTCACCTTTTGTGTGGAGGTAGTGGGAATAAGAGCTCCTCTTCTTGCAACTACTAGAATAGTTACAGGATATTCCTTGGATTTCTTAGCAGGCCACATCACTTTTTCTTTTCTATTTGTTTACTCCTAAGTCATAACAACATATGACTCACTATTCATATATGTCACTACTTCATCATAGTCATCTTCATCATCCAAACCTTCAGTGGTGAGGAAATGCACTCTAGATCCATCAAGCTCCTCCATTTCTTCATCAACCTCTTCTTCTGGTTCTTCATAGTATTCATTAAGCTCCTCATCATCAAATTATTGAACTTCACAAGTTGCATTGACTGGAACCTTGATGGGTGGGCCTTAAATATCCAATCTAGTCTGAGAAGAAGGTAACCGGTTCCTAGGCTGAAAATTCTTCCTTGGAATATCTTGTTAAGGAGCATGTTGAGCCAATTGCTTTTTAATGGAAATGAGATCATTTTCCAACTTCTGTACTACCTGATCTGAGTTGGCTCCATGAGAGGAAGGAGAAGATGCTTTAGATTTGGAAGGTTCTCTTTTCAATTTACCAGACATGATAAAGTCATCCTCAACACTGATAGCCAATCTTTGATCAACATCCAGAGTTGCAAGGTTAGCTCTTCTTAGTGAAAAACTCACTTCAGGAAACTAAGCATTGAGGAAGAAACACTTTTGGATTTTATCTACAAGACGAGTGTTCTTTGGAATTTTATGAATTAGCTTGTTGAATTTAGCCACAAACTCCCTCATGGGTTCATGTGGTTCCTTTTTGATATGAGATATTTGAGCCAAGAGAGCATGCACATCTTTAGTAGGTTTGAAACATTGCTCAAACTGAGTTGTCAAGGTGGCCCAATCAGTAATTGACCCAGCAGGAAGTTGATAAAACCAATCAGCAGCATTCAACTGCAATGTTTCCACAAAGAACCTAACAGAGACATCTTCATGTTCAATCCCAAGAATCCCACATGCAACACTGAAGGCTGCAATGTGTTCATCTGGGTGTACCTTCCCATCACCTCTGAATTTAGGAAAACCTTTCCTATTACTCCTAGGTAGCTCATGCAATGGTTGAGGAAGAGCAAGAGGCCCAATCCGTTGTCCCCAAGGCAAAGGTGCTACCATCTATGGGAAGATTGTCTGAAGGGGAACTGAAACACAAACTAGTATCAGAGCATGAAGATTAGGACTGATTTTTTCTAAAGGAATACTATTCTTGTAATTTTTGTCTTTAATAGAAGGTGTGCTCTCAGAATGAGTTCTTATGTTCCTTCTTGCTGGAAGAAGAGAGAATTTTTGTTTCTCTAGAAGTTGAAAATGAGAATCTTCTACCCTTAGATATTTCCTCCCATGTGTATACCGTAGAGTCACTAGATCAAAAATGATCTTGAAGTTGTTTTAGAAAGGGATTTTTTTAAAAATAAATCCCCAGTGGAGTCTCCAAAAACTATTAGGTTTTAAAATGATACTTTTAGTAAACCACAGTTAGGGACAGCAAGTCCCTCTTCTTTAATGGGAGAGGTTCCCTTATTGAAAGCAAGGAACAAAACTTATATACAAATGTACAACTTTCAAAGTGAGGAATCCTGAAACTTTGAAATGTTTCATGTCAAAACAGATCATCAATACAAAATAATAGAAGAACTAAGGAGATGGGAGAGGAAGAATCATATCAATACTTTCAGGAAATATAGATAGCAGAGTATAACCTTATACGTATTGAGCAAGGAGATGCAGAATAGAATCATTCACTTTCATAACATATATAATTCCACAGACACAAAGTTATAGATATCACATTAACAAGAACACAAAGTTTCTTATCATAAAAGATAGATGATTCACAAGCATCAAATGGGGAGAGAAGAAATAGCATAAGAAGAAGGGGAAAAACTTTTGTATTGATCACTTTCAAATCTATAACATTTACAGAGTACCAGGATCCAACCCCTCGCAATGAACCAATGCTCTTACATTTATAAATGAAGAAAAGAGAGGAGAAGAAGAGGAGGAGGGAAATAAGATTTAGAAGCCCAACCACCAAATATCAATGCCCCTGCAAATTTGCCTACAATCTGTCAAGTCTGGTTCTTCATGGTTGTTTAACATGCTGGAGAAGGAAAGATGGCAGATTGGATCAAATGTGGTTCTTAAAGAAATCTGATCACATATTAATGGCATGAAGAATTTTTCCATCAAATATAAATATCCAGTTGGTTCTCCAAGTCTGTTTAGCATGTTAAAGAAGGAAAAAATGGCGGATCAAATCAAATTTGATCTGGTAAAGCAATCATATTTCATATTAATGTCTGGAAAGACATTTTCCATATTTCCACCCATAAAATCATGCTAAAAGTAATATTATATGCTTCCATGGTGTAGATGAGTTCAAGATCTTTCCAATGATATAAAATTTGTTGAATTTCAAGCTCTAGATCGAAATTTATGCCCATTTGAATATTTGAATCGAATCCGTACAAAAATGGCGAAAATGCAACTTTTGCAAAATGGATCCGCGGGCCCGAAATTGGAATTGTGTATTTTAGCACAAAAATGCAAAGTGAAAAATTTCCCTACAGCCCCGCAATTTACTTTTGATATAAGCCTGACACGTGGCTCTCCCTACGCATCACCGGGGTCGCGGCTCACTTTATAACTTTACTCCTTTTTTGGAAATAAAACCATAATCCTCAAAGTGCTCCAACAACCCACCTTTGACATTTCAACATAGGCTCAACATTTGAATTTTCAATGCATGACTTGACACGTGGCCTTACCTAGACATGAGCGGGGTCGCGGCTCACTTTATCACTTTCATTCCTTTTGCCAAAACAAAGCCAAAAACTTTAAAGTGCTCCAACGACCTACCTCTCCTCTTTGAACTTGAAATGCGCCACGTGTCTTTTTGTGGGCCCTTGGCATCCTTTATAACTTTATGCCCTTTTTGGAATAATTTATTAAAACACAAAAAGGGGCCTCCTTTCCGCCATAACTTGATTTAGCCAATCAGGACCTTTGGGCCACAGGGCCAATTTAACATTTTTGCCAAAATAACAAAAGTTTTAAGTTCACCAAAAGAATCTGCCATGCTGCATCCAATCAGAGATTTCCACCTATCCTTGGGTGCTGGGAAATAATTTGACAGGGAAACATGACTATGGGAATTAAAATACAAGGGGAAACTCTGTCATTTGAGCCCAAATTCAAATTTCTCCTCGTGGAAAGAAGTAATGCAAACAGTAACAGGCTCGATGCAATCCACGACCATAGGAAAGGATTGACAATTTCATTCGAATGGAGGAAACAAATTTTAAAGCACCTAGACAGGAAGACAAAAATTTTAAACCATGCAGACTGGAAAATTTTAAACAAGGAGGGGTGATATTAAAAACCGAGCACCAACAACTTCAAAGCACAAATTTTCCTATCTCTCCAGACTTTTTACTCTATTTTAAACATTCTTCAATGGCACCAACTCAAAATTTTTGAAATTTGACTTCAAAATGAGGGTGACAACATAAGGCAATGTGGTTGGCATCAATGGTTGTCATCCATTGGCTCCTATTCGGAGCGTGACGTCTTCTCAGGAAGTCATCTATTTTATTGCAAACTTTGTGAAATTTTCATCTGTTTCCGTAACTTTGAGTCTCCTTGTCTCAATTTTTTCACTTCACAGTTGATTCTTCTACTTTATTTCATGAATTAACACTGCTAAGGCATCAAAATTTCTCGTGTGCAAGGTGAAAACTTGAAACGATTAAAAAATCCTTTAAATTTCATATTTTGATCCATGTGCATGCATTTATGATGGTAGATATTAATGCATTAAATCCTGACTTTTTGATTTGTTTATCCTTTTGAATATGAGTCATCCATATGGCTTAATACGAGAAATTTTTGGGTTGGGAAGTCTACTTGAATTTTTTTATATTTCTTCGAACAAGTTCCAAACTGCATTTTTGACCCAAACATCCACTCTTTGACTTTGGTTGAGAAGTTAACACGTGCTCCCCATCAGACTTTGGGGATATATTTTCACTTTGCATTACGTTGGGCCTTTGATGTAAAAGTGCATCAATAATCTGTTTCCCTACTCCAATAATATTTAAACATGTGTTCTTTTCATTGAGCACGGTTATATTCGTACTTTACATCATATAACTCAAACATTCCTTAGAATATTCCATCGGGTTTCAGAGTTTGGTTTACACTTTGTAGCCATTAAGTAACTTTTGTAATTGTGTAAATAAAACCTGATATAGTGCAACCAATTAAATCATGCCATGTACTTTTGGGCATTGAAGAACAAAGTGCATCTTGCATTGAAAATCAAAGGAACGATACACAGGGGGAGTTTACAAGGATTAACATGATCATTTGACAATGCTTTCATGGATATTTGTTGAAAATGACATGATTATGATTTCCTTGACTGAAAAAGAGGATTCACACTGGATTTATGATCAAACACGGGACTTTTTCTTGGTTTAACATGGGTTTATCATCTAAATGCACGTATTTCATAGCTCTAATAGAAAGTACATGAAAAGTTTTCGAAGGAACACTTAGGACAAAAGGGTGAGCTCAAAACAAGCACCAAAAGAGTCACCTTTGGTATCCTAAACTAATTTGAACCTTTAAAACTTGCCCCCGGAATCCACTTGAAACACCATTGAACCCGGGGTTGATCTTCCACTTGCACTTTCCAATCTTTATAAGAAAATCTTAAAGTTTGCATTAGTGGAAAAAAATTTTGATTTTGAAAATTTTCCCCTTTCCTCATTTATGCAAATTGACCTGTTGGGGTGGAAAATGGAAGACCTACACTCATCCCTCAAAACCTAATTCTTTACCAAGTCTAAAGCATAATTGATTGATGATTTCTTAGCCAATAATGAACTTTGCAGAGCCTGGGGCCACCTATTGATTTAGGAAATACCTAAGACTACATGTTGAAACTATTTTTTCCCCATTTTGAACACTGCCGGAACATGATTAAAAGTTAGAGCTGCCTATGAATTCATAATATTTTCAACTAAACCAGATCTAAAGGATGAGTAAGGAAACTTTTAGGTTAATCTTGTGCTCAAACCCTTAAGAGGATCTAGAATGAATTTGGGGAAGACCACTCCCTGAGACTAAATTTCTGACTTTGCGGAGGCACTAGAATCTCAAACCATAACTGATCTGAAAGAAAACGAGATTGCAAACACTGGAATCTGTCCCTAAATATTATTTTTAGTTGCTCTAATTTGAAACCTTTTCAAGAGTACAATTGTTCCTTGAAACTTTGAGCTTCTTGTTATAGCATTCCTTTTCAGGAGGTATACTGAATTTGTGCAATAATACCATTAGGAACAATAAAACCTTTGCCTGCAGAACTTAGGGAAACTGAAATCTATTCTACAACAATTCAATGTGCACAAGCACTTAGAGGAATTAAAAATCCTAAACTAATATGTACAAGGGTGAGAATTCTTCCTTTTAGTAATAGTGCTTGAGGTATATTCCATTGACTGGAATATTCAGTTCGTCTCCATCCAACTTGGATAGTTGGAAAGCATTGTTACTCTTTTATCATATGACCATATAGGGGTCACTCCATATAACATCAAACTTGGAATGCTTTCCTGACTTATCCCGATTGACATCCCATTTCAGAACCAAGTCTCCCTCCTAGAAGGTCCTTGCTTTAGCTTTCTTGTCAAAAATCCTTTTGATCAAGGCTTGATCCTTTTCCATGGTTTACATTACATGCTCTCTTAGTTCTTCCAACTTCATGAGTTCTATATACCTGACTTCCATAGGCTCAAACTCATATAGTTCTAGTTGTTTGATAAGCTCCAATGTCAGTAACTCGAGGGATATAGGAAACCTTTCCTCATTTTTGTAGACCAGTTTGTAGGGAGAGATGCCTATAGACTTCTTAGGTGTGATTCTATCATCCCATAAGGCTAATTTGAGCTTGGTGTGCCACGTCCTTTGGTTTTCATCTAGATTCATTCTGATGATTCTCAACAAGTTCTTGTTTATGGACCCATCTTGTCTGTTACCCTAGGGTTATGAGTTAGAGGAGGTGTTGAGATATATCCCATTCCTAACAGCCAATTCTGAAAATTTTGTTCCAAGGAATGCTAGAGAATTGTCTGATATGATAGTGGCTAGTACACTGAATCTGGTCGCTATCCCCTCGTAGAAATCTAGTATGCTAGACTCATTTACCTCCATGAGTGCCACTACTTCATTCCACTTGGTGAAATAGGTTGTAGCTGTTAGGATCCACTTGTGGCCTTGGCTTGAATTCATATTGATGACCCCTATGAAATTCAATCCCAATTGGATGAACGACTGATCAACTGAGAGTGTTGCTATATTTTCCTTTCCTATGAAAAATGCACATTTTTTACACTTCTTGATCCATGTATATCAGTCACTAAACATTATGGGCCAGTAATATCTAGCCTTCATGATCTTGAGGGCTATTACTCATGGGTAAAAATGACCTCCAAATACTCCGTCATGGAACCCATGTAGAACTTTCTCAATTTGGTTTGGTGGAACACACCTAAGGAGCACTCCATTCACGTACTTTTTGAACAAGATGCCATCAATGAGAGCATATGGGATGGATTAGAGTCTAAAGTATATTATCTTTTCCTTTCTCAACTCTGGAGGACATAGACCTATTTGCATAAAATGTATCATATCTTGGGTCTAACAAGGAGTAGGCACACTATCCTCTGGCTGATCTTGATTATCTTGCAACACCAAAACAACTCCTTCTTTGATAATTGACTCAACATGCTGACTGGAAGCATACTATTCACATATCCCCTTGCCACTGAATAATTTGGTAACTTTAATCCCTATACCATACTCCATCACCTAGGTAATCCAACTTTACCTTTTCTCATTCAAATCTATTTTTATGAGAAAGTCCTTGACCCTAACATGAGATACTAACAGCTATATTATGTTGTTTTATGAACTTATTCAAACTCCTAATAATAACAACGACATGTTTGTTAATGAAAGAGTATCTCATCTCATAGTATTATAAGATATCACTGAAAAAGGCAATAGGCTATTCGGATCCCTCCTTGTTCAACTGCACTAAGATTGCATAAATAGTGTCCGAACCACCAAAATAATAGAGGATGAAATATTTTGAAAATTTGGTTTGATCAGGGTTGGATCTTGAGATATGGCATGCTTGATAGCTTCAAAAATCTCATTTCCCTCCTCTTTCCACTTAAATGTTATACTCTTCTTCAACATCATGGTTATTGCTTTAACAAGAGTGGAAAAATCATGAACAAACCTTCAAACAAAATTGATTCTCCCCAAAAATATTTAGAGATAACTCTTATGACTTAGAAATGGTAGAGCACTGATAGCTTTGAATCTTTCTGGATCAATTGTCAACCCCTCTTTAGACATAATGTGGCCTAAGAGCTTGCCTTCATGAGCTAGGAATATACACTTCTTTGTATTTAGAGACACTCCAAATCTCATGCATCTTTGGAACACTTGCTTGAGGTGAAAAAGGTGACTTGTTGCATTATTAAAGAATACAATAATGTCATCTAAGTACACAAGAACTATCTTTTTTATCATCCCCTTGAACATCATGTCCATAGCCCTCTGGAACGTAGCTCTGACATTTGATAACGGAAATGGAATTTTCCTATAAGTGTAAGTGCCCCATTTTGTGGTGAAGGTTGTTTTGAATTGGTCCTCCTCTTTCACCATAATTTGATTGTAGCTCGAGTAGCCATCTAAGAGAGATAATATTTCCAAATCAGATACCACATGCAATATTTTCTCCATATAGTGAAGTGAATAGTGATCTTTGATAGAATATCTATTCAAGTCTCGGAAGTCCATGCACAATATGATTTCTTCATTTCTTTTCCTGAATAGCACCTGATTAGTAACCCATGAAGAGTGCTTGATTGGAAAAATAATGCTTCCTGAATGAGCTTGTTCAGTTTCTTCTTCATGAGAGGATTGATATGAGGGTTGATTGGTCTTTGTTTCTATTTAATGGGCTTGGATTCTAGATCCAGTTCAATAGTGTGATGTGCCAACCTTGGATTAAATCTTTTCAAGTATTCATAACTCCAAGAAAAGATGTCTAGAAATTCTTGAAAAAGTTGAATGAAATCAATTTTTTCTTGATCGGTACTTACTTTGCCAATTTGGAGTACTTTACCCTCTCTAACCAAAATGGGTTCCGAATCTTCTCCCTTTACTTGAATATTTTCCTGTTTCCTTCTAGAATTGATCATTGGGATTGAATATTGACTCCAATGTCACCAAGCCTTTTGGGAGTTTGTTCGTTCTTAACTGGACCACTTGATCACCATATTGCTGCTCCAATTTATCTTGATTCCTTGAAGAGAACTAATCTTCTTCCTACAATAAATTGATGATTTGTTGATCACTCTCAAACACTTTCCAGCTAGTTTTTTTGTTTAGAACAACTGGTCTCATGACCAATTTGATATGAGACTGAATTTGATCTTTCTTGAGACTCTCAACAACATCAAATGTTTCTACAATTGCTGCAAGCCTGTCTACGGCCTCATTCTTATTTCTTGAGGTGGAAACAATGTTAAAATCCTCAAAGTATTTGATGAGGTCCCATACCTAATTTTTATAGCTCTTGAGAAGGTCATTTTTAGAAACATTCTTCCCCTTAACCTGATTGACTATTAACTCACTATCCCCAAAAACTTGCAAGTTATTGATACATCATTTCCTTTCCCAATGCAACCCGTGGATTAATGCTTCATATTTAGTTGTGTTATTTGAACAAGTAAACTGAAAGCGGAAAGTTGAGTAGTACTTTATACCATGGGGCGACATAAGCATTACACCTCCTCCAATGCCTTCTCTTCTTCTTGAACCATCAAAGAATAGCTAATAGAATTCATTTTCATCCTTTTCATCTGGTTTGGTGATGCCATGGAGAGGTTAATTTTCTTCATGCAAGCAATAAATACCCAACTCAACTTCCTTTATCTCCATGTAAGGGTCATATCCATTTCTTTTATTTTCCCATTCATCTAGTGTTAAATCTGGAATGCCTCTAACTTTAGTATTTGTTTCTGAAGGGTTTGGGAAATCTTCTTAATCAAAAACTAAGAAATTTTCCTTGATCAGACTTGGCACGTGGGGTTCAATATGGAATTTTGCAATTGGCTCCAACATTATTGTAGATTTGGCTCCATATCGCGTCCTGAATTACATGTGGGAATAATCAGCTGATAAATACCCGCCAATTTTGGCCATGAAATATCTTGACAAGCACAATGCAAAGAGTGGTTGTAAGTCAATTATAGACACATATTGTAAGACATTGACATTGGGACATGCATGCAGTGTTAATATTAATCCTTTGATCACTCTAGCTATCCCCATTGTTGTCCCATCTAACTACACCACTCCTTTGGATACCGGTTCATACTTTAGGCCCAATTGATCTGCTATCTTTTTAGGCATTACAAAGATGCTTTCCCTTGAGTCAATCATGTAGTTGTGCACCAGGTTGTCCTTGATAATCAAGGACACATAAAATGGTGGAGGATTCAAATTTTTTCTTGGATGACCTTCTTATTGCTACATTGCATTGGTGAGGATTTTCTCTGATTTTTGGATGTCTCATTCGAGGTGGATCAATTGGCCATTGCTGCTTGTAGTAGATCTCGTTGTCCTGGAATTGCTAGGGTTTCCCACATGGAAATGTTGACATTTGTTTTCTTCATTTTATCAATAATATTGAAAAGGGATGGATCATCCTTTTTCTGCCCCTTGTTTGGAACAATATTATTTGGCACTTGAATTGGCACATGGGCTGCTAAAACCGGTGCCTTGGGATGATTTTGTGTGTTCGGGGCTGCTCTTGCATTGTTAGCTCCCTGTGGGGTGATAGGAAGCTAAGAAATAATTGGATTAGATGACTTCCTCTCCTCGATATTCATCTTATTGTACCTTGTTTTGGTTGTTACACCTTGAGAAGGAGCTTGATTCATACCACAAAAATATTTAGCTTATCAGTTCACAAGTGAGGTCTTGTTTGGAGGTGTCTCTTGAGTAGCCAATTACTGCTGATTTTTTTCCTCATTGGTTTCTTGAGATGCACTAATACTTTACACCATTAGAGCTTGATTTACAACACCATAGAAGTAGGTCGTTTGATTATGGGGTTTTCCGAGAGGGAAACACCATTCATATTCTTGTGCAATGTTATTTTGTACTGGGACCAAGTCCCTAGATTTTGAAGCTACATTTGGATTATATGGTTTAAATAGCTCTTGAGGTTGTCCTTGGTTCAAGTTTTGATTTACATCTTGAGCTGTAGGTCTATTTGATTTATGTGGAGGCCTATTTGGTTGGGCTTGAGACTGATAAGGCCTAAAATTATGATTTGCTACCTCTTGATCCACCAACTCATTCCCAAATTTTTTTTACCTTTTTTAATTCTTACAGTTGTTTCTTGAGCTCTTGGAATTCAAATGAAGTGCTGAGAAGAAATGGAGGCCTCACTGGAACTTTGATTTCTAGGGGCTGGAACAACATTTAACTCAGGTACTTAACTGGTAGTGGGATTTCTCATTTCCATATAGAGAAGCATATGTGGCCTAGGTGCAAGCTTACCAGCTTGAATTAAGCAATTCTCAACCCTAATAGTAATGACATAAGCTCTGGGCAGGGTTATTCCTCCCATAGACTAGATCATTACAGAGATGTCAGAATTTAGAGATTTCAAAAAGTATAAGAATTCACCTTTCGCCATTAGCCTCAAAGGAATCATAATTTGGTCTCATGTCCACTAAAATTGGAAATTAAAATCAGCCATTTGTTCATTTGGAGCCCTCTTGATTGTAGTCAACTACTCCAAAAGTGATAGGTTGTCTGCCCTTTCTCTGAACTGGTTGTAGATTCCTAAACACAACTCGTTCCAAATTTTTATCGACCCAGTTGTTAGGCCCCTAAACCACTGCAAGGTTTTTCCTTTGAGAGATGAGGAAAGTATTCTAACTATGACATCCATTTCATTGATCTTGTGAATGGCACAGAACATTTGCAATGTCTTGAATATGGTCACTGGGGGTTGTGTGGTTTTCTCTGGTGAAATGGGGGATGTTCTTTAGTGTTGCAATTGGGATTAGATTTTGGGAATTGAGGGCAAGTGGGCTACTACCCATGAAATTGACAAATCGATTTGGTGGTGCTTGTTGAGCCATTCTGATTGGCCTAAGGACCCTAGTGGATTGGAGAAAAGTTCTACCAGGTAGAGGTGTTGATAATGTTATATTAGGTGGAGATAGGGATATTTGTACTCTTCTTCCTCTCCTTCCTCTGCTTGGAGATAGCTGCAAATACTCAAATATATCTTCTTCTCTTGTCCTTGACCGAGTTTCAATTCTTTTCATGAAATTGAGGGACTTGGGCTACTACACCACTGAGTTTTGGTCCTGGGAGTCACTGGATGGGTTAAGAATGAGATTCCAGAGGCTAGGGTTTTACCAAGACACATATCTGATCTTGATAAAATGGAAAAAATAAATTTGAAGGGCATGGATGTTGATTTTCAGAGATTAGACCTTGTTTTGCAGCTTGTCATTCTATTCAAAATCTGAAATTCAGAACTTGGCTCATGTAATGCAACCTCCAAAATCTGAAATGAAAAATGACCTCTGAAGTTTGAAATGTGAAGTGTAGTGGAACTTCCGAAATCCAAAATCAAAAATGTAATGGGACCTCTGAAATTAAAATGCAATGTAACCTCCAAATTTGAAATGTAATTTTTGGAACTTAAGACCACCCTTGCAATCTACAACCTTCGATCTACTCTCGACATAACTTGGGAATTTTTTGCATACATGAAACCCCCAAAAAATCCATTTTAGAATTTGGACCATGCAATGCAACCTCCAAAATCTGAAATCTGAAAATCTCCAAAATTTGAAATGTAAAGTAACCTCTGAAATCTGAAATACAAAGCAACTTGTAACTTCTGAATTTTCTTGAAAATACCTCCAAATTTGTGAAGATATGACTTCTTTGTCCCACCGGGTGTGCTAAAATTATTATCACCAAATCACAACACCCCCAAATTTCTAGCTTTTATGACTAAGGCATTTGGTGTGATTAGGTAACATGGAGTTATCCTTAAGTGTGGGACTTACAGTTGGGATAAATCTCCAGAGAAGATCAGCTTCCTCTTCCTAAACCTAGCACTACACTACTCCTAAATGCAGAAAAAAAATCTTAATCTAATATTACCCTAACACTTCCAAAGGGACAAGGACAAAGAGAGATTGCATGAAAAATAAAGCCTACACTAAGGGTTGGTGATGGCACTAAGAAAGGGTGTGTTGAATAGTCTCCTCCACATGAAAATGGAAACAAGTGAAAGATGAAAGGATGGTCTAGCATCAAAGGTCACAACACATGCAATGAACCCACTTTCATTAAGCACAATCAAATTTTAACCTGTAATAGACACAATAAGATACACAATATACCCACCAAGCATGAATAAAGGTAAGTTGAAGCAGCAAAACCAAACTAGGATAGAGAAAAATCATAAGATCTGATTTTTATTTCTCTAATTAATTTTACACAATAACTCATCACATAGGCAAAAGGAAGTTTCTATTACATAAATCCAAAAATGGAGGCTTGAAATTCCACAAATTTCTCACACATGAAAAAGAAGGGAGGGGAAGATACAAGAATGTCCAACCTTTAAAACATTACCCACCCTTATAATTTATAGGAAGAAAGGATGAAGAGAGGAGAGAGAAGAGAGTTCTAAAATTTCTCCAATACCCACAAAAAATAATAAATTTTTACTGCGATGGGCATGGGAGGATCTTTAAAGCCCATGCTTGACTGTACCTTGGCCTGTGAAGAAATAATGCCCGCATATCCTCATTTGCATCATTCTACGTACCTGGGCATGGATCCAATGTCCTACAAATTCACCTTCATTTCCCCCCCACCCAACTCCTTGATCTCTGAAATTTAATCCCTCCATTATATCCCCTCCTAAATTCTCGTTCCAACAAATATAATTTTGTTAAATTTGGCTAAACAAGGGTTAAAGTTATGCTAGATTTTGCTTAGGTCACTTCTAGAGTTCATCCTCCACCTACCAAGCTCCATACTTCTTCAATGTGGCTCGCCACCTAACCACTTCCTAGCTTTGCACCCAATGTAGCTCAGTTCCCAAAACCAACTTAGAGGGTTAAAAAGAATTTAGATTTTAGACTTTTTGGTTGGTAGCAGAGTTTGGATTTTAGTGCTTTGTAACATTGCACCCACCGGCCACACTTTCGAGCCCAGTCTCTAGATCCCAAAACCCAAATGGGTGCCTCAATGAGCTAACATTTTGGATTCCATAACTCCTCCACATCAGAATTTACATCTGCCAAACTCTGATGCCACATCCACCTCCACCTCTGAACCTTCATGACTCTGAAGTTTGAAATCTTTGGACTCCGAGTTGACTCCCGCCCTTCGAAACATGCCACCTTGCCAAATTTCAGGTTTCGGACCCTGAGTTCATCAAAGATCCCAACCGCTCCAATGCATTTTTCCCCCATCGACTCCGAACCTTCGTAACTCCAAAGTCTGAAATCTTCAGACTCCGAAACCTCCCAACTTGCCACTATTCTTATGAGCTCACTCGACGTCTCAAGCCTCTACCTCCAAACTCCCTAACCTGATCTCCCATCGAGCTCAACTTTGAGCTACATGTTATTCTGCCTCACTCCTCTTGCAACCCAGATGACTTAGCCCACTGACCTATCCTCCTTGCATCATGGTATCCTTGAATTCATGGCTCAATGGAGCCTCACAGAGCTCACACTTCTCCCTATGGCTGAGAAATTCACCTAGCCTTGGCTTGTTCCCACATTCTTAGCCCTGTATCAGTCACGACTCATCTCTCCAAGCTCCCCATGCATACATGCCCAACTCCTTACGTGTCATGTTAAGCCCACTGCCCATCTATTCCTATGCATAGTTTTCTCTTTCATCCATCATGAGCTTACATTGAGCTACTTTTCCTATGTTACAAACTCACTGGGTGAACCAACCCCGAAAACTCTCCATGTCAATCCGCATCACCCCACACTGGTGCCGATGACAATAAATCTACTCACTAAGCCACTCATTGAGTCACTTTTCTTACCGATATGACATTCAGACACTCAGCTTGATCAGCCCCAAAATGATCTCAACCCATAACTAACTCACCCACGCACATTTGGCTAGCTCATTTAAGTCACCCATGTCTCACCTCCTTCATGCATCACTTTAGCTCGCCAAGCTGTTCACCGAGCAGCTCCATGAGCTATTTTTTAGCTCGGTGGCAACCTTAGGCCCTTACTCTATATTTTCACTAAATTTATTGGAATTAACCAAATTTTTTGGAACCAGAAGGCCATTGGGGTTAATGAGATGCCATAAAGCACAAATTTCCAAATTTTCCTGAAAATGACCATTTTTGCCCATTTTGTTGAATGTGGGCCCACTGGAGCATGTTTTCACCTTAAGTAAAATTTGAGTCCCTTCAAAACCTAGAAGAGGAAAAATAGTTTGAATGATTCCACACCTTCCTTGAATCACTGTAATGCTCCTGAAACATGAAATTTTACCTGTGAACCCTAGACTCTCCTGTGATGTCCCTGTCTAGTGCTTAGGTCCAATCCCTCCCTATTGTCCATCTTTCTCGAGGGAAAAAACGGATAAAACATCCCTTCTACTACAGATCCACATATAATTTATCAGCCATTTTTGGATGCATTTTCTTTCCATCTTACTATCTATTGTAGCTAACAATATTTACGATGACGAAAATGACCCTCCTCTTTATATACAAATTTGCATCAATAAATTAGGTGTTTAGTGGGATTTAGTCGATAATGGATCTAAACTAAATCTTTGTCCTTTATCATTCATTTAGGATGTAGGAATTTCCGTTTCTAAGCTCAACCCAACATATATTTCTATTTGTTCATATGATTCTACTACACATCCCTGTCTAGGCATTGTCACCTTAACGCTCATTGTGGGGCCTAAAAATATTCACGTCCCATTTTTCGTTATCGATACCCTAGTTCCATATAGCTACTTACTCAGTAAGACATGGCTTCATAGAATGCAATTAGTAGCTTCCATAGTTCATTGATGCATTAAATTCTTACATGAAGGCTTTGAATATGAAGTTCCTGGTAATAGTACACCATTCCAATATTACAACCTACATCCAACTGTTGCATTACTTATTTCATCTTCTGCCACCATCCATCCTATTGCTGATCCATGACCTATGGACTATCCATAAAAACTTGTCTCCACTCGAGGGAACCATTTGTACACTAGATGTTATCCCATCTTCTTCAGAATCCCCCCTCCTTCTATTAATGTTATAGTACTTTATCAGGGGTCTGTCCATACATCAAATGGCATACCACCTTCATTGTCTCCTCATGAGTAACCTACATCTACCATACCTCCTTTCACATGCACTCTTTTCATGAACAATGATTTTTGGTAGCACATTCCATTTAATCATGCTTTCTCTAACACTATTTGCATGCTCGATGGCTTGAATCAGCTTGGGTTTATACATGGTGATATCTTACCTCCACCACATTCACCACATCTATATCATGGATATATTTTCATTACTAATTTTTATGGGCTCCGAGTATTTCATTTATCGGTCTTTTTTGCACACACTCTGCGCCTTTCACTATTTACTCTTGGGCAATATTTGCTTGACTATATTGGCAGTACTTTAGATCCTGATCATATAAAAATTTCATTCTCCATACCTTTCAGTTGTGTCTTTATTTGTAATGAATCGTTTCTAGGCTATTCATAAAACCTTACTCGTTGGTATGCACATGGATTTCCATTACCACCTTTCATTGACAAATAATATGCAATGGGCATGTATAATCTATGATGCAATGGATTTATACAGGATCAACCATGCACTATTTCTTACCAAGTCTCAGATGCATCACCATTCAGTTTTGACCATGATAATGAAAATCTCTTAGATGATGTTACTTGATTGTGATCCTCTTCTCACACTTGGGGGGCATCATACTTCTTTTTCCTCCTTCTAGTACTCTCATGTGTCTCACATTTCTATCACTTCACTTATTACTTCACATATATTCTCTCACACACGTCTCACACATATTGATACATATGTATTGTCATTACCCAATGACACACTCTTGTGCTATGGTTCACACTTGAATGTTGAGATAATACTACATTCATGAACCTCAAATCGTACACATTACATATTATACACTCAATGCATTTGTAACACATCTCTCTCATGCACATTCAACGGAACACACTACCATATGACGCACTTTAGTTCCATAGTTCATACTCGATTACTAACAGTCTAAATCTAAAATGAACCTCACCACACTCACTCACTCTTTACACTCTATGCTTGGATGATCATATCTTTGTAGCGCACAACTCAAACCATTTCTCGATGATGCACTCTTATTTTATGGTTCATTCTTGACTTTGAGGGGCATTTATCAATGAACCTCATCTCATGCACACTCATACATATTCAATTTAGGGCACGTGACTCCTATCACATTCACTATGCATTTCATTCCATCTCACTCATCCACAACATACTACATATCTTAGTTGTACATTATTCTTGCTTATTTGTACTCACATGTTAAATCTTTGTTTACTATGTTAGCTAGATACATTGTATGTCATTATTTTTTATATATACATGTGTGTGTTCACTTGCCTTTTATTTTTGATCACAAACTTTACACAAATTTTTACACGCAGTATGGATTCTTGGCATTGTACCTTTTACTAGTCCCATAGTAGGCTCTTAGGGGCATCTACTTCCATACACATCACAAGTGTTATTGTTTTGTTTTACACTATCTTCATATTCTTACAAGCACACTACTATATCAGATTCATACATGTTTTGACATACTTTCTATCTTTCTAACATGCTAACAGGTGCTTCATGTGTAACATTTATTTTGTTGGAAATCTCTACTACCATGGTTGTCTATTACTATTTGTTATCTACTGCTTGTCATTGTTTTCCATTATTTGTGGGATTTTCCCTATGTCTTGCTTGTGTGCACTGACTGCTTGTATACTTTTGGCCACATCGGCCTCGATTGTCTTGTGACATTGTGAGTGATGTCCCATATTGTAAAACCCACTTGTTTGTTAGATTAAATTTGTCATGTATATGCTTTTTATCTTGTTTGCACTAACACTTATTTTCTAGCCACTTTTCTTATGTGCAAAGAAAATCCACCAAGCACATTCCCTAACCATTCACAAATCAAGAGGTTTTAAAAGCACAACATTACCAATCTCTGCAATGTGAGGATCATTTACAATGCTAAAAATGGCTAAAAGTTTGCTAAAACTGACAAATAAACTCCAAGTATGACTTCACTCACTATAAACATGTATCTACCATGCTTGTCACCTTCATTCTTTTCCCACACAATCATTCAAAATCATCAATATGCCTAAAGTTCTATGAATACTTACCTTTCCACTTCATTGCTCAAGTTCTTGCTTAACTAGTTCTTGTCTTAATGGTATGACCTGGGTCATTATCCTCTTTTTTGCTTCTAGAAAAATTTCCCATGTTCTTCACACTTAAATCACATGTTAACCCACTATGAAATGCATTCAAACCATTATAAACTTAATACCACTTTCCTTGTACAAGACTGCCCCTACAAGCTCTTAAGACATGGTTATTGCTTCATTGATGCAAACAAGGTTCTAGCTCTACCCACAAAGTATACCACCTCCACTAGTTTTATTTCACCTTCTTGGACATGCTTGTAAAATAATAGGTTTCAACTGTTATCCTAACTCCTACTGTCACACCTTTTGCAATTTGTCATCAAATCATCACTAGGTCTTCTTCTAGTAACATTTAGGGATATATTTGTTGTTAGGAAGTTCCAAAGCAAAATGAAGGTATTTTAGAGCACCCATTAAGGGTTTTTAGATGTGAATGAGTTTTTAAGGGCCAATAGGTATAAGTTTGGACACTACTTCCTTTGTACACCAAATCTAAAAGTTAAGCCTAGACTATTGCAATAGCCACTCTCAAATTTTTCATATACACAGACTTTGACTACTCTTTTGTAGGATCCCCTTGATAATCTTCCCACTGATGTTTATTCCAATTTTCTAGCAATGATTTCTTAGTTTGGTTTTTCAAAAACCATACCCTAATTAAAACCTAGCTATGTCATACTGTGCAGCCCCAGACCCTTATTCTTGTCACCAATTCCATTGTACTTCACTTTTTGGTTCTAGATTTGGCTTGTAGGATTGTTTTGATGTTATTCCACTGATGATCTTACTAGTAGGTCAATATGATGAGTATGAATGCTCTTTTCAAGATATAGTTCTTTGTACTTACGTGGTAACACAAGTTTAAAACCCTTACTGGCAACTTCGAATCTCTGAACTCATTTAAAGGGGAATTTTTGAGTTCCTTATTTATGTTATACACCTATTTTATCCTTCCAATGATGTTAAACCTTATGCACATCAAAAACACACATGCTTACAATTATAGTCACAGTCATCAAGCCTTGAGTTGGGGAACATGAATAGAAGCTTTCGTCCGGGTTATAAACACACAAATTAGTCCTTCATCCACTAAATAGAGGGATATAACAAATCTTCTATTTTCATGTGTTTTTAGAGCTCTCCAACATTCATCTATCAACAATGATGGACATGCACATAACTATTTCCTATCATTAATAGTCCTTTAACTTCTTCCTATAATAAAGTATTCTATCAGTAATCACTAAACCTCTAAAATAGGATTCAAAGACAGATACAAGGCAAGAATCCACTAATAAAGTCAAGGCCCCACCTCTGTGTACGTGGGCACAATCCTATACCTCATTTATGACATTCAAGGAACTAGTCACACATCCAAAAATAGAGCATTAGTGTCTTATATCAACCACGAGAAAAGCATGCACTTCATTAGAAATTATTTAAAGGATCATTAAGCATCTTAGAGGGAGGTTATCAATCACAACTCAGAGCCCCATCCTAAATCAGTCTAAACCAACACATGCAAGAGCTTAACTACCGATTACACCATTGAATCCTTTTGGATTGTAAAAAATAAATCATCAACCATACTCTGATAATACCTCTCCAATACAAGATGAACCTCACCATAGTATAAGAATGCATTCTACTATCATGCCCAGGTTTAAACACACAAAACCATGGTATCTATATATTTATTGCAAAATACACCCACAAACCATTACATTTCCTCCCTTTCATGGTTCCCTTCTTCCTCCGTACAAAGAATAATGTCCTTATCTTGCTCCTACTATCTCCTTATTCGAATACATCTAAAAGCATGTAACTTCCCCTAAGTATAACTTCCATTCTACATGTTACAATGACTCCAAAAATGACATTTAGTGGCTCTTGGACTTCCTTATCATGTCATGACCACTCAGTCTTCACACACACACTTATCACACTCACATTCATGACTAACTACATACCCCTTATGACTTAATCTAGACTCTTACAACACTTCACAAACTCCTCGGCTCCTATGCACTCTTAGACCCAGCTTTTTTTTCAATTACACTACATTTTGAAGGGAAAATCCATACATTCAAATACCATGTCACACATTCTTGAACCTTGACTCTAGCTCACACACATGACTCATACCTACCTAGTTGACTTATTTGAAAATCTCCCGATGACCTCTATGACATGGATCTCCATGAGATGCTCATTCATCACTTGCTAGCTCTGTACACATCTTGTCCCTCTACCCATGTGTGTTTACTCTTGTTTGACACTAACAAGCTTGTTTTTAGCACTTTGTTTGTGTACTGCCTCCTAGTTTCCTACTAAGTGCACTCCCTCCCCACACTTCAGGGCATCAATTCATCAATCCAACACTATGGTCAACTCTCTTTTAGCCTTGCTGGCTTGCGATGGTCAGCCCCCTACCCCAAACGAGGGGGGCATCCATCAGGTGAATCAGTCACCCCATACAACATTATAACATAGTTTATTATATACATGTCACAGTCTTCAGTTTCAGAAAAACACAAAACCTGACTTGGGTGCTCATCACAACACATACACTCTCTCCCAGACACAGACAATAATGCCTAGGTTCCCCTGACCACTTTTTTACATGTGACCAGGGCCAGTTACACAAATTTTTCTCATTTTAGTACACCTTCAGCATTTTATACAACAAATTTTAGCCTTGGGGCAAGATAGCCTTCTATTTTATGTCAGGAACCATTTCTCTCTTTTGAATTATTGCCTCAGCACTCATGCATGCATTAGTGTTTGATCAAGGGGGGTGCAATGCATCAGATTTGTGCACACCATCTGTAATGGTGTTTAGACTTTTGGAAATAGTCAAAGTTTGGATAATAACACTAGACTTTTCTCCCTACATTATTCCATACTTGGCATGAGATTGCCTGAAAAACTTACACTCAGTGCAACTGACGTGAGATCGCCCAAAAAACTCGTTCTTATACAACATCTTCAGGATCCTTTCTATCTCTTTTACTCATCACGGATCACATACACATGTTCCTTTTAAAATTTTCACACACTTTCTTACATATTGTTTATGTGTTTTGATCAAATTTTTCATATGCACATATTTGACTACTTGTCATTCTTCTCTTTTGTAGGTTTGTCCTTATGGGAAGCGGTAGTCACATCAATCACACATCATCACACATATAATAACATCAATAATAGGTATAATGAGACACCTACACATATGCTTTCACCCCTAGGTCATCTTCATTTTCACTTCCTCTTCTTTAACTTCCATGCTTCACTTTTTGTCACTCCACGCTTTTTCTTGTCTCCTTGACACACTTTTTTCACGATCGATCTACATGGTTATCAAGTACACATCTCTTATCTACTTTATGTTATCGAGCATTCACTCAACAACATAAAGTGGGGGAAAATGTAGACACTAAATCACGTACTTTGGGTATATTTCTAGTCCTAATCACATACCACTATTCATATGGTTCCTAAGTGAGAAAAGAATTAATTGACCATTGTCTTTAGCCTCTTTGCTTTCTTTTTATTTTCTCACTTGGTCTTACACTCCTTATTACCCAGTCTGACCTTTTCATACTTCAGAATTTCTGACTCTGGAAACCAACACCCAGCTAGGACGCTAATGCGTAGGTGCCCCCGTCCCCTCTGGGCGCCCCCAACCTCTTTGTACTTTGATAACATCTTTTGGGTCTTTTCTAGTCATTTGGGCATCTTATTTTCTTACTAATTAGCCTTTTAGTGGTTAATTATGAAATTCAACCAAGGGAATCATATAAATACAAAGCTCTGTGATCATAATAAAGGACTAAGCACTAAGAATTTACTATGACCACCTAAGGTTACATCCAAAGGCCATTACAAGAGCATCAAAACATCCATCTAGCATCCATACAAGGGCAAGGGACTACATTTTTCTTCATACAGTTCATAGGAGGGGAAGTTCATTTTTCCATGCACACATTTATCTACATTTTCTACATCTAGCTATTGCATGCTATCAAGTGTAACTTACACAAGAACAACCAAGGGCATGATTTCACGCACGTGCACACACACGCACACGCACACAACACACACATGCAAAACACACACACACACACACACACACACACACACACACACACACACACACACACACACACACACACACACACACACACACACACACACACACAAACTTACATGGAGTTTGAAATGTAGTTCAACTTTTATAATCGTAAGTTCACTCATTTGGGTGACTGTTAGGGTCAATCTGACTCCCCATTTACATCTTTTTCTTGTTGTCATTTGATGTGTTTTGGGATTTTATAGGTTCTCCTTTTTTTAGGTTTTAGGACAACTCGGTGATCAAACAATGAAGTATAGAAGACTAAAGGAGACATCCAATTAACATCTTGTGACCCTACGAAATTACATTTCTAAGGTTCTTAGAAGACACAGGTGCCAAAATGAGGTCTGTAGTGCACCAAGAACCCTTGACCCTACACAAGCACCCTAGCCCCGGCATTCCTGATAAATCTACATTTTTTGGGTCTAGTCGTAACACTCTACTTTCTTTTCCCATCAATTTTCCAACTTGGCACAATTTTGGAATTATTGTGAATCAACTAAGTGTTTTATATGTTCTCTTGCACTTATGGTTTCAAATTTTTAATTACTTGTTTCTTCTGTCATATAAATACTTTATTGTTTATATCTACGACATTACATATTTAAGATTTAGCATCTATATTTTTAATATTTGTTTAATCAACTTAGCACTAGTGTTTAGCCTTGATTTTTAGGATCCACGTGTCCGCCTATGTCAAGAGAACGTAATAATTCTAATGATAATAACAATCTGATATTAGGATAATATTGAATTCAATAAATTAGGAAGAAATATATATGAAATATGAATTCAATTTTAATAAGATAAAACAAATATAGAATAATAATAATAATAATAATGAAAGTAAAATTTTGAAAAAAAATAATTTTTATAAAAAAAAAGGGGAAATGAATATGCATGGGAAGGCACACAATTTCCTGATAAGATGAAGAGGTTTGGTGAATGTAATAAAGTGTTTGACCAAATGAAACAACATGACATATTTTCAGAGAGAATTGAAGGTAAAGTGGTGTTTGCAGGTATGTGGGAGGATTTGGGATGTCATTTTAGTAGGCAAATGGAATGGCAAGGTAAATCCATCCACCAAACAGAGCACAAAGTGAGACACATCCTAAACAACCTTTCAGACCTGTCATTTTCCTTGTATAATAATACAATAACCCTATTATAGATCCAGAGGCATTAACCACGATGAAACCCAAGTTAACATTATAAATTCAGCAGTAATTGGATAGTTTTAGCGAGTGTAGAGTAGGAGCTCTACTTTACTAACAATGTTAAAGTAGGGTTTTGTACTCTCATAACTAAATAATCAGAAAGTTACACGGAACTGTTTTAATTGGAGCTCCCGTTAATAGCCATCCTAAAATTAGTCCCATTATGGGTTAAATCAACCCTGCACACAAAGATAAATTTGGAACCCAAATATCTCATCGTTATACTTTATACAAATTGATTGATCTGGATCATTATCTTTTTTTTTAAGTGGGTTCAATTGTCACTGAGAGGAATCAAAACTACTGCATGTCGTTGTTTTGTTTTTTGTATGTAGAAGAGAAGAAAAATATTGAGGATTAGGAAGCACATAATGTCTAGCTCTATTGATTTTTATTATTGTATTTCTGAGCACCTATGTTATGTACACTGTAACCTTTGTAGCACCATTCTCAAGAATCCTCTTTCGTTGTGCTAAAATAGACTCCTTGGGACAAGGAATGCCACATCCATATATCATGTAATGGATCACCCTAGTTGTATGATCTACACCAACTGGGTTTGAGAAAAATTTCAAAAGACCATCTTCATGCTTGCGTAACCTTGGTCTGTTCTTGGATGATTGGGAGGTCTGGATGCGTTGATCATGACCATGAACTTTGAATTGGTTTTTTTGTTAAGCTTGGCTTGTGGCATATACATTGGGTTGCAGATTTGGATGCTTGACATAATTCCTTGGCCACTCTACATAGATGCATCGAACCACAGGATTTTGAGCTTGTGTCAGGTTATAACGTCCATCCAATAGGAATTTGAAGAAATCAACTGGTTGGCACTTAGGGAGTTGGTGAGTATGGCATGTGGTCAATGGACTACTTCAATCTTTGTACGGGTGGTGCTAGTTTGTATGTTGAATAGCCATTGGGACCTGGATCCATTTAATTTTTACACCATGTGATTCAACTCACATGTCTTGGTAATGTCTGATGGTTTGAAAGTTAATATGCAGTTGGAATATTAAGATCTCTATGTGGTGGTTGGAATAATGCACTTAGAATAAGGTGTTAGAACTTGGCATGAATGTGCACGAGTTAAAAATAAGGTGAAATAATGTGACACCATATTTATGAACTTAATGACTTGGGATTTTTGGAAATTCATGCTTGAGTTTTTAAGTGCCCCAAAAATGCAACTTGGAATATGGTAGAGTGAATGGGAAAGTATAGTTGAGTTTTTGAGTCAGCATTTGGCGAATGTGCCCCTCTTTCTATGTCATCCCTGAAACAACTAGCTCAACATTTCGTTTTCTTGTTTATTTCAAGGCATGGTCTTCTAATTTTTTCTTTTATATCTTTAGTACTTTTCGTTCTTCATTTGCAACATAATATAAATTTTAAACCTTTGAAATAGACTATACTCTTGGTTATTTAAAATGAAGTTGTAGTGCAAAACAATAAAACTTTACCTCGCGACTTGTGAAACCCTAATGACTTTTGTATGTCAACCATACTTCTAAAACCCTCTTGGGATGTTTGGGAAATATAAGTAACCAGATTGGATAACCATAACCTCTTGATTTGATTATTTGTGTTTGAGTTATTTTTTCCAAACCTCATAACCGTTCCCTTACAAAATTTATTAAACGATTTTCATTGACTCATGAAACAACTTTCTGGAACCCCCATGCAAAATTTCAGGGTTTGAACACATTCCTTGTCATCAAGAGATACCAAAAAATATTCTACAATTCCCTAGATTGATCATTTTTTCTTTTGGTGTAGCGCATTAGGATCCCTGCGGACCCTATTTGCAGCATCAGGTAGCTAGTTTAATTTAAAAGTGGGCTTTCATTTGGCTTGTCGTTTTGAACCTGAGCACGGAAATGGATATCCGCTTTTGCAAGACTTTAATATTTTTAATTGAAAATTTCTTGTAACCATTAGTTCAAATAAAAACACATCGCTAGCTGGTTTTCCAAAGGCATTTCATAGGCCTTAGTCATTGTTTTACCAAGTCAAAATCTATCCAATTATGACTAGTGGCCCCGGAAAACCATTCACCATTTATAAGAATTTTTCCTTTTCTAAGATCTATAATCTCCTATGAATTCTTGGTATATAGGAGAGTGTATAAATATTTACTTTTTCTGCATTTTCCCATTGAAATTCAGTTTTTGAATGTGGTTTCTTAGCCTCCTAGCCAAAATTGGACGTTTTTCGCAACTAGAAGGAAAATGTAAAAGAGGGACGTGGGACCCTAGTCAAGTTAATAAACTGACATCAAAACTTATTGATATTTATAAATAATTATATGGAACTATATTTGGTGGCTTGTTTTGAGAAAATTGACTTTTGGAAAAATAGTGTTTACTATTTCCTCTCTTATCTATCGTATTCTCTCCCTCCTCCCTTAGTTAAGAAATGAATTGTAAGGAAATGATTATGTATATCTCTAACCCTATTTGGTTGTGTGTGAAGTATTCTGATTATGTAAATGAAAAACTAAAAATACTAATTATTCTAGATTTAGGTGGATGTCATGTTAATATTTGTGTTGATTGTGTAGTGGTTGCAAGTACCAAGACACAGAGGAAGTGAATTGTTACTGATAATCTCATATTAGCATGTTATTTGGAATAATGAAATTATAGAGGATAAATCAACATTCTGTGATATATTGAAATGTTTATTATTGAAATTTTGTAATAAGTATGAGTTGCTAGTGTTTAGGTATTTTTGGGCAAATGTGCATTTAATCATGGGTGTCATTTTGATTCAAAATTATGTATTGTAAAAAGGTTGGGTATTTATGTTAACTAAAATTTAATTTGACATATTATAGTATATTCTTAGTGTGAAATTAATGATTAAATATTTGGTGTGTTGTGTTATTTACCTTGCAAATGTAGAAAGGAAATCTAAATAAAACAATCAGTCTTAGTATAAAACCCTTATATGACTACCCTTCTTGTGTGATCCTTCATAATGGGGAAAGCTAAAACCTTATGGTGAACCCAAATCATTATATTTTATGACACCTTATAGCTTAAGGAAATAAGATCCAAGTTTTAGATTATCATCATAGCATACACACTTAGCGACATTGTAGCAAACCTAACTATTAAGAACGATAATTATTAAACTTTGTGTAGAGTATGTAACTTCCTCCTAGGATTGGTAATCATGTGTGTAGAAAGGAGAAGGTGTTATCTTAAGATAGTAATCCATGGGAAACCAACTTTAAATCTAATATAAAACCCTCTTGGACCAACACATGTGTAGAAAAAATGACTTTAGGTAGCAAAGATTGTCAACTACTATTTGAAATTCATCTTGAGGAGTTCGGGTTATGAATGAATTCTATATCAAAATATTAATTATCATTTTGGTTGTTATTAAAGAATACTAAGAATTAATTCTGGAACACATTAAAATTTTAATTTATGACTAGTTTGTGAAAATGTAACCATGAGATGATGTGTTAGGAGGGAAAAGTGAAATTTATATCTTTCTTGTAACATGTTTAAACCATCTTGTTGTGAGAAACAAAATCCATGACGTGTAAACTTTAATGTGAACCTTAATCATTTAAATGAAGTACTATTCCCTCTTGTTCTCCCACTTGTCCTATTGTGTAAAGAATGTATGATGTGAAACCATGTAATCATATTTTTAGAGACGATAACCTAGAACAAGAACTAGTAGTCTCATGAGCATACAAATGTCCCTATTACCAAATGGGTTATTCAATTAATTGTAATAAGATATATGAACCAAACTTAGTGAAACCATTTTTAGGTGAATGTAAATGACTCGAGTGGGTCCTATATTTTTAGTGATCTACACATGAGAATATTGATTTTTAACCCCTTGAACCCCTCTCAATGAAGAGTGTTAGCTTGGAAAGAAGTATCGAAGTTACCTTGAGTTACATGAAGATTGTGGGAGATAAGGTTGTTCAATTACTCTAGTGATGACCTTAGTAGGGTGTCTATTATGGAGAGTAAATGATTTAATTAATTGTAGTATCTCCTTGAGATTATCTTTATATGAAACATTGAAAATATGTTACCCAATATTCGTTTAAGTGTCTTAGAAGGCCTTTAGAAGTGTATATGAATTGGAGTCCTCTTGTGTAATATGTGTTTAATATTGTGTGGTTAATGATAGTGAAATGAAATGTTTTTCGTGAAATACCTCCCCCCAGATTCTTGAGACTCTAAATTTTGAGCATGTTTGGTGTAACTTGATATTGATTAAAAGAATGCTAACAAAAGACCAAAGTAATGACATAAGGGGTATACTTACTCCTAGTGAGATTAAAATTTTGTAAGAACATGAATTCATATGGAAAACAAAACTTATGACACGTAAATATTAACAAATACTCAAACCAAGATTTGAATGATAATAACTTCATAAAAAGAAATAGACTTGCCTAGTGGATGGAAGATTACATGGAAAGGGAACTTGGACCCTAATATACTTTAAATTTTAAGAACACTTTCCCAAATTCATTTCAGTTCTTCTTGTGTGATGAAGGTAAAACTAAACTTCAAGTAAACTATTTTAAGAACAAACCCTTGGCATAAGATTCAACATCAGGGTATTTGTATGTGTTTAAAATGCATAGAACAAAAAATTAAGTTATGGAAATAATTATAATGTAGAATGTACTAAATTTAAATGTACTTATTAAAAATTATATTTTAAATGGAACCATCTAAGGTAAAATGTTAAATGCAATATTAGCAAAATGAAACCTAGTTTTGAGGGGAAGGAAGGTATACATGTTAAGTTCTCTACAAATAATTAAAGTCAAATGATGAAATTCGAACTGATCTCTCTCTCTCTCTCTCTCTCTCTCTCTCTCTCTCTCTCTCTCTCTCTCTCTCTCTCTCTCTCTCTCTCTCTCTCTCTCTCTCTCTCTCTCTGTGTGTGTGTAACCATGAAAATGATGTGTCATGGAAGGTTCCTAGCTGTAAATGGATATTGTGGTTAGATCATTGTATGTACCTTGTCATTTTGGAAAAGTGGATTTCATGTGCATAATATGTTTTCATGTTATCTATGTCAATTCATGGCTATGCAAATGTATCATTTGTTGTGTGTTATCCTTAGTTATCTCATGTGGTGTCGTGTATATAGCAATATAAGTAAAAAAATATTCTAGGTTTTATTGTTGTTGTATTTGTGTGTCAAAATTGTGGGTGTGACTGTTATCCAAAATAAGCCCCTTGCTTATTTTTTTCGCTAACTCCCTTAATTCCTTCCTTACTTGTGTCTCAGATAGAAATTTTTATCTTCCAAGCACTCAAAAATTTCTAGAAATGGTTTCATTGGATAGAGCATCTTCTCAGCTTTCTAGAATGGTAAAGTTTTCTTCTAACTCCTCACATTTTTCAATTTATGGCTCAGCGGAGTTTGAGAGGGAAATTTTCCCATGGGAGGCCCACAGGACAATAGGAGGAGGCCAGGTGTCCTCAGGGTCGTCGGACATCGGAGCGGCGGGAGGAAGCTGGAAAATTTTTCAAAGTTGGCGCAAGGGGATATCTCGGCCTGAAGGCCCGCCAACGAATCACAACCTACCACATATCCTCAAAGCATTGGAAGGTGGAGGGGCAGAAGGAAATTTTCCTTTTTTTTCCAAATATGGAAAATAATTGAATGGAAGCTCGGCCCCGATGGCCCGCACCAATCAAAAGTTGCCACGTGTCCATTTGGCCAGCAAAATCTTAAGGGCGGGTGCGACAAAGGAAATTTGGAATTCAGGCCCATGATAATAGAAGCCTACCATGTGTCATGTTTAGGAAATGGTTAGAGTCATGAGAAAATTTGGAAGCGATGGTCCACCAACTAATCAAAGGGTGACATGTGGCATCGGAGCTTCGGGCCAGCAGAGAATTTTTGGAATATTTTCCAAAGACCAAAAAGGCGTAAAAAGGTAAGGGGAAGGCCCGCCAACCAATCAAAAGGTGTCATGTGGTGTCAGAACTTTGGGAGGTAGATTTTTTTGGGAAATTTTTCCCAAAGCCAAAAAAGAGGGAAAATTTTAAATTTCGGGCCCGCTAAGATTCAATTTTGCCCTAGTTTTGCCCTAAATCTTCAGGAGGGCATAAATTTTGATCTAGAGCTCAAATTTTCATGTTCTTGGTGTCATTGGAAAGCTGGTGAAATTCTCTACATGATGGAGGGATTAATTTTTTGTTTTGGTAGGGTTTGGAGAGATAAATTCAAAAAAAACCTCTGTCACATGAAGGAGAGTAGAACTGACGTTTCAACCACCATTTTAATGAAGTATGGTTCGCATTCTCTCCCAACATGGTAAAAAACATTGGGGAATGGAATTTAAAGGGAACCCATGCTATTTTAATTCATTCTAGTTGGTGGTTGAAGCATCCCTTCATGATTTCCCGTGTTTTCTCTTTCCTGGGCTCGAATTTTCATTGTTAAAAGCCAGAACTGGCTCTTTTTGAAAGGGGGCATTTTTATATTTTGCAGACTCCCTTCTTCACCCTAGAAAAGTGATTTTTTGGAATATCATACCTCTTTAAGGACTACAACATGTTTTCTACCTCTCTGCTATTGTAATGCATATATTTTTTATATTGAAAATGATAATGCAAGCTCTGTGAATGTGTTTCAATCCTCTTCTTGTGTTGTTTTCTTTATTTCTGGTGTATCACCACTCCTTTGGTGTATCACCTTGTTAGTCTTAGTTTTATTTCTTTTACATCTTTCATCTTTGTCCCCTTGGAATTTAGAGTAGGATTTTGAGTTTAAACCTCTACAATTTTCAAGCAATACATCTAATCAGAGGAGTTGAGGAACCAACCTCTAATCTAGATATTCTTTTCCCATTTTTACAAGTCCCACACTTAGGGAAAAGATTCAATGTTGTGCAATCACACTGGATGTCCATTATCAAACTAGAAATCTGATAAACATCCAAGGGTGTTGTGAATCTGCACTAACAGTTTTGGCACGCCTGGTTGGACCTTAGAGGTCTTTATCTTCATTGTGATAAATTTGATGTGCATTTGTTGCAAGTTTTGCTAAAAGAGCCCTGATATGCACATCTGGTGACTCCAAAGAGAGAAAATCAACTGGTTTCAGCAGTCATAGTCTGAAGATTCATGAGAAGAATCAACACAAGGTCAAGAGCTAGAGAGGAAGGGTTTTCTGAGTATCTGCATCTATCTCCTGGAAGAAGGAATAAAGGAAGGAGGATTCAAAGGTCTCCATCTTCACCAAATAGGAATATATCAACTCCTCCACCTTCTATACCTTTCACTCAATCAACATGGGTTCTCAGGCCAATTAGAATGGCACAACCTAACCCTTATGTCAACTTCCCTGGCAGCAGCCCACTTGCTCTAAATGCATAAAATCCAGTTCCAGTTGCAACATTGAAGAACATTCCATACTTCACTGGAGAAAATAAAACCACCCCTGGTGATCATGTTAAAGACATTTCTAATGTTTGTGTAATCCATGAGATTCTTGAGATGCAAATTGCTGCCAAATTATTGGCATCTTCATTCAAAGGAAAAGTAGTGCAATGGTTTAGAAGCCTTGGGGCTGGTTCTATCCAAAATTGGAACCAGTTATGCATAGCTCTCCATGAGTAGTTTTGAGAGAAGGGAGATAACTTATGTCTATTGGAACAACTGACTACCATCAAGAGAGCTCCCAATGAGTAGCTGACAAAGTTCAACTTTAGATTTCAAAGGACTTGGGATAGAATTCCAGTGGCAGTAAGCCAATAGCTGAAGGTGATTTTCTATACTATCTCAAAGCTTTAAATTCTAATATTTCTATGTTAATTCAATCCATGGGAGGTACCACTATACCTGCAGCTTATAGCATTTCCATTAGGGCTGAGAATTGTTTGATTCAAGCTGGTAAACTGGCTCCTAGGCCTCTCATGTCCTTGTATCTAAATTTAGAAAATCCAAGCACTAGTCAAGCACCTACTATAGTTCCTATCCCCACTCCTAGAAATTAGATTTCAAATGAAACTTCTACTTCATCCTCTAGTGCCTCAAATGAACTTCAAGAAGTCATGAAACAATTGCAAAATCTAGGCAATGAGTTGGTTACACTCAAGAGGCAGCAGGCCCAAAGTTTAAGACCTTCTTATCAGCCTTAAGCTCAGCCTAATAGGTAGCCATATCAGCCTAATAGACCACCCAATCCTACTGCAAATCAAAATCAAGCTAGGCCTCCTTCCAATAAGCCATTTTCAGCCCTATAATCCTAATGTTGCATCTGCCTCTAGAGCTTTAGTGCCAATGCAAAATAATGTAGCACAAGAGTATGAGTGGTGTTTCCCATGCAATGAGCCTCACAACCAATCTATGTGACTCAATGGTGCCTTGAACCAAGCCTTGATGGTGACAAAAACTGGCATAGAGGGTGAGGTGAGCCAGAAAACAAACCAACAACAAGGATCATCCCAAAAAAATGCAGCTTCAAATGAGACTACACTAGTGAGTTGGTAGGCTGAGGATATTTTTGGTATGAATCAAGAAATGTCTCAGAGTGTAGCAACCAATACAAGGTCAAAGAAGAGGAATATTGGTGAAGGGATGTCTTTGGCTCTAAGTGATCCACAACGTTCCATCACTCCACAAAGTGTTGGCAATCAAAATGCAGTCCCAAACATACAAGGACAGCCCAAGCCACCTTCTAAACTAACTCAAATGCTAGTTATTGATGTCCATGTGCAAGAAAAGAATGTGCAGACCAAGGGGCAGAAAAGAGATGTTTCATCCCCATTCAACATCATTGATTGGATGAAGAAGACAAATGTGAATATATCAATGTGGGAGTCATTATCCATCCTAGGCCAAAGGGATCTACTACAAGCTGCCATGAAAAATTGGTCAACTTCAAATTAGTAAGTTCATATGCAAGAGAAGGTACTCACAAATGTTGCTCATCTTGAAGGGAATCATGGAGGACAACAAGGTAAAATTTTGAAGCCCACTCCATTCTATGTTTCATTGATCATTGGAGATAAGTTAGTACACAATTGTATGATTGATTTTGGGACAAGTATTTCTGTAATGCCCAAGAAAATAGATGATCAGCTGGGTCTCCAATATGAGGTCATATCCAAAGGGGTAGTGAAACTGGATGGGACAGAAGTAACAATGGTGGGAGTGATTAAATATTTGAATCTCACTTTGCATGTATGCCCCAATGTTACTATTTTGCAAGATGTGTCAGTGATAGATTTCCACCACTTTTTGCCCTATGTTTGTTAAGGGATTTCACAGCTAAAATTGGAGGCTAATTATTTGCTGATTGGTCACATATATTGTTTAGAACCAGATATGGGACTAAGGCCACAATCAGGTAAGAGTCTATTGCAAACTTTCACATTGAGCCTCATACTCCAAGCCAAATCAATGCCAATTGTTCAGCATTTGATCAAGAAGATTATCCAAGTATAGATGACGCTGACATCAAAGCTGGAAGCATCCCAGATTTGAATCTTGATGAATGGGAAAGCAACGTACATGATTTTGATCCCTACCAAGAAATAGAATAATTTGAGCTAGGATTTTATTACATACATGAATAAAATCAGTCTATTCCTAGCATCTCCAAGCCAGACCATAAGGATGACAGCTATTTTTTGATGGATCAAGAAGTAGATAAGGTGCATGAGGGGGAGCAATGCTTGTTTCACCTCAAGGAATCAAATATTATTCAACTTTTAGATTTCAGTTTGCATGTTGTAACAACACTGCTGAATATGAAGCTTTGATACAAGGATTGTATTAGTCAATTAAAAGAGGTATAAAAAATCTACAAGTCTTTGGTGAAAGTGAGCTGATTGTTAATCAAGTTAGAGGAAAACATGCTGCTAAAAATGACCTGCTCAAGTGTTACAAAAATAGGGTGTGGGACCTCATTGAAGATTTTGAGGGATTTAACATAAATTCCATCCCTAGGAAGGAAAACCATGTTGCTGACAGGCTTGTAGCAGTTGGGGCAGCCTTTGATGTTGTTGAAAGTATCAAGAAAGATAAAGTACATCCAAGCATTCATGTGATTATAAGGCTCTCAGTGCCAAACAATAATGTGAGTTGGAAATTGTTTGAAAATGATCAACAAATCATCAATTTCTTGCAAGAAGAAACTGAGTTCTTAGCCAAAAATTAAGAAAAATTAGAACAACAGTATGGTGATCAGGTAGTACAGTTGAGAACCAACAAACTATTGAAGGGAATTGTCACTTTAGAGTCCATTTTTAATCCTAATGATCAATTTAGGAAGGAGAAGGAAAATATCCAAGTAAAGGGAGAAGATTCAGTGCCCATCTTAGTGGGATAAGGAAAGTCACTTCAAGTTGGTAGAGTGACAACCGAGCAAGAAAGGTATGAGTTTATGAAACTTTGTCAAGATTTCCTTGATGTATTTTATTAGAGCTATGAGGACTTGAAAGGTTTCAATCCCAAGCTAGCTCAACATACAATTGAATTGGATCCAAGTGCTAAGCCTATCAGGTAAAAGCAAAGGCCAGTCAATCCACACATAGAGCCTCTCATGAAGAAGGAATTGAATAAGTTAATAGAGGCAAGTATCATATTTCCCATCAAGCATTCTATTCGGGTAAAAAACTTAGTTCCAGTTAGAAAGAAGAGTGGAGAAATCAAATTATGTGTAGACTTCAGAGATTTGAATAGAGCATCCCTTAAGGATCACTACCCACTCCCCTCTATGGAGTAGATTTTGCAAGTTGTTGCTGGCTCTGAGAGGTTTTCATTACTAGATGGCTATTCAGGGTATAATCAGATCATGGTAAAGGAAGAGGATTAGTTCAAGACAGCCTTCACCACCAAATGGGGAACTTATGCATATAGAAAAATGCCATTTGGGCTATCCAAAGCTGGACCTACCTTCCAAAGGGCAATGGATATGGCATTCAAGGGATTGATAAAAAATATAGTACTGGTATACTTAGATGATATCACCATTTTTCTAAAAGTACAGCAGATCATCTCTTTCATTTGAGATAAGTGATCCAAAGATGTAGAAGCTTTGGGGTATCCTCGAATCCCAAAAAATATATTTTTCTAGCTCATGAAGGAAAGCTCCTTGGCCATATTTTTTCAAAAGAAGGACTAGAAAATTATCCAGAGAGGGTTGAATTAATAAAATCCCTGCCATTACCAAGTCATAAGAAAGCCCTCCAACTTTTCTTGGGAAGGATCAATTTTGTTCGGAGGTTTGTTCCAGATTTTACATCCCTTGTCAAGCCAATAACTATGATGTTGAAGAAAATCATGGCTTTCAAATGGATAGCAGAAGGAAAGGCAAGTTTTGAGGCAATCAAAGAGGCTATCTCACAAGCTCCAACCCTCATTAAACCGTATTTCTCCAAGGATTTCACCCTTTATGCATTTGGAGGTGATGATACAATCTCTGCAATTTTAGTACAACAGAGCAAAGAAAATGCAAAGCAGCTAATATATTTCTTTAGCCAAATCCTGGAGGACTATGAAGTGAGATATTCCTTCATTGAGAAGCATGTTCTTGCAGTGATTAGGAGCTTGAATAAATTTAAGCATCTGGTTTCAAATAACAAGGTTCAACTGCTGGTTTTTCATGTGGGAGCTAAAGAATTCCTCCTCAACAAAGATTTAAATGAAAAACGTGCAGGGTGGATTACTTGTGTCATGGAGTATGACATTGAGATCAAGGTAACCAAGCTGGTCAGAGGAAAAGGATTGTGTGAAGAGCTGGTTCTAAGCAAATCAATGGAAGCATGCAATAAAAAGGATGTTGTTTTGGTGATGTAAAACAACCAAGAACAAGGAAATGTTCCAAAAGATAATGATGGTGTCCTCACTCCTTGTTGGACTCAAGACATAATGCAATTCCTACACATAGGTCTATGCCCTCCAAAGATGAACAAAACAAAGAGAAGACACTTTAGATTACAGGCTATCCCATATGCACTTGTTGATGGTGTTTTGTTCAAGAAAGATGCAAATGGAGCACTGCTAAGATGTGTTGGAACAAATAAGATTAAGAGAACATTGGAAGAGTTCCATGGTGGGACAGCTAGAGGTCATTTATCTCCAAGAGTGACAGCCCTCAAGATCATGAAGGCTGGCTATTATTGGCCTAAAGTATTAAGTGATTGTTATGCATGGATAAAGAGGTGCAAGAGTTGTGATTTTTTCACAGGCAAAGAGAAACTAGCTGCCCTTCCATTGCATCCAATATCAGTTGAACATTCATTCATGCAATGGGGTTTGGACTTCATTGGAGTCATTAACCTAAACTGGAGCCAAGGACACAAGTGGATTATAACAACAATAGACTACTTCACCAAATGGACTGAGGTAGTGACACTCAAAGAAGTGAATGAATCTAACATTCTAGACTTCTATGAAGGGATAGTAACCAGATTTGGCATACCTGCCACTATGATATCAAATAATGCCTTGGCATTCATAGGATCAAAGGTGACTAAATGGGCTATCAAGAATGGGATTTATCTTAGCACTTCATCAAACTATTTCCCTCAAGGTAATGGCAAAGCTGAGTCTACAAATAAGAATTTGTTAAGGATCATCAAGAGGACTTGGCATACTAAATTGAAATCATCCTTATGGGCTAATAGGATAACTCCCAATAGATCCACAGGTAATTCTCCATTCAAGCTTGTTTATGGAAGAGACGAAATCTTGCCCATGTTACTTGAGTTTCCAACATTAGAACTCATGAAGCAATTGGAGTTGTTGGAGTTTGAACCCATGGAGGTTAGATATGCAGAATTGATGGAGCTCCAAGAGATCAGAGAACATGTAGACCATGCAATAGAGAAGGATGAAGCCTTGATCAAGAAGACCTTTGATAGGAAAGCTAAGGCTAGAACCTTCCAAGTTGGAGATCTAGTGTTGAAATGGGATGCAGACCCAGCAAATCTAGGAAGGCATTCAAAGTTTGATGCCATTTGAAGTGGCCCCTACATGGTTACAAAGTGTAAGAACAATAATGCCTTCCAATTGTCAACATTGGATGGTGAAAAACTGTAGATTATAGTTAATGGAATCCATCTAAAGCATTGCTACTAGAGGAAAACTCTCTACCTTGTACATATTATCTTAGATTTTCATTCCTACAAGTGCTTATGCACATTGCTTTGTTGTAGCTTAGTTTTTTACTTTCCCTAAGTGATTTGGCATGAGATTTCTTTCCCAACATGTAGTTTTACAGGCCATGTTCCAGATAAGTTAATGTTTCCACTCTCACAATCTCCCTCATTGTAATTTTCTAATCAGTTGGGGTACCAAGCAGATAGTTTTATGACTCCATGCCCCATGGATTGCTTTAGGTGAATGGTAACTTCATCTTGCAGGCAGATGACCCCTCTAAGTCACTAAAATTGTTATCCAAAATAAGCCCCTTGCTTATTGTTTTGGCTAACTCCCTTCATTCCTTCCTTCCTTGTGTCTCAGCCAGAAATTTTTATCTTCCAGGAACTTAAAACTTTCTAGAAATGGGTTCATTGGATAGAGCATCTTCTCAGCTTTCTAGAATGGTAAAGTCTTCCTTCTAACTCCTCAAATTTTGCAAGTTATGGATTGGCAGAGTTTGAGAGGGAAATTTTCTCATGGGAGGCCTGTCGGCCAATAGGAGGAGGCCACGTGTCCTCAGGGTCGTCGGACATCGAAGTGGTGAGAGGAAGTTGGAAAATTTTCCAAATTTGGCACAAAGAGATATCTTGGCCCGAAGGCCCACCAATGAATCATAACCTGCCACATGTCCTCAGAGCATCGAAAGGAAGAGGGGTGGAAGGAAATTTTCTTTTTTTTGCCAAATATGGAAAATAATTGAATGGAAGCCCACCCCCGATGGCCCACGCCAATTAGAAATTATCACATGTCCATTTGGCCAGAAAAATCTTAAGGGCAGGTGCGACAAAGGAAATTTGGAATTCAGGCCCATGCCGATAGAAGCCTACCATGTGTCCTGTTTGGGAAATGGTCAGAGTCATGAGAAAATTTGGAAGCGATGGCCCTCCAACCAATTAGAGGGTGACACGTGGCATCGGAGCTTTGGGTCAATGGAGAATTTTTGGAATATTTTCCAAAGACCAAAAAGGTGTAAAAAGGTAAGGGGAAGGCCTGCCAACCAATCAAAAGGTACCACATGGCATCGGAACTTTAAGAGGTGGAGTTTTTGGGGAATTTTTCCCAAAGTCAAAAAAGAGGGAAAATTTTAAATTTCGGGCCCGCCAAGATTCAATTTTGCCCTAGTTTTTCCCTAAATCTTCAGGAGGGCATAACTTTTGATCAAGAGCTCAGATTTTCATGTTCTTGGTGTCATTGGAAAGCTAGTGAAATTATCTACATGATGGAGGGATAAATTTTGTGTTTTGGTAGGGTTTTGAGAGAGAAATTCAAAAAACACCTATGTCACAGGAAGGAGAGTAGAACTAACGTTTCAACCACCATTTTAATGAAATATGGTTGACATTCTCTCCCAGCATGGTCAAAAACATTGGGGAATGAAATTTCAAGGGAACCTATGCTATTTTAATGCATTCTAGTTGGTGGTTGAAACATCCCTTCATGATTTGCCACGTTTTCTCCTTCCTAGGCTCAAATTTTCATTGGTAAAAGCTAGATCTGGTTCTTTTTGAAAGGGGGGACATTTTTATATTTCGCAGACTCCCTTCTTCACCCTAGAAAAGTGATTTTATGGAATATCAGACCTCTTTTAGGACTGCAACATGTTTTCTACCTCTGTGCTATTGTAATGCATGTATTTTTGATATTGAAAATGACAATGCAAGCTCTGTGAATGAGTTTCAGTCCTCTTCTTGTGTTGTTTCCTTTATTTATGGTCTTTCATTACACTTTAGCAGTCTATGCATGACGTTTTGTTGCATTCTCTTAATCTGTGTTAATTTATAGAAGTGAATGTTCACCACTCCTTTGGTGTATCACCTTGTTAGTCTTAGTTTTATTTCTTTTGCATCTTTCATCTCTTTCCCTTTGGAATTTAGAGTAGGATTTTAAGTTTAAACCTCTACAATTTTCAAGCAATACATCTAATTAGAGGAGTTGAAAAACAATCCTCTAATCTGGAGATTCTTTTCCCATTTTTACAAGTCCCACACTTGGGGAAAAGATTCAATGTTGTGTAATCACACTGGATGTCCATTATCAAACTAGAAATCTGATAAACATCCAAGGGTACTGTAAATCTGCACTAATAGTGACATTTGGTATCAGAGTAAAGGTTCATGCTCTCGAACCTCTAGGATAGTTGGTGTTATGATGATTATGCATGGTGGTGGAGGATATGGGAAGAGTAATTTGATACTATGTTGTGATGTGAGAAACATTGTATTTGCAATATTATGAATGCACCTATTGTGCATACAACTTAGAGTGGTTTTTTTATGATATTGATGTGCTTTTTATGATAGTATTCACTCTTTGTTTCGTGAATTCAATTAGACTTTCAAGTATAATGTATTACCTTGTTGTGTGAAATGAATGTTATTGTGGACTATGAAGTGCTGGAGTGTTTTATTATTCTGTGATATGTATGTGTGCTAATGTGATGTTTGAAAAAATTGTCTCATAGTGAATTAGATCATATCATGATGTTTTCACAGTGATTTTTATATGCTTTATAAATGAGTAAATGAGGTGATGCTGACTTGATTATATAGATTTTTAAAGGTAGATCATTATGATAAGGACAAATCAAAGTAATTGTGTTAAAAGAAAATTTGGAACAAGACCAAATTTCCCATGCTAACCATTTTATACATTTTTAGACAAGGAGAAGGTAGATGAAATCTGAAAGTTATACTATGATGGTCAGAGGTTAAGAATTTATTTTATGGATTTTAATTCATAATTAGCTGACACATTAGTGTATTGGAATAATAAAGTTAAGAAAGAGATAACAAGATGTACTAAGTGGGGATATGATGTGGGTGTACCATTAATCAATCACTCGAGAAAAGTACAAGCACAGTCAAGTGGAGTCCTTACATAGACTCAAAGGATAACCTCTGTTCAAATTTGAGTATTTACATCCCCCCTTGTCCAAAGGGTATGAAATAAAAATTACATGTTTTAATGAAACACCTTAGTCTCAGTAGATGGTGACCGTGCACGCAATTTGTCTATCTCTCTATATGGATTTTTTATATCCATATGACATTTGTGTTGGTTATGACTCCATCATGAAACCTACAACATAGGAGTATGGAGTTAATGATCCATAGTATAAATGGACTGTAACTCAAAGTTTAACTATAGAATTCTATATTTTTCAGTAAGGTGAAATAAATAGATGAGAAACATGGAAGGAATACACCAATTTTTCTTATAGAGGATCATGAAGATTTCCTATTCAATGTCTTACGATTTATGAGGTACTTTTGATATTTCTTTTGTTGATATATTTCGTAAAGGATTGAGGGTGATCAATCCCCAATTTTTCTGAAGTGTCAGCAACTAGATGAGATACCCCTTCGGTGGCCGTGTAATCCCAACATCAAATAAAAGGTAGATAGAGATATTTCTATATACGTGTATTACTGCACCCCATGAAGGAGGATTTTATTTTGTATTTCCCTTTTCTAGTAATAAAAATTACCTTCCCCTTTAAAATATTGATAGGATTATGACTTCCTATAAATAAATTAGTTACTTTGATACCTTCTATAACCTTGTATACCACTAACACTAAAAATTTTCACATCTAGTACCAATTTTGTTCTATGATTAAACAGTTTTTTATAAAAGAGAATGAGTTCCTCCATGACTTTCAATGTATGTGTCATAATATTTAGCCCAAAGAGATGTGTATCATGTGAAAATGACAATAAAGAAGGAGAATCATGTCCCCTAAACACCTTGTATTATGTAACAAAAAATGAGTAATAAAGTGAAGAAATGTAGTGAAATAGGGACATTTCCTTTATAAAATATCGATAATTGTGGGTACCTATGAATATGAGATCTACTCTGAAATACTGGGGGTATGACCCGATAAGTTGAAAATAAAAACTAAATAGAAAATTTTAGTAGCTTTCCGCAGTTATTATGAAACATTGGGTTAGAGGTGTCTGGAAACTATATGTCTACGTTCCTTAAATTTTTATCGACCTCTTTGGTGGAGAACCTATATAAATTTGGAAAAAGTTCTTCATTTACCAGCCTGTTTGGTGTAAGTGATTTGTAACCTTTGTAAAACCTATAACAAATTTTGGAGATATTGTGAGGTATAGTGTAGTAATATATCCCAATTGAATTATCCCCTCTTTTGAGGCATATGGAGTTGGTATTATAATTTGAGTGGGTGGCTCAAACTAATAGATGTGTAACCTCGTACTATGTGTCTGATGATCTCTGAGGATTGATGCTCCTCATTGAAATGGTATTAAAGTTGATGGCCCACCTTTAAAATACTTATAGCTTACAATTTTGGTTTCGAGTTGCGTTACACATGTTGGAGATCATGTGCATACAGAGAGAGAAAAAACCATGTAGCAACAACCAAAAATGTGTGGTAGCAAAAAGAAAAATAGTAGTAGTAACGACAGATGTTTTGGCATAGTAAAATGTCATGTGGACATCGTGTATTGGAAAACCCATGGTTCAAACTATTTTCCCTTTTGATGGTCAAACCATTCGTGAAATTGTGTAGCAATTATCCACTCTCAAAGTTCATTACTTTTGGGTTTGGGCCTTGTGTGGTAGACTCAAAGCATTTTAGAAGTCCTGCCTATAGGTACCCATAGAAAGGTATATAAAGTTTTCTTTGTAATAGTATATAATGAAATATTAAGAGCTTGGGAGATTCTAGAAAATGGTTTAAAGTAGAAAGATTTCTCCCTAGGATTAATTTTTGGGGTAAACTGCAATTACCAATACTTCATTGGATACTCAACTATAATGGAAGGGGTTTTCAGTACCTTGTGTGGTGTCTGGGAGCTCATATCCTAGGCATTGTTAAATATTTCAATAAGTATATTAATCACATGATGAAATAAGCTAGGTGGAATGTTTAGGACTTTCATCATGAGTACCTCTTATAACATTTCTGACACTGTGTTTCATCGAGGATGATGCATCTTCTACAGTGTTAGAGTAGGTATTTACACCGAGGGTTTCATGTTCACCTCGAGCTAGGTTGATAATCTCAAAAATTTCAAGTGAGAGAAAATTCAATCACCCACTTCATGAGTGTGCATAATTTGGTTATGGTTCGTGTTAGATATTAGGAAGATATCTATCTTGTAACTCAACTCATACGGCACACTTCCTTAGAAAAATATGAAGGTATTGAATAAAAATTTGATTGAATCAGTTCATATCTTAGATTTCCTAAGGTAGTCTCATTGGATTCATTTGATTACTAGTTCTATGTGAAATCCTATGGTATATACAACCAAAATTCATCGATGTACTAGTTATCTTGGGGCGAAGGATTTATGGTCTCCATGCTATGACCTGGATGTAGTTCTCAAATAAAGTTTCAAAGTTCCTATTTTAATACAGACTCATTCACACTTGTAATTACACCATTGCACCTTCCATGATACACATTTGAAGTGTAATTAAACTGCTAAAAGTTTGCATATATTTCTATTTGGAGGAGATTATTTATAAGTAAAAATGTTTTTTAGCTAACTCCAAATACAAGAATTTGCTAGGAAAAATAAAGTTTAATATCTTACATGTGGGCCCCCTAATACACCCTAGATGTACTTCAAAACTCCATTCATGCGCTATCAAAGTGAATGGATTGGTGGAGGACATCCATCTATCAGGTTTTCAAATGCAAGCACAGTACTTCCATTATTACACATGCACTTGGAATATGTTACCACAAAATATAAAGAATGCACTTGTTCTCCCTCCAAAATGGAGTGAGCCATCGGATTTGGACAGGTTCAAAAACCCTAAAATCAACTATTAAAATTGACCATGTTTTGGAGTTGGGTTTTCATCCTATGGACATACTTATGAAACTTCTTCATTGTGCCCTAGGTCTAGACCAAAAGTTTGTATAATTATGTATATCCGAATTATCTCATGAATAGAATCACTCCAAATTATAGTTCATCTTTATGGGTCTAAAGGGAAACTTTTTGGGTTTCTGATTTGTGATTTATAACAGGTAGCTAGCCCCATAAAAGGGGTAGTCATCACAGTCTAAGTTTTGCATTAGAAGATTGTGAAAAAGCTTTCATGAAGAACATTCTTTTATCAAAACTTGATGCAGCATCCATTCCTCTCCTCAATCCATTCATTTTGATTCATTTATCATTATTTAAGAATAATAATTGTTGGATGCATTCTTTTACCCTCTAGATATTTCTATTTTGGATGAAGTCTTTTATCCCCTAGACACAGATTTATACCCTCTGTTGTGCATTCTTTTATCCATTGAGATATAAGCCTTGTACCTTCCAGATGCATTCTTTTACCCTCTGGATATTTCTGTGATTGGATGCAGTCTTTTATCCAATTACTTGCAGATTATGTACCCTTAAAAATGTATTCTTTTATCCATTGGATATAGGCGGTGTACCCTCTGAATGCATTCAATTTACCCTCTAGATCATTTAGGTGTTTTGGATGTAATCTTTTATCCTTTTGATCACAGAGTCTGTATCATGTAGGATGCATTCATTTTACCCTTTGGACATAGTGGGTGTACATTCTGGACACATTCTTTTACCCTCTGTACATTTCAGTATTAAATGTATTCTTTTATCCATTAGAAATAGATTTGTACCTTCTAGATCTCATTACTTTTGATCCGTAGCTCAGATATAAGGTGATACCCTCTGGATGCAATGATTTGAAACTCTGTGACATTTAGGTTTTGGGCCCATGATCTTATGCATTGGTCGCAAGCATTTATCATGTGGATGCACTCTATTTAAAATGTGGAAATTTGGGTGTCACTTGTACTCATTGTAATATTTTCATGCAATCAATTATTATTTTTTAAGTAGCCAAATTTTTTAACGTGTTCTAATCACTTGTGGATCCGTAGCTCGGATTAAGGTGATTTTTTAAAAAAATTGTGTATTGTGTAATTTTTCGAGATCTACGCATTGGTAACATTTTTATACACATATTTTAAATTTAAAAGATACTTTTACTCATTATAATATTTACATGCACTCAATTATAAAGTGCCAAATTTGGAGGGGTGTTGTAATCACTTGTGGACACAATTTTGGTTGAGCCTGACGTCCTAAAATTTTGGGTATTTCATTCTTGTATCTATCATGGATTCTGAGAATGATATGATTTTCTCTAAAGTGTGTGGACTTCAGGAGGATATTGTAAAATTTGTGGAAGAAAATGGATCGCTCAAGAAGTAAAATTATCTTCTTCAAGCACTCATTCACGGTAAGGATACACTAATACACTCCCTACAGCAACAAAAATTCTATCTTGCAGCATTGCCATCATATTGTGGACTTTCATATCCCTGCTCCTTGTCCCCTTGCAGTTGTTTCTCTTGTACCCACTAAGTTTGATATGTTAGTTTTTGATCATGTTTTTGCTCTTGATGCTCCTAAGCCTATTAGGCTTGTTATACATGTTCTTTTACATTTGTTCCTATTTAGTTATCACTGTATCCCACATCAGCTCCTTCTGCTCACATACATGGCTCTTTTGAGAAGCATACCACTGTATTCGATTCTCACATGCTCCATTCTATGGGTTTCACTGGTGAAATTATTGGAAAACATTTAAAAGGTATTGTTTCCCTTATTCCATATGTTAAGTGGAATTATTTCCATGGCATTAGTTTTTGAGTAGGTACTTTATTGGGATCACACACTGACAGAGCTCCTATTTTTGTTTGCTCGACTCTTTCCAAGGATCATGAACTATACATGAGTTTTGCACTTTCACTCAGGCTTAAAAAATGTAAGATTTCAGTTGTCATGCATGATTGACCTGACACACATTCTGATGTTCCTTTGCATGAACTCGTTGTGCATTTTGCACCAAGTCATATTCAGGCATCTTCTTCATCCATCCGTGTTGATTTGGGGTGGATATATGATCAGTCGTGGTGGCGACATAGGCATTCATTGAGAGGACTCTACAGACATGGCTCCTCCACCATTCAGTCTCTTGCTCCACTTTTTATACCTTCTACATTGTAATGTTTTTTATTTTGAGCATTTTCTTTAGCAGGTGTAGTGTATCTCTCTTATTTGTTGAGAGATTTTATAATTGTATTTTCAACATTTTTGGCATGTTGATAGTCTCTCTTGTGGGGTAGCTATTCTGGTGAAGCTCAGTGTTTGAAGTAGTTTCTTTTGACAACTCATAAAAATTTGTAGCATGTCATTCCACCCATCCAACAGTATAGGAAGGTATGGTGTTGATCCTGTTTCATCAGGTTTTGTGTCCTTACCTTGTTACCTTGGCTTTTCTTGGATCGTGGCACTCATATTTCTTTGGATTTTTTTTTCCTTGCCTTGTTGCTTTGGTTATTGTTCTTGGATTGTGGCACACCTATTTGTAGCAGTTGATTGAATTGTGTTTGGTGTTTTTTTTTGCACTTTTGACATCACTCCATTGAGCAGTCTCCTTGTATGAAGATATTCTGGTGAAGCCCAGTGTTAGTTGTTTTTTAGTTTTATGATTGAGTAGTGGATTCAAGACCACATTGCACACCAATGTTCTTCAACATTGTACAAGTTTTTTGAGCTGAGCTTCTTAGGATGCCTTGCAGTGGGTTTTTTCTCTCTCTACTTTATTGTTACTGGTTTTTAGTACCTTGTGGTGTCCCTTTTTCCTAGTTATTGTACATTAGTACCTTATCATGCCTAGTTGTCAAGACTCATACTGTGGTTATTCCACTTTTATTTTGGGCCCCTAGCTTCATTTGAGGGGGGTGTTAGAGTAGGTATTTACCTTAGCTCATGTTCACCTAGGTAATTTATTTACCTTTATTGTATATATCCTCACCCACTTATGTGTGTGGATATTTTTTTATCTTATTTAGATATCAGGAAGATATTATCTAGTTGTTAGGTATAGCTTCTTTCCTTGATCTATGGTATTGACTAGATATTTTATGACTAGTTCTTTCCTTGATCTATGGTATTGAATAGATCTTTGATGACTAGTTCTTTCCTAAATCTATGGTCTTGACTAGTTCTTTCATGACTAGTTCTTTCCTTGATTTATGGCTTGATCTATGGCCTTGAGTGGTTCTTAGATTGATCTTCCTTACCTATATAATCAAGGCCCATTCTCATTATACTCAATAGAGTTCCATAATAACATATGATATTATTTTCTTTTTTTGCAAATTATTTTGGAAAGTTATTTTGGTGAATTTATTTCATCTTATCGAATGTGGTTTGTTACGATCATCTGAGATCTTCATGGCTTTGAATGATCTTCTTATCATTCCTTTCAATAAGTGTAGGGAGATGTAGTGACCCTCTTAGTAATTAGTTACTTGTATGCTCAACCTATTTCTCTTGTGCTGCTAAGATTTTGGTAATCATGTATCGACGTGGGTTCCGCCAAATTATTTCCTTGTTTGATGGTCAAATAATAACAATGGGGTAGTAGAGATGTATGTGTTATGGTGGAATTTTTTCCTGGGAAAATGAATTAAATCTCTATCTCTATTGGTGAGTCAATCGACAAATCACAATACCTAGAGAGTGGGAAAAACTTAACTTGTTAGCTAACACAATTCTTCACCCCTAGTGAGCAATAAATCATAAAGAATGTAATAAAGTGGCTAGTTACAAAATATCAAGAAGTTTGAGGTGATGGTTATATTTTGAATATTTTTTTACATGCCTTGTTTAGCATTTGAGCTCATCGCCTTGGCACAAGTGTTAAGCATTGAGTTGTAGGATCCACGTGTTCTACTATGTATAGCAAATGTAACGGTACTAATGATAATAATGATTTGAAATTAGGATAATATTGTATTCAATAGATTAAGAAGAAATATATATGAAATATGACTTAAATTCTAATAAGGTAAAACAAATATCTAATAATAATAATAATGAAATTAAAATTTTGAAATAACCAAATTTAAAAAAATAAGGGTAAATGAATAGGCATGGGAAGGCACATGATTACTTGGAAATATGAAGAGAATTTTTGAATGTAATAAAGTGTTTGAAAAAATGAAAGAACATGACAAATTTTTAGAGAGAATTGAAGGCAGAGTGGTGTTTATAGGCGTGTAGGGAGAGAAAGACTGTCAGTTTGGTAAGTAATAATGATGGCAAGGTAAAGTAATCCATAAAACAGATCACAGAGTATGACACATCCTAAACAATCTTTCAGACCTATCATTTTCCTTGCATAATAATAAAATCACCCTATTCGAGATCCAAAGGCATTAACCATGGTGAAACCCAAGTTAACATTGTAAATTTAGCAATAATTGGATATTTGTAGCGAGTGCAAAGTCAAAGTTATGTTTTACTAACAATGGTAAAGAAGGGTTCTATACTCTCCTAATTAAATAACTAGATCATTACATGGAATTGTGCTAATCGGAGCTCCATCTAATAGACATCCTAAAATCAGTCCCATTATGGGCTAAATTATCCTTGCACATAGAGATAAATCTATAACCGAAATATATCCTCATTATACTTTCTACAAATTAATTGATTTGGATTGGTATATTTTTGAGGCAGTTCAATTGTGTCTCATAGGAAGCAAAACTACTACTTGTTGCTATTTTTTTATTGTATGCAGAAGAGAAAAAGAAGATTGAGGATTAGGAGGCACATAATGTCTAGTTGTATTGATTTTACTTATTCTATTTCTAAGCACCTGTGTTACATGTATTATAACCTTTACAACACCATTCTCAAGAATCCTCCTTAGTTGTGCCAAAATAGACACCTAGGGATAAGGAATGTCGCATCCAGATGTCATCTTATGGATCACCCTGGCCGCAGGATCTACACCAAATGGGTTTGAGTAAAAAGGTCAAAAGACCATCTTCATGCTTTACTTGCCTTGGTCTGTGCTTTGTTGATTGGGAGGTCTGAATGCGTTGATCATGACTATGAGTTATAAATTGGTCAGTGTGTTAAGCTTGGCTTGTGGCATATACATTAGGCTACAAGTTTGGTCACTTGGCATAGTTATTTGGCCACTCTACATGGATGAATCAGCCCATGTAATTTTGAGCTTGTGGCAGGTTGTAACATTCATCCAATAGGACTTGGAGGAAATCAACGAGTTGGAACTTATGGAGTTGGTGAGTATGGCATGTAGTCAATGGACTGCTTTAAACTTTACACAGGTGGTGCTAGTTTGTATGTTGAATAGCCATCATGACCTAGATCCCTTTAATTTTTAAACCATGTGATTCAACTCAAATGTCTTGGTAATGTTTGATGGTTTGACAATTAATATGTGGTTGGAATATTGAGATCTTTATGTGGTGGTTGGAATAATGCACTTATAATAAGGTGTTAGAACTCGACATGAATGTGCGGGAGTTAAAAAATAAGGTTAAATAATGTGACACCAGTTTTATGAAATTAATGACTTGGGATTTTTTGGAAATCATGTTTGAGTTGTTAAGTGCCCCAAAAATATGATTTGGAATATGGAAGAGTGTATGGGAAAGTATAGTTGAGTTATCAATTTGGCATTTGGCTGAATGCGTCCTTCTTTCTACGTTAGCCCTAAAACAACTAGCTCAACATTTTGTCATCTCATTTATCTCAAGGCATGGTCTTATACCTTTTTCTTTCATAACTTTCATACTTTTAGTTCTTCATTTGCAACATAATAGAATTTTTAAACATTTGAAATTGACTATACTCTTAGTTATTTAAAATGAAGTTGTAGTGTAAAATAGTAAAAGTTTACCTTACAACTTATGAAACCCTAATGAATTTTGGATATCAACCATACTCTTAAACCCCTCTTGGGATTTTTGGGAAATTTAAGTAACTAGACTAGATAGCCATAACCTCTCGATTTGATGATTTGTGTTTGAATTTTTTTAAACCTCACAATCGTTGCCTTGCAAAAGTTAGTTAATCATAATTTTCATTGACCCATGAAACACCGTTCTATAACCCCCATGTGAAATGTCAAGGTTTGAACATGTTCCTTGTGATCAAGAGATATGATAACATCTTCTATAATGTCCTAGATTGATCATTTGTTCTTTTGACGTAACGAGTTAGGATCCCTGTAGACCCTGTTTACAATGTTGGGTAACTATTTAAAGTTAAAAGTTGGCTTTTGTTTTAACTTGTCATTTTGACCTTGACCACGGAAATGGATATCTGCTTTCACAATCCTCTAGTATTTTTACTTGAAAATTTCTTGCAACCCTAAGTTCAGATAAAAACACATCACTGGCTAGTTTTCTAAAGGATTTTCATAGGCCTCCAGTCATTGTTTGACCAAGTCAAAACCAGTCCAATCATGACTGGTGGCACCAGAAAACTAATCACCATTTGTAAGCAGTTCGCATGTTCTAAGTTCTTTCAACTCCTGTGATATCTCGGTATATGGGAGAACACATAAAGATTTATTTGTTGTGAATTTTCCCATCAGAAGTCAGTTTTTGAATGCAGTTTCTTAGCCTCCAAGCCAAAATTAGACGTTTTCCCAACTAGCAGGAAAATTTAAAAGGTCGTAGGACCCTATTCAAGTCAATAAACCAACATGAAAACTTATTGACACTTATAAATAACTGTATGGAACTCTATTCGGTGGATTGTTTTGAGAAAATCAAATTTTGGAAAAACAGTGTTTTCTCTCTCCTCTTTCCTCTCTATTTCCTTCTCTCTCTCCTCCCTTAGTTAGAAATGAAGTGCAATGAAATTATTATATATATCTCTTACCCTCTCTAACTATGTGTGAAGTATTCAGATTATGTAAATGAAAAACTAAAAAATGTTAACAAGTCAACATTTGTGTTGGCCATGCGGAGGTTATAGGTACCAAGACATGGAGGAAGTGAAGTGTTACTGATAATCTCATATTAGCATGTTATTTGGAAAAATGAAATTATAGAGGCTAAATAAATATTCAATGAAATATTAAAAATTTGTAATAAGTATGAATTTCTAGTGTTTGGGGAAATGTGCATTTAATCATGAGTGTCATTTTGATTTAAAATTATGTATTATAAAAGGGTTGGGTATTTATGTTAACTGAAATTAAATTTGACATCTTATAGTGCATTCTCAGTGTGAAATTAATGATTAAATCTATGGTTTGTTTTGTTATTTACCTTGAAAATGTAGAAAGGAAATCTAAATAAAACAATCAGCCTTAGTATAAAACCCTTGTATGACTACCCATCTTGTGTGATCCTTCATAACGACAAAAAATAAAACCTTAGGGTGAACCCAAATCATTATATTCGATGAAACCTTCTAGCTTAAGGAAATAAGAGCCAAGTTTGATATTATAATTATAACATGTATGTTTAGCGACATTGTTGTGAACTTGATCATTAGGAACGGTAATGGTTAAACTTTATCTAGAGTATGTGGCTTTCTATTAGGATTTGTCATCGTGTCTGTAGTAAGGAGAAGGTGTTCTCTTAAGATAATACTCCATGGGAAACCAAATTTAAATCTAATGAAAAACTCTCTTAGATGTATAGAATAAAGGGCTTTAGGTGGAAAATATTATCAACTACCCTTTGAAATTCATCTTGAGGAGTTGGGGTTATGAATGAATCCCATACCAAAATTTCAATTATCATTTTGGTTTCTATAATATAATACTAAGAGTTAATTTCCGAACACATCAAAATTTTAATTTGTGATTATTTTGTGAAAATGTAACCATGAGATAATGTGCTAGGAGAAAATAAAAATTATATCTTTCTTCTAACGTGTTTAAACCATCTTGTTGTGAGCAATTGAATCCATGACATGTAAACTTTAATGTGAACCTTAATCTTTTAAACAAAGGAATATTCCCTCTTGTTCTCTCACTTGTCCTATTATTTAACAAATGTATGATGTGAAACCATGTAATCATTTTCTTAGAGACAATTCCCTAGGACAATAACTAGTAGTCTCATGAGTATACAAATTCCCCTATTAACAAATGGGTTATACAATTAATTGCAATAAGATATATGAACTGAACTTAGTGAAAAAAATTAGATGAATTTCAATGACTCGAGTGGATCCTATGTTTTTAGTTACCTACACATAATAATATTGAGTTTGAACCCTTAAACACCTCTCAATTAAGAGTGCTAGCTTGGAAAGAAGTTTCAAAGTTACCTTGAGTTACACGAAGATTGTGGGAGATAAGGGTGTTTGATTACTCTAGTTGCGACCTTAGTAGGGTGTAGAGTATGAAGAGTAAATGATTTAATTAATTGTAGTATCTCCTTGAGATTATCAGTATATGAAACCTTGAAAATATGTTAACCAATATTTGTTTTAGTGTCTCAGAAGGCCTTTGGACATGTAGGTGAGTTGGAGTCCTCTCGATTAATATGTGCTTAATGTTGTGTGGTTAATGATAGTGAAATGAAATGTTTGGCATGAAATCACTCCCCCTGGAGTCTTGAGACCCTAAATTTTGAGAAATGTTGTTGTAACTTTATATTGATTAGAAGAACGCTAACAAAAGACCAAAGTTCTCCTCATGAGTAAGAGAGGTGTCAGTTAGGGGAAAAGGGGCACTAAGAGTTCTCCTCATAACATAATTAGACTTTGTTTTATGTTGTTAAAAGGAGGGATAGACTTGCTCCTAGTGAGATTAAACTTTTGTGATAATATGAATTCATATGGAAATCAAAACTTATGACATGTAAATATTAACAAAGATTTAAACCAAGATTTGAATGATAAAAAATTCATAAAAATAATTAGACGTGCCTATGGATGGAAGATTACATGGAAAGGGAACTTGGACCCTAATGTCCTCTAAATTTTAAGAAAAAATTCCCAACTTCATGTCGGTTTTGCTTGTGTAATGAAGGTAAAACTAAACTTTAAGTAAATTATTTCGGGAATGAACCCTTTGCATAAAATCTAGCATAAAGGTATTTGTATGTGTTTAAAATGCATAAAACTAACAATTGAGTTATGGAAATCTTTACAATGGAGAATGAATCAGATTTAAGTGTACTTATTAAAAATTAGATTTTAAATGGAACCATCTTAGGTAAAACGTTGAATGCAATATTAGAAAAATACAACCTATTTTTAAGGGGAAGGAAGGTATACATGTTAAGTGTTATACAAATAATTAAAGTCAAATGATGAAATTTGGACTTTAATATATATGTATATATATGAAAATGATGTTTCGTGGAAGGTGCCTAACCGTAAATTCATATTGTGGTTGGATCATTGTATGCACCTTTGATCCAGGGGATCCTTATTGGGAGACAACAATCTATGATCTTCTGATATTCGACACAATCAAATGTGTTGCGTAGAGTTTGTGGATGGTATGAAGGACATATATAAAGGGCATGTATGCAGAATAAATGTAGCAAAAATATATTATTTTGGAGATCAGGTCTTCGAGACTCAGTTGTGGACAAAAAGACCTCATTATTTACTGGTCAGGGGCCCTCGGCCAAGCTCGACACACTCGATTATGGAGGGGTGCCTTGGCCTCCAATATTCACCTTATTCATTGTCATGTTTTTTCATATATTTTTTATCATATGCATAGCCCACCACATGTGGGATCAATTGTATTGTGTATATACATATTGCATTGGTGGAAAACCCAACTTGACCGACCGATTCAACCTACCCATCATATTCCTTTTTCACCTTTTACCATTTCAACTCAGTGATTATGAAAGCTTTCTTGCTACGTTGCATTCCCAACTCCCCGCCACTTATCCACTTATCCTCATAATCACCTATTTTCCACACGGGATCCTTTCCTATTTCCTTGCATCTACCTTATCCCTCCATCACTCACCAACCACATTATCATAGTGACCATTACAGCCTAACTCAGGCTCCACGATAACTCGGGTGGCCACATATTAGTTAATAAAAAGTGGTCTTGAAGACCAACTTACCTTTTCTCGGGCACCCATTTAAACATTTCTACCACTTGTCATGCAAGCCATATGGGATTAAAACCATAATAGTAAGAAATAAACAAATGGGTGGTGGGAAAGGGGGTCAAACCCTTGATCCACCATGTTCCATAAATATCTCAAACCATTACACTACGTGGATTTTCCACATTATAAATACGAGTCACTTTATATTTGTAAGGCAGTTATGTTAAACCTTTGATCTAGTTTTGATCATTGTGAGAGATAGGAGTGGAATTAGGTAAAAATTCCAAAAGAGACTTAAGTTGTTTTTACAGCGAGATTATCATGCAAATTTTGGAAGATCTGTAATTTCCATTTTGTAATTTTTTGGGTATATTTTAATGAATCGGTATTTTAAATTGACCCGAAGATGTAGGTGTTAAAACTGAACTTTGTTATCAATTTCATTTGTTCTGATTTTCTCTGTTTCATCCTTCTCATTCTCTGATTTTATGTAGTGCTTGCAGATTTTTAATTATTATTAAAAATGGAGAAAAATTATAATGTTTAAATTTATGCAAATTTGGTGAACATGCTTGTAATTTTCTGATGATTTCAGATCATGTTGGTATCAGAGTTGGTCTGTGACCAGTTTAACGGTTGTTTAAAATACATGTGTGTTGAATGTTGACAAGGTATCGTTCTAAGAAAGGTGAAGGATAATTAACAACGTTTGATTCAGAGATTGGATCAAGATGTCCACAAAGCCCAACCATGACCAAAGAAGAAGAATTTTGTAAATCCTTCATGCAAATGAAATAAATGGTGGAAGAATTATATCGAGATCGTATAAGACAAATGGAGAAAGAAGTAGCTTTAAAATTAAAAGAATAAGGGTCATATACTCCATCTAAATCCGGATCCCCCAAAAAATGGATGGTAAAATAAATTCTAATTATTTTCCTTCATTGAAACTGGATATTAAGTTTGAATTGCCAATGTACAATGGAGAACTTAATGCTGAAAAACTAGATAACTGGATCAAGAAAATTGAAGTATATTGCAGGGTTCAGAATATTGTTGATGACGAGGCAAATATCCATTTGACTACTCTTAGAATGGGTGGTACTATACTCATCTGGTGGGAGAGTAAGCTTCAGGAGATTATTACAAGAAAATTTAAATCAATCTCCTCTTGGAATGATTTTGTCTCTCTTTTAAGGAAACAATGTTATCCTTTGGGTTATAAGAAACAAGCTATGATGGATTGGAAAAATTTACAACAAACTAAGGGACAAAGTGTTAAAGATTATACACATGAGTTTAGAAAGAGGGATTTTATTCTTGATATTTCTCTTCATTCACAAGAAACATTATTGAAGTATATTGGTGGGTTATAAAGCTATTTGAGACATATGATTCTCGTGCTTAATCCTACTAACCTTGATCCAGTGTATATACAAGCTACTCATTTGGAAGAAAGAGGTAAAATAACCAAAGAGTTTTCCTCCTCAAAACACAAGGATAAGCAATTTGACAACAAAGTAAAAGGTTCAAAAGAATAAGGTAAAGGAAAGAGTAAGCAGAAAAATACTTCTACTGTTAAGAAAAAATATGATAATCTGGTTTGCAATCATTGTAAAGGAATTCATGATGAATCTAGGTGTTGGAAGTTACATCCAGAACTGAAACCTAAATGCATGAGTAATAAGAAAGTTAAAGAAAATAAAACTAATATTGTGGTGCAAGATCTTGGATCTGACTCTAGTGATGAGACCAAGATCACAAATATGGGTCTGAAAGGTTGCAGTTATTCCTCTTCATCTAGCACTAGTTCATCTATTGTTGCATATTCTTCCAATAAACAATCTATGCATGATGAAAAGAAAATAAATGAGCTTTTCCACCTTAGAGTTGTTTCTAAACATACACAAATTGACACTCTCTTTGATAGTGAATCTCAAGCTAATATGATTTTAGAAGAGGTTATAAATAAATTGGGACTCCAAAACAAACCACGTCCTAAGCCTTATCCTATCAGTTGGGTTTATGATAATGCAAAGTTACAGGTAACAAGAACTTGTGGGTTCAGATTTACTATTACAGACAAGTTTGTAGATGAGGTTGATTTGGATATTGTACCTTTGTACATTTGTGGTGTTGTCTTGGTAAGTCCTTAGCTTTATGATCGTAAAGTAGTATTTAATAGGGAAGAGAATAAGTATTTGTTTGTTAAAGATGGGGATGAATACATTGTTAGATCCCATTGGGTGAAAACAAGTCTTTCTTTGGTTACTATAAGGAAGATGAAAAGGATTGTCAATTCAAGCAAGAATTTTGTACTCATGGTGATAAAAGCTAAAGAGAAATACCATGAAAAATATTTTGAATATTATGATCCCAAACATCATGATGATTTGATTAAACTTGTTTCTAACTATGATGATGTGTTTCAGGATCCATAAGGTCTTCCTCCTAAAAGAGGAGTTAAACATGAGATTTAGTTGTTGCAAGATGCACCTCTTCCTAATATTGGCATGTATAGATTATTTGTGGTTGAAAATGAGGATATCAAGAAGTAGGTGATAGAATTGTTGGAAAAAGGAGTCATCTATCCAAGTTCATCTCCTTGTTGTTCACCTTTCATTTGGTGCCTAAGAAATATGGCACATGAAGGATGTGTGTTGATTATTGGGCTTTGAATAAAATCATGGTGAAAAAATGATACCCTCTTCCTTGAATTGATGGTTTATTAGATCAGTTAAAAAATGTTTTTTATTTCACTAAGTTAGACTTAAGGAGTGGTTATCACCAGGTTGGGATCAGTGAAGGTGATACTTGGAAAAATGATTTTTAAAACAAAATGGGGTTTGTTTGAATGGCTTGTTATGCCTTTTAGATTGTGTAATGTATCGGATATGTTCATGTGTGTGATGAATGATGTTTTTATCATTGATGACTTTTTTAATAGTCTACTTAGATGATATTATGATTTTAAGTAAATCATGGAATGAACATATTGTTCACATTCAGAAAGATTTGGATGCTTTTAGAAAGGAGAAATTATATTTGAAGATGTCTAAGTGTGAATTTGGGAAAACATCTTTAATTTATTTGGGTTATGTTGTGGGATGTGGTACACTGAAAATTGATCCTCTAAAATTTGAGGTCATTATTAATTGGCCTAAACCCAAAAATATGACATAGGTTAGAAGCTTTCTTGGTGCAGTTCAGTATTGGAGAAATTTTATTGCTAACTTCTCATTTATTGCATCTCCTTTGCATTCTTTGAGAAACATCAAACAAGTATTTCAGTGGGGAGGAAAACATCAAAAGGATTTTGAAACACTGAAAGAAAATATTAGTACTACTCCAGTCTTGGAACTTCCAGATTTTCAACAATCATTTGAGATCAAGACGGATGCTAGTTATTATGCAATGGGGACCATGTTGATGCAAAACATAAAACTTGTTTGTTACCATTCCGAGACCTTCACAAGTGTGGTAGGAAATTATCCAACTTATGATAAAGAGTTGTATGATTTGGTTCAAAGTGTTAAATAATGGAAACATTACTTGATGGGAAAAGAAATAGTAATTCATACCGATCATCAGCCCCTCCAATACCTCCAATCACAAACCAAACTATAACAGTCTAGACACTTCTATTGGATGGGTTTTCTACAATAGTTTCATCTCATGATCAAGTATAAGAAGGGTACACAAAATAAGGTTTCAGATATGTTATCTAGACCTCCAATTGTTACATTTGTTCTTTTACAACAAAGTTCTTTGGTTCATGATAATTATAAGGAACAAATATGTTAATGATGTTGATTTTAAAGAAGTGTATGAAGATTTGATGAGTGGTAAACATGTAGGAGAATTGGATTATCATGTGCATGATGGAATCATGTATCATTCTGGTAAACTTTGCATTTTGCAAGATGAAAGGGTTCATATGGTTATGAAAGCTCATACTTCTCTTATATCAGGACATTTTGGTGTTGGTAAAATTGTTGCACACTTACAGATGTATTTTTATTGGCCTCATATGTAGGAGTATGTGACCAGATATATAAAGGGATGTGTTCTTTGTGCCACAAGAAAGCCTATCAATAGGAAGTTGAATTTACACTCCTCTTCCCATCCCTACTCGTCCTTGGGAAAGTATTTCCATGGATTTTCTAGGAGGCTTGCCCATGTCATGAAGAAAATATGACTATCTATATGTGGTTGTGGATAGATTTAGCAAATTCTGAGTGTGTTGATTCCTTGTACTAAGCAGATTACTAGTGAAGGGAATGCACACTTATTCTTTCAGTATGTATGGATTCATTTTGGTTTTCCCACTTCTATTATTTTTTATCAGGATTCTAGGTTTATTAGGGAGTTTTGGTCAGCTTTGTGGGACTTGATGGACACTAGACTAAAGAAAAGTACTACTTTTCATCCACAAACAGATGTCCAAACGAAGGTTGTAAAATGTACTATGGTACATCTTCTCAAAGGTTATTGTGGGAAACATCCTAAATTGTGAGATGAACATTTTTAGCATGTGCATCATGTTTATAATCGTTCCATTCATTCTTCTACTATGAAGTCTCTTTTTGAGACTTGTTTTAGTTATCTACCTAAATCTCCATTAGATTTGGCTTTTGGAAAAGAAATTTTTGTTAATGGACATAGTGATACTGACAAAGCTAAGAAGTTTGTGCAACAGATACAGTAGATCTGTCAGTTTGTCTGAAAACGGTTGGATAAAATGCAAGGCTAGGCATGATAAACATAAAACTGATCACAAATTCTAGGTGGGTGATTCAATTTGGCTTCACATAAACAAGGAAATACTGAGAGGTAAGGTAAAAATTTGAACCCAATTCGGTATGGTCCATTTTGAATTTTGGAAAAAAAATGGTAATAATGTTTTCTAGTTAGATTTACCTCCTTACATGTAAATTTATTCAGTTGTGAATGTGGAAAATCTAAAGTTGTATGAACCACCTATGATTATTGATCATGATGTTAATGTCTTTTTGCCTTCTGTTGATGATTTTTCTCCTGAGTGTATGGATGAATTACAAGATGATGTCATTTTGGATAGGAAGGTGAGAACCTCGTGAAGGGGTGATATGGAGTACCTTCATGTGGGGTTGAAAGGCATGCATCCGAGTAAGGAAAAATGGATGGAAACCAAAAAGGTGAGGGAGAAATACCCTCACCTCATCACCAACTAAAAATACTTTTGGAGGTCTAAAATTTTCTCAGTAAGGAGGAATGATCCAGGGGATCCTCATTAAGAAACACCAATCTATGATCTTTTGAAATTTGACACAATCAGATGCATTGTGTAGAGTTTGTTAATGATATGAAGAATGTATATAAAGGGAACATATATAGACTAAATGGAGGAAAAAATATATTATTTTGGAGCACTGGTCTTTAACACTCGGTTTCAGACAAAAGGACCCCACTATTTGCTGGCTGGGGGGCCTCGGACATGCTCAACACAATCAATTAGGAGGGGTTCCTTGGCCTCCAATATTCACCTTATTCATTGTCATGATTTTTCATATATTTTCTATCATATTTGTGATTAATTATATTGTGTATATACATATTGCATTAGTGGACAACCTGACTCGGTGATCCGAGATGGCTCAACCGATCGAGTCAACCTGACCACCATATACATTTTTCACCATTTACTATTTCAAATCGGTGCTTATGAAAGCTTTCTCACCATGTTACATTCACAACTCCCTGCCACCTATCCACTTATCCTCCTAAGTGCCTCTTTTCCACGTGGAATCCTTTCCTATTTCCTCGCATCCACATTATCCCTCCATCACTTGCCAACCACATTAGCAAAGTGACTGTTACAACCCAACTTGGGCTCTAGGACAACTCGGGTGGCCACGTATCATTTAAAAAAAAGTGGACTTTAAGACTGATTTACCTTTTCCCAGGTGCCCATTTAAATGTTTTCGCCACCTATCACACAGGCCATATGGGATTAAACCCATAATTTTAAGAAATAAACAAATGGGCGGTGGGGGTGGTGGGAAAGGGGGTCAAACCCTTCACCCACCACATTCCAAAAATAGCTCAAACTATTACACTATGTGGAGTTGCCACATTATAAATATGAGTCACTTGATACTTGTAAGGCAGTTATATTAAGCTTGTGATCTAGTTTTGATCATTGTGAGAGATAGGAGTGAAATTAGGCAAAAATTCCAAAAGAGACTTAGGTTGTTTTTGCAGGGAGATTATCATGTAAATATTGGAAGATCTGTAATTTCCCTTTTATAATTTTTTGGGTATATTTTTAGTAGATCAATCTTTTAAATGGACCCGAAGATGTAGGTGTTAACACCGAACTCCATTCTCAATTGCATGTGTTTTGATTTTATCTGTTTCATCCTTCTCATTCTCTGATTATATAGAGCACTTTGTAGATTTTTAATTATTATTAAAAATGGAGAAAATTTATAATGTTTAAATTTTTCCGTAAATTATTTTATAAAGCAAATTTGGTGAACGTTTTTGAAATTTTCTCATGATTATGGATCAACCTTGTCATTTGGGAAAAGTGGCTTTGATGTCCATCATGTGTTTTCATGTTATATATGTGGGTTCATGGTTGTGCAAACGTCTCATATGTTGTGTGTTATCATTAGTGATGTCATGCGGTGTCGTGTATATAGGAATGTAAGTCCAAAAAAATTATGGTTTTATTTTTGTTGTATTTGTGTGTTAAAATTATGGGTGTGACATTTGGTATCAGAGTAAAGTTTCATGCTCTTGAACCTTTGGGATGGTTAGTGTTATGATGATTATGCATGGTGGTGGAGGATATGGGAAGAGTAATGTGATATTATGTTACGATGTGACAAACGTTGTATTTTTTATATTATGAATGCACCTGCTGTGTATGACACTTAGAATGGTTTTGTTATGATGTTGATGTGCTTGTGATGAGAGTATTCACTCTCTTTTTCATGAATACAATGATAATTTCACATGTGATGCACCACCTTGTTGTGTGAAAGGAATGTTATTTTGGATTGCGAAGTTTTGGAGTGTTTTATTATTCTGTGATATGTGTGTGTGCTAATGTGATCTATGTAAAAATTGTCTCGTAGTGAATTGGATCATATCATTATGTCGTGACTGTGTTGTGATGTATCATGTTGTGTCACCATGTTGCATTGTAATTATTTTTATGTTGTGATATTAATCACTATGTTCATCATACATATGTTTCATGTGTTAGTTGATGGATTGACGTCATGAATTAGGGGCATATGGTCATCGTATGACCCCTATTATACCATACTTGCACTTTGGGTGTGTTATGTGGAAACACGATGTGTTATATGTTGTGGAAATAATGTTGTGTTATACCCCGTAAACATACCATACGTAAGACTCTATGGTTATTGTGCGTAAGTCACCATTGTGTTAGTAATGTAGCTATGTGTTATGTTGTGAACCCTACACCACGGGAGTTCACTTAGTAAAAGTATGGTGTAACACGTTCATTCCAAGGGTATTAAATAATACCCTTAATTTTAGTTTTTACCTCTAATTATTAAATTGATAATACCCCTTCCCTATAGTATTATTAAATACCCATATTTTTTCCATGTACCTTTCTTACCCATTTTTCCATTACAATTTTATTTACCTCTTTTTATGTATACCCTAATACATCAAACAAAAAAAATATCATGTTTCCCACTCAATTATTATTTTCTTGATATGCCTTTTCTCTACCAGTTACCTTAATGTTAAGATTTAACCATTTATCAATATGTCTTAAAATAATTAATATGGTGAAATGATATCATTTGTGTTGAAAAGAATACTCAATCCTAGTTTTATACCATCTTATTATTTATTTCTTAATAATCCCCTAATTCAGATTTCCTTATTTAAAAAGAGATTATAATTTAACTTTATGACCATGAACCTTTTGCAATTATAAGATATTTAGCTTTAAAAACTAGGGTTCAAATGTTTTAGTTTTATATTAAAATCAACCCTACCTCTTCTCTAGCCCACCTCTTTAACTTACTTCTAATACCTAATTCAAAATAATAATAAATTATACCCTTCCACCCCCTAATGTCTACCGGTATATTTAATTTACTTTTATCAATTTTAATTGCCTCAATATGAATGAACGTACTAGGATATTTTCTTGTTAACGAACCCTTGTGCCCTACACTAACCGAAACTAAGGGAAGTAATTAGTAAAAGTGTATGTGTGGAGAGAGGAAATGTGTACCATTGACTAGTCACTTGAGCTGAGTATGAGATAGGAAGTGGAGTCTTACATAGACTAAAACCCACATATGTTCATTTGGTATGTATGGCACATTGCCTAATGGGTGCCATGTATATTTTATTTCATGAAAATGTTAGGCTCAATAGATGGTAACTTTTACCCTTCGCTCTCTCCTTATATGCTTGTCGTATAGATGACCTATGTGTGGTTATGACTATGTTGAATCTTGTGGGAGTATGAAGGGATTATTCAGATAGAGATTATGGAAGTTATAAAAGATGATAGCATGGAATCAGTATGAAGGGTGATGGATCAAGAGGTGGAAAATGGGTGAAATTATTATAATTTCAAGGTGGAGATGGTGGACATACTTTTTGATGTGATAGGTTGAGAAAGGGTAATCGTAGGATAGAAAAGTTAGTTGGTAAGGGAGACTAAGAGGAAGGAATGACCAACGAAGGGGATTATGAGTGAGGCATTGTCTATAATAACAAGTTGACTTTAAGAAGTATTTCCATGCAGCGTGAATAGTCAAGTAAAATTTCCTCAAGATAGGAATGGTGAGAAGGGTGACGTCTGCGCCAAGTGGTAGAAGGGGACAAAAATAGTGAGAAGGGTGATGTGAGGATAAGTGACGGGTAGATAAAAGTGACAAGGGAGGATGAATTTATCAAGGACATGATGACAATGGTGGGGGATGAGGAGCTACAAGATAACGAACTCTCCTTAAGAGGCATCCTCAAGTAGAATTCGTAAACTGCAATGGAGATCAAGTAGAATTCCCAAACCAAAAAGTATATTAGAGAGAATGTTCATAGATGTTAATAGAATTCATGGAATTATGGATGATTATAAGATATCCCATCCTTAAAGATAAACATATGGATATAGATTTCATGGTTTAAAATTAGATATGCAAGAATGTGATCTTGATAAAAGGTGACCTAAACGAGATAAGCAACACATAATCTTAGAAAAGATTATATGGGGAAACCATGCTTCAAACCAGATTGGAGGTAAACAAGAAAGGGTACCAATCTAGGCATTGCACTTACAGCCAATAACAGGGATTAACACATAACCAACAGGGTAAGTGCACCAAGTTGGGGGGGCCAAAAGGGGGTCTTAAGTGGACGCATTTTTCTGAAGAATAAAAAACTTCAACTTGTACAAGTTTTTTGAAATAGTTACACTCAAAATTGGAAGATGTTGTATAAACATGAATGGTAGGATTTTGAGTCTAGTTTCTAATCTACTAAATTTTATTAAAAATATATAAGTTTAAGTGGGTCAAATAACTAAAATACCAATAGGTGCTCCTATTTTTGTTAAAAAAACATAACATAGTGACTTTTGTTCCCACCACCATATTTTGAGCATCATTTAGTATTTTCAAAAACCCTTTGGTAGAAAGATAGCTAGGAGCATCTAGTTTGGGCTACATTTTTTTAGATTTTTTTTAGGAAGTATTTATTTTTGTATGATTTTTCTAGTACAAAAATTTTAATTTTAAAAACATAACGGAGCTCCGATCGTGCCCCCCCCCCCCTCTAACTACCTCAAGAAATATCAAAAATTAATTTTTTTAAAAAATGTGTATAGAATTTAGCCTAGTTTGGGATATTATTAAAAAAATTCAATTTTGATGAGCCAAAAAAAAGGTTATACGACAAAAGATAGACGTGTTTAAAGTTTTAAAAATAGCTATAAAAAGGAAATGTTAGAAAATAAATAATATGGAAACCTTATATTAGTCAAAAAAATTGAAAAATTATATTTTTAGAGAGTAGATAGTCTGCTCTACGTCATGGTATAATATTTTTTAAATGAATCGATCATTTTATGTTGATTTATGATGGAGGAAGAGAGCTTTATGTATTTTCCTACAAAAACACGTTGTTTGTTGTGTTTTTACATAAATGAAAAACTTATACTTAAACATTAATAAGAAATAATAAAATATAAATAATAATAAATGAAAAACTTATACTTAAACATTTATAAATAAAAATATTATACTTTAAATTTATTTTAGTAAATATAAGATGCTAGAGTCACTTTGCACCTTATGGAACTAGTCTCATAGCTCCATCTATCATGGTTTAGAAGATAGTTTTTTATAGTATAATATGGTCATTACATAGATAATTTTCAGGATTTCAGCATTTAGCCTAAAGCTTTTAGCATTTAAATTATACAATCAAAACCCTAAACCCTAAATCCTAGGCCCTAAATCTTAACCCTAAACCTTAACTCTAAACCCTAAACCTTGATCCCTTAACTCTAGACCCCAAACCATGAATCATGATCCCTAAACCCTAAACCTTAAACATCTAGCCCTTACCTGTGATCTCTAACCCCTAAACCTTGAGCCTTAAGACCTAAACTCTGAGCCCTAAGACCTAAACCCTAAACCATGAACCATGAGCCCTAAATGTTAAACACTAAACCCTAAACCCTAAAAAATAAACCCTAAAAACTAAATCATAAACCCTAAAACATGAACCCTAAAAAATAAATCATAAACCCTAAAAATATTGAATCACCCTAAACCCTAAACCCTAAACCCTAAACACTAAATCCTAAAATGTGAAATTTACGACCTAAACGTTAAACTCTCAACCCTCAACCTTGAGCCCTAAACCCTAAACCATAAACCCTAAACCATAAAACCAAAATAATAAACCTTAAACCATGAACACTAAATCTATAAGCCTAAACCCTTAACCCTTAACCATAAATTTTAAACCCTAAACCTTAAACCCCAAACCTTTAACCTTGAGCCCTGAGCCCTAAACCTTAAATCCAAATCCCTGAGACCTAAACCCTAAACCCATAACTTTAAACACCAAACCATGAACCCTAAACCATAATCCTTACACCCTAAACCCTAAACCTTAAACCCTAATCCTTGAATCCCATACCCTGATTCCTGAGCCCTAAACCCTAAACCATATACCCTAAGCCCTAAACCCTAAACACTAAACCTAAATAATCAAACCCTAAATAATCAAACCTAAACCTTTAGCCATAAACGTTAAATCCTAAACCCTAAACACTAAATCCTCAACCCTAAACCTTGAACCTTAAACCCTAAACCCTAAACCTTGAGCCTTAAACCCTAACCATAAACCCTAAAATCTAAACCCTTAACCCTTAACCTTAAACCCTAAATCCTAAACCAAAAACCCTAAACCTAAATTCTAAATCCTAAACCATTAACCCTTAACCTTTAACCTTTAACCCTGAATCCTACACCCTAAACCCTAAACTTTAAACCCTAAACCATGAGCCCTTAACCCTAAACCCTAAACCCCTAACCTTGAGACTAAAAACTTAAACCCTCAACCCTAAGCCCTAAACCCTAAACCCTTAGCCTTAAACCCTAAACCCTAATACCTAAGACCCTAAACCCTAAACACTGAGACCTAAAACCTAAACCCTAAACCCTAAACATTGAATCCCTAAACCTTAAACCCTAAACCATAAATCCTATGGAGAAAGAGAAATATCTTCTACTACTGGAATGGATAGAAAATTTGACAGAACTTCCTAAAGTGTTCAAAATAACCATAGCAACTGGGGAATGCTTAAGAAAAAAAAAGGGTTTATCAATCATCTAGTAAATCTTTCTTGTTTAGTTCTGAATAGGAGTCAGCTAGCCTATGACTTAGTGACCTTCCATTCATTGATAATTCTTTCTATGATAAACTCATGGATGCTTTCAAAATCACTTTTAAAAAGATAGGGGTAGTCATCAAGCCTAGTGAAGGGTGTGATGTGAATTCCAAAAAACTTGAAATTCATACAGATTTAGAGGTCATAACATGAATTTACAAATATCTCTATCATTATAAATGGAATCCAAGTAACAGTGTCTCCCTATATCCAAGGATCAAGGACTACTGGGGTATGTGGCAAGATTGAACATTCAGGAATCATTGAGTGTCTAAATCAAAATTTCATTGCATTTGGCTAAACATTTTCAAAAATTGGAGTAATGCATCTCTGAAAATAAACTTGAACCTCATAAATCCTCTCAAATTGCCAACTTACACAAGCACTAGACATATCAAGTTTTGTTCTTCGAATGAAACCTTTGTTCTCGATAGCTTGCAACTGAAATATTTATTCAAAAGAGCATCAAAAACATTTCTTTGAACCAAATTATTCTTAGATATCTGGAATTTACCTCCTTAAAAATATCAATAGATGAAAGACATCAAATTTATGATGACTCTCTTTGAATATTCTTCCTACGAAGTAGATGAACCCTTTTCAATTTAATACTATCTGTTAATACTAATAAGAATGGGTAAGACACAAAACATTACAGTGAGTGAAATGGTTCCCATGTGATGGGAAAATAAGATAGATGTATTGGGTAACATTTCTTTGTACCAGATTATTCTTGGATATCTAAAATTTCCCTCATTCAAAATATTAGCAGATGAAAGGCATCAAATTGTGATGACTCCCTTTAAATATTTTACCTACGTAGCAGATGAACCCTTTTTAGTTGAATACTCTATGTCAATACTAATAAGAATGGGTAAGACACATAGCATTACAGTGAGTGAATGGGTGAGCATAAACCTTGAGCCTTAAACCCAAAGCCCTAAACCCTAACCCCTAACCCCTAGCCCCTAAACCCTAAACCCTAACCCTAAACCCTTAACCCTAAACCTTAAACCTTGAGCCTTAAACCCTAAACCCTAAATCCTAAACCCTAAACCCTAAACCCTAAACCCTAAACCATGATTCCTAAACTCTCAACTCTAAACTATACACTATAAACCCTAAACCCTAACCCTTGATGGAAATCATATCTTGACTCTGTCATTGTACCCAAATCTCTCCAAAGAACAGGATAAAATGTGCTAGTCCTGCCACCGAGGTATCTAGGACCATAATGTGTGAAGTATTAAGGCATCATTTATCTCTATGAGATACATATGAGAAAATAAACGTATGAGAATCTTGAATTTTATTCCATAAAAGGATGATTTTAGAGCTAGTAAAGTTGAAGGGATGATCTTTTTATGGAGCACCATGTTTCTAAGAATGAACAATCATCTGAGTTCACTTGATGCAATTCACTTAGTATTATTCATAAAAAATTATTCAACACCTAGTAGTGTGATCAAACCTTAAGGATGAGGCACATTACAATCACCTCATTTTTTCCATAGGATAGGAATCCCATTCAGGGAGCAATCCTCTATCTACAAATTAAGGATCTCATTTTAGTAAGAAGTAGACAAACATCATAGAGTTGATTCACGGTCACTAAATTGAATTATGGATCAAATTTAAAAATTGGTACCAATTCAATCAGTGGTAGGGAACAAAATCCAATTTAGAAGGTCAAAAACCTACAAAATGACTATATACTTTCCCAAAACAAAGACCAACTACAATATATATGCCCTAAAAGTTTTAGGTCCTTTGCTGAAATCCTGAAAATGAGTAAGTACTGACCAGATTAGATTTTGAAAAACTATCTTCTAGATTATAACTATTGGAGCTATGGGGCCACTTCCATCAGGTGCAGAGTGACCCTAACATCTTATATTTACTAAAATAAATTTAAAGTATAAGAAATAATAAAAGTATAAAGTAATAATAAAATAAATCTTATACTTAAACATGTACGCGTTATAACGCGTATGCATTTTTCCTTCATTGAAACGTGTCCGCATTATAACGCGTACGCGTTTTCCTTCATTGAAATGTGTATGCATTATAACACGTACGTGTTTTTCCTATTTTCAGGTTTTTGTCCACTTTTTGGCCCCCCAACATGGGGCACTTACCCAACAATAGTTAGTTACACCAAAAGACTACGAAGGAAACATGGATGCAATTATCTCATAAACCTAATTTCGACATGATAAAGGGATTCGACATGTAACTTGTACATGGAAAGAGGGTTCTCCATAGGTGGTTTTTCCTAAGACTATGCCCTCAGCTCTAGGAAGGGGGAAGATGAAAATTGATCAATGTGGGAAGTCTGCAATATATATGATAAAGTTGATCAATGCGGGAAGCCTTTGTTGCCATGATATAATGGAGTAGTTATCCTTTGAGGGTATGGTCTACTTTTACTTTTGCTTTTGTATTTTTGAATTTTCTTTTAGATGGCAGGATAAGATATGCATGATAGCTGTCCTTCGGAGGGATCGGTCTATTTTTATTGTTTTCTTTTCATGAAAAGTTGTCCTTTGAGGGATCAGTATGTTTTTGGGTAAGATAGCATGAGATAGGAAAATCCATATTTTTGACTTTTTTCTTTTTCTTTTCTTTTTTCTTTTAAATTTGATGGGGAAGAGCTGGGAATACCTAGGTATACCACTTAGGAGGGGATAATGATTATACAAGTGACACCCTTGGACCCTTTGCATGGTTCCAAAAGGTGAATGATAGGGTGATGGATGTAATGATCACAAAGTTCTCACCAAAAGGGGAGAACCTATCCATAAGGAAAATGCTATGGAAAGAGTCGTGGTGCCCATATTTAAGGTCATGAGTAGGAAAGTGATAGCAAACCACATAATTCCAAATCATTATAGTGATATATGGAAGAGGTGCATGATGGAGGAATGATCTAATGATATAAAAAAAGTGCTCATTGGTAGGTATGCTAACAATAGAATGGTCACAAGTGCAATGCATTAAGAGGTAATGTTTATGGTTTACCATCAAGGGAAGGAGAAATTTCCACGCAACATCCTAATTAAAGTAGTAACATTCTAATTTGAATCACATTCAAGAATATAATGATAGCTTATGAAAGATGTGATACAATGAGATAGATGAGAAAAGATAAAAACTATGTGTTATCCTTGAGGAATCAAAGAAGATATGCATCCTAACGAGATGAATATATGGCCACAAAGGTGGGCTTAGGATGAAAATAAATGGTCCCCCGCAAGAGGAGTACAAATTTTATCACAAATGTGGGTCTTAGGATGAGGAGAAATGGCCCCCAAAGGAAGGGAGAAATATGGCCACAACAGTGGACTTAGGATGAGAGGATAAATTGGATGAAATGAGATAAGGTAAAATATGCGCAAGATCTCAAAAAATGACGAAGCGAGAAATATGTGTATTAGAAGATAAGAGAATGGCCATAAGAGTGATATTATAATGAAAATAAATGTTCCCCCCAATGGAGAAATAAGTATGGCCACAAAGGTGGACTTTGAAATAAAATCATGGCCACAAGTGTGGACTTTGGAATAAATATGGTGCCCTAAAGGAAGGGACACATATGGCCACAACAGTGGACTTACAATGAAAAACATGGTCCCTCAAGGGAGAGACGAATATGGTAATAAAAGTGGGCTTTAAATAGAGATGAATATTTGGAAAAGATTAATTTGGATTTAAGATTGGATGAGATGGATTGGATTAGATTAAATAAACTGATGTCAAAAGTGAAGTCCCCCAGCATCAAAGGAGTTGTATGGATGGATAAGAGATGAATTGATGTGGAAGGGATGTTAAGGATGAGGGGAGGATGTCCCCCTAGAGAGGGAGATAATATTATATGTCGATAAGTTAGTGGATGTCGAAAGAGTTTAGATAGGATTATTCTGGATTTGGATTGGCTAAATGGTCAGAGACCACAAGGGTGATTGACAAGATAAACAATATCGATGAATAATGAAGGAACCTCCTTAGGAGGAATGTCATGTGTAGGAGATATGTTAAGGGATGATGTGGATGGAGGAATCATGGGAAACCCAATGGGTGGGATACAAATTAGATTATATGTAGATGGAGAAGGATGTTCCCCCTGAATGAGGAAATCATCTTTCTCGATAAAGTTATGGATGATTGTCTGAAATGCCTTACAATGTTTAATATCACGGCCCAGGGTATGATGATAAGCACAAATGTAATTAATATTAAACCATGATGGATTTGTACTATGGGGATTATAATATTTTTTGGGAGGAATCATGATGGAAGATATTCAAATTAAATGTTGAAGGATGTCTGCATAGGACCCAATCGAAGTGTCCTGGGGAAGGAAACTCTTGTGGGTTTTGATAGAATATTTTGGTTTGAAGTTAGGGGGAAAAGTGGATGTAGATTGGGTGGGTAGATTAGATTTCTTAGAAGATGAATAAAATTTTGGAGGAAGGTTTGTTTTTTTGTATTTAGATTGATCGTTGCGAGAGGTTTTAGATGAAGGACCTAGCCCTAAAATAGGTGAGGGTGATTCTAGGAGGGATTTTGTGATGTTGGATCGCTAAGGAGAGGTAAGATCTAACTTCTTATGAGGATGCATAAGGGACTTAAGAGTCTTAGGTTTTGATCAAGAAGGTTTACTCTTGGCAGGGATGATAATAATCTCAACTAGAGGATCTAAATATTGCGATGTAGGGGTGGATATTGGTGAAGAAAGAGGTATTTGTATGATGCGGTTAATAAGTCCTATTTGAGATGCATATCATGTAGGTTTTGGATTAGCCAATGTGGAAATAATTGGTTTTGTAGTGGGAGGATGAAAACTATTTGTGTTCAAATTAGGTGGAAGTGATTGTTCCATAAATTTTCAAGGGGTATCATTGATATATTTTCAAATCGAGAGGATGTGGTTAGTGTGATAGACCTCTAAGGATTAAGTATAGACGATTGGGATAAAACAAGTGATGTGGGCATGGGAAAGGATATAGGTATAGTTGATGAAGATGAAAAGGTAGGGTTAAGTGGATTTGTTGATATGACAGATATAGGGGTAGTTGGGATTAATAGGGAAGTGGGAATAGTTGGGACATTTGGAGATGTAAGTGAAGTAGTGATAGGTATGTTTGAAGTAGATGTGGATAAGGGTTTGAATATGATAGGTTGGGGCATGATATGATGTGGCTGAAGTGGCATGTATAGTCGAAGTTGATGTGGATTTGGTAAGGGTAGGGATAGATGTATGATGTAGCCTAGAATTCACTAACAAGATCCCCAAATGCGTTGGCACATCACTCAGCCTAGGCTAAGTGCTCACCCAAAGCGCACAAGGTACCAGGTCCCTCTTTATGGTTGTTGTTGCATGATGTTAGCATGAAGAAGACTTAAAGCATACAGATCCATAACTAATACATCATTCCACAGTGCATGACAGATCTAGATCTAAATAAAAATAGATTTAAACAGTGATCATGGTGGAATCAAGAACATACAAGAGCCAATTGCACACAAGATTAACACTTAGATTCAGTAAATACCCTCCATATATTAAATATGACAATTACATAGAATCTCTTACAGCAATGGTGCTCCATGTTTATGCGCGCAATAGTCTATTCTTACATACATACATAGATTTTTGTATCTCTCTATCTCTACATATGTATCTCTGTGTGTGTCTATTATGTAGTTTCACTATATATTTATAAGGGTGGGGACTTTCCCTTCACCGCTTATCCATTCTCAAAATAGGTTGCATGTTATTAATAGCCACGCGCCATTTACAAACATAGCCACACATGCAAGTGTGCTAACAATAGACTTTTGTTCAGTTAACTACAGTGATAATTCTATTCTTATTCTGCATCCATGCAAGGTGCTTTGTAGCCGATCCTCCAAAAATAGCCAATGCATGGCACATGCAAGTCTCCACCTCGTTTGTGTGCTCTGCACGCCATCTTCTAAAAATAGACCTTCATGCTCGAAAATGGCTAAGTCCTAAAATATGAACTTATCCTCAATGCACATGTTCTCCTTATCCAATTCACACCTTTGAACATGACCTATTTTCCCACGTGGACCTCTTGTATGCTTTCTGTTAAGTATTCTTTGATCAACATTACCCCACACTAAGTTCATTTTCACCCGACAATGGTTGTCTCCAAAAATGAAGTAAATAATTTGAATGGAAAGAATAAGAAATAATCTCTACAAATAAAGAATAATTTATTCTGCATCTTCATCTGTTTCAGTTTGATTGATCAATTCAGGATACTCCTCTTTTATCTCATCCTCCAAGGTCTGCCACTCAGAGAGTGCTCCCTCTACCTTTTCTGGAATGTCCACAACAATGGACTCCAGTTCATCCTGTGTAATCTCACCCTTCTCATTCTGTAAGACCAACACAATGTTGTACATTGCAGTCATCCTTCCCTCCAGCACATCCATCTTTTGTGCAATGAGTTTCCTTAGCTCATCCAATCATTCCTTGTGTGGTTCTTGTGCCGCTGCAAGGGCCTCGCGCTTCTTTTTCACAAGTGTTAACCTTTCTGCATGGCCCAACGTATCATCCTTCATCACTTTCATCACCTCATTTTCCTCCTCCAGGTTTTTATTTTAATTAACGCCTTTGGAGTTGTACATATATTAAAGGCTTGATCCACCTTCTTTAGTTATTCTTGCAGCGCTTGTAGTAGTCCTTCATATGATGCGATCTTTCTGATCACTGCAGCCTTTACTCTTTCCACCTCTTGTTCAGGATTCTTTGGTGTCAGCATACCCTTATGGTGTCATCTTCCAGTACTAAGTCTACCAAAGTTCTGACATAGTGCATTGCTGAGGGGAATTGCTCTGGTACCTTAGACTCTAGATGTGGGTGCTCTTTCAGCACATGATCTCCAATGGCCTCTTTCATGGTGATGAATGCAGTATACTTCTTCTGCTTCAAGTCTTTCTCTTATGTTAGGTGCACTATTTGTGTATCCTTTGTTTTAATTTCCTCTCGTAGTGCCCTGATGGTTGTAGCTTTATCCATGTTTCTTCTTGCCACTTCTGTGGAAACCTTCACCAATGCATTGCTGACCTTCTCATTGAACATAACAGTAGGTTTGACTGTTATGTGTCTGGCTTGAGGTGTTTTCTTTAACCACCTCGATACACACGAGTCCTCACACACATCGAAAATTCTGGTTCATCCATGTGTGTGTGCATCGACCATGAAAGTTGTTTCCTCATGCACACGGTCATCCATATCCTCATCCATCAACTTCCAACCAAATAAATCCTTCTGTGCCACAGTTCTCTAGAAATGGAAAATTTTTTCATGGTGTCCTCAGATAATCATTTCAATGTGTCCCACTCAGGCGTAGCCCATTATCGGTATCAGTAGTCTCATGAGTGTTCTCCTTCTCTCCTTCTTCCCCACTCATTCTCTTTTTTTCTCCTCCTGTGTTCTAGGCCCCTTATTCTTCTGAACTTGTAGCTCCAATATTAGGAGGTTGGTCTTTCAGATGTATACCGAGTAGTATCATGTAATATTTCTCGTGACTTCTTTGATGCCTCCATCTCTCCTTCTTCTCCATCCTTTTTCATTTCCTTTTCTTCCCATCCTTTTTCTCCTCATGTGGCTCCTCCCTACTCTGTTTTGTTCCTCCTAATATTCTAGGTGGGGTAGGAGATCACTGGTGTTATCGCTTTCCTCAGTGGGAATTCTTCTTTTTATTGCCTCTTCCCTGCTCAACCACGTCAATTTTTTCCTTCTTGGTTCAGTTTTAAAGTGTCAACTCCTTCAAACGAGGCCACGTGTCGGAGAGAGGGAAGAGGTGATATTCTTATCAAAATGAATTTTCAGATGGGTTTCATTCACCTTGAGTCCTTATTCATTTAAATACTTTCTTGAATTGGATGCTCTCCCTGTACTACTTGATGGATCCTCTTCCTCTTCCTGACCATGAGTTGGTGTGGTTGCGCACTGGATGATTTTGCATTTCCTCTATCTTCGAGAAAGGTGCCAATGTTGAATGAATCCTCCTATGAGGTCTAAATGGCCACCACTATCTTCAAACAAAATCAATACTCCTCTTCTTCATCTTCTACCTCAATTGTTTTATTTTTATAATAAGAAACTTTACATTCTATTTGATGGGCTTTTTGTGCTGTTATAAACGTATGTTTTCCATTGCATGTTTACCTTTTGGCGCCTCTCTTATCCCTGTGAGATCTTCCTGGCATAAACTCATTTTCCATGTACTTGTTATTCTCCAACTTGGGCTTCAGTTGAAGGTATACTCCTTGTGCGGAGAGAGGTGCTACTCCAACATCTCCCAAATCCAAACTTACTGGTTTAATGCTCAAGACATCCAAAATGATTCCTTTCAATATAAGCACTTTGTCCTGGATACACATATTTTATTCCTTAGAGTGTGGTAGTCACAACATCTACCTTATCCACATTAAATGTCAAGCAGCGTGCATCTGTGAACCTATGAAATGATGCCTAGAAATACCTTTTTGTGAAGGCATATGGTAACTTACACCAAGGGCTCCATGCTCCATCCCTCATGGAAAACCGTGCAATGCAAAAGTGCTGGTATACAAAAAATTACACTGTCTTTCCCACCACCAAAGGTAATTCCTTGGGGATGCGCCATTCTTCTTCAAATGTCATGTGGAGCCTTTCATACCATTTCTCTTCCCTTTCTTTTATTGGTTCTGTCATGGATCCTCCACATAAGTATTTGTTGAACCTTTCAGCAGGTGACTTATTCTCTATGGGATAGTCCCATATCTTTTCCTTTGGTCCATCAGGTACCCCAATCTCCATGAACACCAGTGACAATAGAACAACTCCAAAGATGATCTTTCCTCCTACACGTGCTTCCTCAACTATCATCTCTGCAATAAATCTTGAAATATTTAGACTACTCCTTCAGACATCCTCTTCGCAACATGTAGCCACATGGTATTCACATGTGACCACCTCTCTTGGTCATTTAGCTTCGTAACAATATGTGTGGTTGCTTACACGACTAGATAATTTTTAAGTTTATCTATATCCATGTCGTATGAACCCTTTAAGTACCCCATATCCCTTCTGGTCTCCAAGATTGTGGCCTTGTCTGTTAAATCATTCTTCAAATCCTCTCTTGTTCCCCTCAATCCCGTCACCATGGAGATTAGCAACGGATGAAATTCTGACTCTACGTCCTGCAAAGTAGAAAAAATCCTCGTGTACCCTGCTCATAAGCCACTAGTACAAGGGCTCATATTTTCTTGAAGTAAAGGAGTTCATAAAGCTGGTATAATCCAACCTTCTTCAAGAGCTTCTCGCTGGCATCGTCGTATACCGGCATGTCTTCTCGTCGTGCGTTTATTCATCTTCATGTTGAGCAAGGCACCAAGATCCTTCTTGTTCTCTATGGTTTGGTGGTTATACTCACTCACCTTGCTTCTCCTGATGTGAGAATCCCACTGCTGGCCTACTATGACCCCTCCTAGATATTGCATTTCTGAAAAATTACTTTCAGGAGCCATCTCCTCTTCTTCTACGACTACCTTCTTCTTTCCTTTTTTCCTGTTGCAACTACTTTCTTGGGTGCCATTTCTACCTTGTAATCTTCTGTAGATACTCACCTCTTTAACTCTGTAATGTGTGAATCAAACCCTAGCTCGATTCGGCATGCCCTAGGTAAAATTACGTGCCTTCATTCCTCTCTTTCTCCTTGCTTCACTCAAACCCTTCACCACTAGGGATGCAAGCTTCTTCTGCGCACAGATCTCTTTGACACATCTAGTTTCACCCCCTTCGCACCTCAATTCGATCACTTGGCTCTTCGCACTTATCTCTTTTCAAATACTCTTAATCGCAATGGTAAAAATGAACTCAGCATCCCATCCTTATATAGATTTTCAAATTTTTGATGCATTCATTTCTCCTTCACCTACCAAGTATCCTCTCATTAATTGACCAAATTCATTATTTCCATACGTTACATCTTCACGCCCCATATATAACCTTCTAGCGTGCCTTCCTACCCTTTGGTCACAGACTTCTCTTCTGTGTGCTTCCTTGCTCCTGAGTACCTCATCACTGCACCTTCTCCTAGTAGTTACCATGGCCTCTCACTTACCTTGCGTTATACTATCCCTTTATTCATCTCCATCTTGGTCACTTTTTAGAAGCAATATTTTGACTTGAAAAGCACCCGTAACAGTTTATTCCTTTCACCTTCCAATTCCCACAGTCTTGTACCTGGATATCAACAACCACCCCATACTAAAAGTATGTGCATTCCTCTGCGCATAAACTATGCTTCAAAGAGTAATTAGCTTCAGGCATGCAAGTGCGACTTATTACACAAAAAAACAACTAAATTGACAAAGCATAGCGACAATGAAGGAAATACATTAAGGAAATATAGAATTGAAAACCTAACCTAAATGGCAATACTACCTTATTACAAACACCAAGAAGACTTATTTATAGTAGGGCTTCAGCCTACTCCCATTAAAGTAACTGGGTAGCCATGTTCCATCAAGTGCTTCTAACTGGAAAGCACCTGATTCAAGTATGTAAGTGATGACATACGGCCCCAACCAATGTACCTTAAGTTTTCCTGGATGGCGCAAGAACTTAGAGTCATAAAGAAGCACCATTTGTCCAACCTCAAACTTCTTATCCCTTATGTTTCTGTCATGCCATGCTTTCTACCTGGCCTTTTCTTACTTCTAACTCTAACGTGCTATGGCTCGTCATTCATCTAGTTTAATCATATTTTCAATCCATTCTTCTAAGGCTTTCTAATCAGCTAGACCTCCAGTGCATGCGATATGTAAAGAAGGTAACATGAATTCTATAGGAAGAACGACTTATGCGCCAAACACTAACTAAAATGGTGTGGCCTTGTTCATATTTTATAAGTTTTTCTATATGCCTAAAGAACAGTAGACACTTTTTCATCCCAATCTTTTCTTCCAACATCACAAATTTTTGTCAATGTCTGGCTCAAAATCTTGTTGAAAGACTCAGCAGTTCCATTTGCTTGAGGATGGTAAGGTGTAGTCTTATGGTGTGCAACCATAAACTCATCTAATAAAATCCTTATTGTCTCATTCAAAAAATGTGTGCCCCTATCTCTTGTTAAACTCAAAGGACATCCATACCTTGTAAGAACATTTTCCCATAGAAACCTAGCTGTTGTAGTTGTTGTACAGTCCTTCATAGGTGTTGCTTCTGCCCACCTTGTGATATAATCTATGCAAGTAATGATATAGCACAATCCAATTTCTACGCGCACCCGATGAAATAGGTCCTACGAAGTTGATAACCAGTTTCTCAAATGGTTCTGCACTAGTAATATATCTTAGAGGCATCTCATCCCTTTTCCCTGGTTTACCTAGACGCTGAACAATGATCACACGCCTTGCAATATGCCTTACAATCTTTATACAGTGTCTCCCACCATAATCCAGCAAGTAGGATCTTGCACGCAGTAGCATCACCTACATAGTGGCCACCTGTAATACCACCATGTGCCTCTTCCATTATATCTATGTACTCATGTTCCAATACACAACAATGCAATAATTCATCTCTACCTAACTTGTATAGGTCACCATTGATCATCATAAAAGGCATGTCATGCGTATAGCAAGTTGTTTCCTTTCCAAAGCCTTCATTCCTTTTGGTGCCACACCAGTCTATAGAAAGACAATAATGTCTTCTAATTCTGATGGCATGTGTTGTAACCTATATAACTGTGCATCAAGCATGGTCTCTTCAATTTTTGTGCTTCCTCTCTAGAATGTATCCTAGACAAGTGGTCTAGTCCAGAATTACTTTTCCCTGGTTTTACCACAATTGTGAAATCAAACACTTGAAATAAGAGCACCCATCTACATATGTGCCCTTGTAAGATGGGTTTATTCACCAAATACTTTAATGCCATGTGATCTATATAAAATACAAATGGTGTAGCTAGTAGATATTGTCTAAACTTGTGTAATGCATAGATCATGGACAAAGCTTCGCGCTCTGTAGTTGTATAATTTTGTTCAATAGGAGTCATATTTCTACTAGAAAAGTAAATAGGATGATCTACAATACCCTCTCCAGGTTGATCCAACACCGTGCCAATGGTCATGCCAGAGGCATCGACATTTACATGAAATGGTATGTCCCATGAAGGAAAATGTAGGATAGGTGTTGTAGTAAGTTTCTCTTTCAATGTCTCAAACCCGCATTGTTGCGGTTCTCCCCAGTAGAATGTTCCTTTTCCCTTTAGTAACTCCTCCAAAGGTGTGGAAACTTTTGCATACCCCTTTATGAATTTTCTATAATATCCGGTGTGACCCAAGAATCCACACACCTCACTCTGACTGGTAGGTGCTTCCAGGCCTAGAATGACTGCAACCTTAGCTGGATCAACTAGCAAACCTTCCTTGCAGATTATATGTCCTAGAAATATTCCAAATGGTGTAGAAAATATGCACTTCTTGATGTTTAAAGAGATACTCAACTGTCTACATCATTCAAACATTAAGCGCAGATTGTCACAGGGATCCTTAATAAGCCCATAGACTGTCCAATCATCTAGATAAACCTGTAAGAAGTTGTGAATAAAATATTTGAATTCCTGAACAACTATCCACGAGAATACCAGCAGGTGCACATTTTTCAGTCCAAAAGGCATCACAGTATAGTAAAGTTGCCCCATTCAGTAGTAAAAGTTATCTTTTCCTGATCTTCCTGGGCAATCCAAACCTGATGATACCTAGAAAACCCATCTGTAAATGAATATATTTCATGCCCTGCCACTCCTTCTAGTATTTCCTCAGTGAATGGCATAGGAAAGGGGTCTGTGACACATGTAGCATTCAGCTCCCTGTAATCCACACAGATTCGAATCTGACCATCCTTCTTGATACTGATCACCATTAGACTAACCCATTCTGACTCATCCAGGGGTCGAATTATTCTAGATTTCAACATGTTGTCAATCTCTTCTTTTACCTTTTCATGCAAATTGGGATTCATTCTATAAGGTATCTTTCTAACTGGGAGCGCACCCTCTTTAAGCTTTATCTTCATCTCCCCTAGTGATTCATGCACACCTTTAATTTCATGATATCCTCGAGGGAATAAGTCCTGATAATCCCATAACAACTCAATAATTTTTTCCACTTCCGAGTCTGACCAATAGTATCCAATTATTACCTCCTTAGGCTCAGCCTCTGATCCTATATTTACCTTTTTTGTCTTCATTGGTTCATGATATGTGCGTGCATATTTATCTGCACTGTCTAGGACCTCACACACTCCCTGTGAATGATCAACATCTAGATTATTCATCTTCCTCATCATCCACCATATAGACCATCTTTCCTTTTTCTTTCTCAAGGCAAGCATGTTTAAGTAGTATATAATCTAGTTCTTCTTCTTCTTCAAAACGTGCCCCTGACTTTTCCTGACCAAATAACTCCTAAATGAGCTCTTCCACCTTTACACTATCTCCCATAGTTAAATTTTTAACAAATTTTAATGCCTCTTCTACCAGAGGTTTGGTCGAGAAGTAGTCAAAAGTCTGGATCATTCCTGCAATCAAGTTTTTTCCAATTTCTAGTCTCTCTATGTAGTTTTGTATATACATACCAAGCGTGTGTGCATCCTTGGAGAGTGGAATATAACTTATGCACCCAAAGTGAAGGTGGTAATGCTTCCGGTCCCACTGTCCAGAGTCTCTCACACTACTGGATGTGATGTTGAACATGTTGATCACCATGATAAGTGAAAATCTGTGTAGGTGCATTGCTCCTAAAAAACCTAGTAGATAGTGTTATTCTGATCTCATTCCATTCCATAATATTATCTCTGTGAACTACCCACCAGCACCCTGATGTCCCATGCAAGGTCTACGCTAACATGTATCTTCTCTTAACTTGGTTTGTCCACTGTGTTTCCATGGTTTGCAAGAATACAAAAAGATCTCTCTTCCCTAGTATATCAGGGTACTGAGCTACATATTCGTCAAACAGAGTGAAGTCCCTTCTTCTATGTACCACTACGCTTTTACTTCACTCCCTACTAGTTCATAAGTTTCGTGAGCCCAATTATCACAAGATCAATACTCATAGTATCACTAATAGATTGATAATATTCCCACTACGGGATGCCCTCCTTTGATGGCTCATTGACCTCTAGGTCCTGAATAGCATGCACATATATTCTGTTTAAGTCTTCCTCACTCAAAGGCTCAACATACAGTGTAGACTTTCCATCTGTCAAAGGGATTACAACTCTTTCCTCCTTGTTTTCAAAACTGATGTATCCCTTGTTGAACCTTAAGTTAACATTATTTTCATAACACCAAGGGCACCCAAGAAAATTTGGAAAACTATCTACTTCCATGAGTGCTAGTACCTCAAAATCCCCAGTGAACTTGGCCCCTTGTATTTTTATAGATGTGTCCTTTAAAACTCCTATGGGAGTGGCCTTAGTCTTGTTAGCCATAAACAACACATTAGATGATGGCTACAAAGGGGGTCTCCCCATTTGCACCCAGGCATCTAATGTAAGGACATTTACTTCCACCTGTATCAATCAATATATTACTCAAAATCCATCCATCCACAATAAATTCAGAGTAATCTCCTTGTCGTAGTCAATTCTATCAGGGGGAAGATTTGCATGTAGGATATGTCGTTCATTCTCAGTGCTTACGCATTGAGTGTTCCCCTTCAACCAATTTCCTAATAGTGGAATAATATTCTCCTGGCGTAGCATTTTACATACGTCTATGATGTCATCAGTATCAGATGGGACCTTTTTCTACTTCTTTCTTCCATTCCATCTTTCTTGACTACTCTTTTAAACATTGTATCTCACCCTGAATTTTAAACATGGTCTCTTGATATCCTCACCTTGAAGATTTTAGTGAGGATTCCTCTTTTGTGCATGGTCTCTTGATAGACTGAGCATCCACTTTTTCTACCATGCATTGGATTCTAGGATTATGTTGTTTATTAAGGTACCTGGGCACATGCTAAATTTCCATAGAAAGAACATGTGATATTCTAAGGACATTCTCCTTAGTGATTATATGGCTTCTGTGAGGAAACTCACTCCTTCCTCCAACGGCCT